>OZ022392.1:6887650-7448474 GCA_963989295.1 Ametastegia equiseti
ACACTACCGTATTTTATCCCGGATGAAGTATTCAGGACAGAAATGATATATCCGATTGGCGCCAGCCCAGAAACCATATAATGTAATAAATATCGTTCTGGACAGAGAGTTGTAGAGGAGGCAGGTAATCCTCCCTGTAATATTTTTTCTTCTTCTTCTTCATCTTCTTAATGCTTTATTTATTTATCTCCGTCTCTCTTTCTCGGTTCAGTTCGTAGTCCTTTTTATTTCCTTTCAGAGGATATCTCTCCTCGCCTTGACTTCCCCAACAACCGATCTGCCGTGAATCACGCCCACGCGACCCGCGCCTTCGATAATTAATGCTCATTTAATTCGGCGTTCATCATTCCCTTGAAAATATTTAGAAAAGCCAACGGACAACGGACAACGAACAACGGACACGGGATCTTCTCTCTTACTACCAGCAGACTGCATTCTCGACGCGCGAGCGACACAGGCACCTAATACCCTGAACGTACGTACCTACGCATCCGAAAAACCGTAAAGAATAACTCCTCAAATAGCCATTAATTATACCTTTGTCACCCACCGAGAAATCTCCTCGAAACTGGCTTCCAAACCTTTTTCTTCACACCGTAACACTGTTCGACGATGTCGTATACTTGATTACGAGTCACAATGATTGGTTAACTGGGTTGACCTGGACTCTTCATCACCTTTGATTATTGCTTTGTTTTTTTTTTTTTGTTTTTTTGTTTTCTATTCGTTCATCCAACCCTGCGTAGTCACTGTGGGTCAAATTTACCCACCTTCCGACTTTGGGGCTGCTGAATATCTGCATGGGGATGGCTTCAGATGGGGTTCGACTGCACAATGCGTTATACGTTTTGTTTCAACTCCAAAGTAGACCCTCTTCAGATGTCAAAATAAATACCTTCTCTGGAACTTCCACTATAAGGCTATTTTTTTTTTTTTTTTTTTATCAGAGTACTATATCTTTTGAGTATCAGCCTTAAATTTTGTTAGAACAAATTGAGAACCGAAAAAGTGATGAATATTTCACTGTGTATTTTTTGTACATTTACATCTTCGAGAATTTTTTAAAAAACATGACATTGAATTTTGGTCGTATTGACTTTTGGTACATATTTTACAATGTTCAAAGTATGTTCTACAATTTTGTGATCAAAATTGGGCGAATACTTTTTGTATGACAGCCAATTGAAAGTCAGTCGGGTCAATTTGACCCAGTGCGAAAGAGTTCAGACGATTTGATTTCGTCCGACTGAACAAATCAGTCCATTTTAACGGGACGTAGTAGTTTTTCATAATCAAAAAACAAGCTATAATCTCGTGAGATTTCAAATTTTTCTATCCAGGCGTTTCCCCGACATCGGGCTTATTCATTTCAGACAGCCAGACAGGCCAGGCCAGGTCTTTCCAGAAGTACGCGCAGGGTTATCCGAAAGGTCGATAAGTCGAAAATTTTGCGAATTGGCAAAATTAGTTTTGCACACGAAGACAATCGTTCACCTGCATCAAGACAATTTGACAAAAAATAAATAAAATAAATAAACTTACTCATCAGCTGAAATGATCCACATCGGAACTGATCGAAATACCAGTAATCTCTATGCATGAAAGAAAATCCTGATAACAGCGAAGGCGACGATCTTGTTACTCTTGGCCATCGATGTATGGGCATGTGAAATAGTGACGACTATCGTTGATCGTTTACGACGAAGATTTAGGGCTGATATCAGATTATACCTAGCTGCGCTTTTAACACGAAATGATTAGCATTTTTGATTGAGAAGCTTATAACATATCGGCGTAGGTACAAACCAGGCGACTATGTATAGCCATGCATATGATTTTACATAGGTAGGTATATGTATATAAAGCCGGAAATTTATACCGTGTGGAATTCATATTTCAATGTATCGATTATTATCGGATAGCCTTAACTATCTACAAGAACTATCAACCCACGAAAAAGGCTACCGAGAAGCTCCGCTAAAGCGTGTTCTATCCTCTGCAGAGGTGTACACAGATACGCACAGTCGGCTTCAGCCGTTTGATCTATCTCCGAAATTTGTTGTCTGTTAGTAAATGATCGGCGCCATCATTTGTCCCAATCACGGTAACCAATCGACCGAGTCGAGATCCGCCTGATTGATGCCCTATTCGTAATTAACCCCGTAAAATAACGCCTCTCAGGTTAATCCAGGAGAAATCGCGCGTACATATTTTTCAGCCATGGATTGAGGAATTGGAAAATGTCACTTTTGGATCAAGTCACTTTTATAAAGTTGAGAAACTCCCGGGACAATATTTTTCAAACTTGATTCCCTGCACTGAATTTGGGCCCGTACTTATTTTATTTAGAAAACTCATCATGGGGCCAAAAATGTATCCAAACTTCAATCGATACGCTTTGCATGATGTAAGATCAACCTTGTTTTGACGTTTCGGATTCCAAAAGTTCCGTACGCGTCAAGATTCCGAATATTAATTTGAGAAACGATTCAGAGTTTCTAGAAACGTTAGAGTTCAGAATTTCAAAATTTCGAAATTTTGAAACTCCGAAAATCCAAAAATCCGTTGATTCAAACGAATCTCATGACATAGCTGTCCAATAAACGACGTTGCACAATCGAATTCCAAGATTCGGAGTTTTGGCCTTTCGGATCTTTAGCTTTAGGACTTTTTTTTGAACCTTGGGTGTTTTTCGAATCTGAAGAGTTTTTCAAATTGGCTACGTAGACTTTCGTGAAAATAACCTTTCTGAAAACTCCGAGTTGGTAATATAAACATTTGGAATTATGACCTTTGGAAGAAACGAGTTGATTTTCGACCATGTTATAATTTCCGAAAATTAAATATCGATCTCCTGGTAATTCTGGATTTTGAAAATCATTCCCAAAAGTCATTCTAAATGAGTATAGAGTGACTGTGTCCAGGTGAGAAGGCACAGGTGTCTTCGGCACGAGAGACCGAGGTATAGCCAAAGCAACTCTGAACTCTGGGCACGTTCCCGACGTAAGGACAAGACTCGAGCACCTTGTGCAAGTGAGCAAGACACGTCGCGTAGTCGGTGCTCGGGAGTTTACACGTGTATACATCGGAATACGAAGCAAGGAATCGAGTGGCGAATTTTATTCGTCTCACTCTTTCGATCGTCTTTTAAACGACCCCAAAGATCACGCGGGGATTTCAACCTCGAGGTTTTACTTAAATGTACTTAATACCTCCGTAGACTCCCGTATCTTGTCGTCACGTCTCTCCGTGATTTACTAGGTTTTGATTAGATTCATTAGAGGCGTATTTTACCCGGTTGTTACCCGCCGGTTGGAAATTAATCAACGAAATAAATGCCCCCCCGGGACGTCGCCGCCTCTAATGAATCGCGAGGCTTATCTTACGCCTCGATCTTCCTCCTTCCTATATATTCCTCTAATTTTTTTTTCTTCTCCTTTTCCTATGGATCATCAAAATTTCCTCAATTTTCTAAATCTAAATCATCAGGAATTACAGCAACACTTGAAGTTTTTGTGATCCGAAGTCAAGTCGAAGTAATTGTTAATCGCGATCGACTGTCTGCCCGACGATCGTTGATTGTGAGAAAATAATTAGGCGGTTATTTGACGAAGCGTGATTGAGCTGCGATAAAGGATTTCGGAAATAATACCCAGAAGCACTTTGCATGATAAAGCCACTCGCGTCTTGAAGCTGATTAAGTCACGTAGGAAACTAGTACCCGATCGGAATGTTAATCCTCGCTCTTAGAGAGCAGGCATTATATATATCCATAGAGAAGAGAGGTTAGCTGGCTGCTGAGAAGAAGCGGTTATTATCACCGGTTTGTCCCGTAACAATATGAGCCACCATATACCACACATGACTGAACGAATCGGTTAATGTCACTCGAAATAAATAACGCAAAAGATCTGATTCCACGTGACATAAGGATAATTCATGCAAAGCTCTGGGTCAATTGGATTACAAAGTCGATAACATAGACCCCGCGATCAAATCCATTTCCAAAAAAATCTGCACATTAAAAGAGATCCCAACGTTAGTTCGATGAAAAAATTCAAACTCTGATAGAAAATGAGAAAAAATCTCTGTTTTTGACGAATTTACTCACTCCGTTTGGTGTACGATGGTAAATAAAGAAAATTTTTTGGAAGGTATAATGCGGTGTGGTAGTGACTCTTCAGTATGAGCTTCTTCTTCGACGCATCCCGCTGGGAGACGATCCCTTGTAATATCGTTGGAAGATCGTAACCGAACTGAGGAATTTAAGGTTTAAGAGGTGAACGACCATCAAATGGGAACAGAACATATTTCAATCCATTTGGTACGTCACTTCGATAAACGACACGCATCACTCAGTACCATGGCAAGGCGTTCGTCCAAATGGTTCCTAACAGACTGCTACGGCTAAACCTACCAGGACCGATGATGTTACAGGTGATTCTTACCAAATGATCCGTAATGATCCTCACTACACTCCTACATCATCAGCTATACGCGCTGGTCTTCCACCTCTTGGTCTTCCTTTCAAAAAAAAATACACCTCACGCGAGGATTGGATCACATGGATTGGATCATGAAATCTACTGGGAAGAACATGAATCGTGTAGAGGAAAATGACCAAAAGCGAGAAGTGGGTCCGAAAGACAAACCGTAAATTCCATCTTTGCTTTGCTGATGTGAGAACCGAGGTCACGGGGGATCAATATGGACCCATACATGTTACGAGGAGAGGAAATAATCTCTCCGGGCAACCTGGCGGGCTCACAGGTTAACTCAATCAGCCTTCGGACCCAAACGAACGACATCTATCACGCGGCAATGAATTGTAATGGGACGAGTGACGGCAGGGGGCCTTATAGAGGGGCCCAGGTAAGCGACAGCCATCCTTCATCGTACCACTTTTGGTCCGATCTCAATTTTTTTTCAAGAGATTGTAAAGGAGGCGAGGACCAGAAGACCGTTGAAGAAATTCGTCAAACCGTCATCCAAAATTGTACAAACACACCGATAAATACCGGACAGGAGAGAGTCATCTCGGTCTGTAGTTCCTGGTGATTATGAACCAGGAACTGATCATCGTCATTATCATATCCTGATATCATGACGTTGTAATTTATCGCCCTATCTCCGCGGGAAAGATGCTCTCTGAGAAATGCTCGGCTAGAATTGAAGGATCGAAGAATCATCGAACACCCGTCAATGTGCTCACTGTGGTCAAATGAAAATTTCTACATTGCGGGGGCCAGGACATCGGAGATTGCGGTTAGTGTGAACTGGTGGGGATGTTATCTCTAAAATATTACAGCCGTATCAGGGACATTAGTGGTTTGCGCTGGGTAAGGATATAACCCTTATCGACAACCCGTGCGTAACCTTTACCCGGGTCTCCAGTGGATCCACAGCTAAAAGAAGCACGTAATAAGTCCCGAGATAGCAAGTGGAAAAAATGACCTATACAAGCTGTGTCCTGCGCTTAATAAATAAGACTTCAATGGCGCGGGTAGACAACACGGGACATCCTGGGTGGTAATAGGCTAATGCGATGTGGGTGCTTGTACCGATACCTGGGGGCCTTTGCGCCGCCGTAAGCGCTCTATCGACAAGAAATCTTACATCACATTCCGTTCCCTTCAGTGCCGTTAAATAACCGTTCGATAATCGGGTGTCGGGGGAGGAGATCGAACACCGGAGACCTTCGATCCGACCGATGAAGAGCACTTCCAAATCATTTGCGACTGCTTCCAAAGAGGTAGGATGTCGAAAGAGATCCGATATTGCTTCCGAACATGGATCCCAAATGTTGCCAATGACACCAAAGCAACGTCAATTCATCATTTTGCGGACCAGGTTGGGCAGAGAAGTCAAGAA
Source organism: Ametastegia equiseti (assembly GCA_963989295.1). Taxonomy (NCBI): domain Eukaryota; kingdom Metazoa; phylum Arthropoda; class Insecta; order Hymenoptera; family Tenthredinidae; genus Ametastegia; species Ametastegia equiseti. Next base: position 6,893,522 of record OZ022392.1, read on the forward strand.
ATTCCTTGAAATCGTTTACACTGGACATGAAGCTTCAGGGCTCCAAGGATTTTGCGATGTACTTGCTAAAATCATTGCGAAGTTCTTTTAGGATTTGATGGAATGGAATCCAATCTTCGGGATCATTGTCATGAAAATAACGAATTGGTTGCAAGTGATTCGTTCAATATCACTCCCGTTCCAATCGGAACGGAGAATTATTGGCACAGTATATCCTTTCGCACGGTTGTTTGGATAGAGGCTGATGCGGTTCACGGACATTCTTAGTACCTATATGCAGAAAATGAATGCAGGACAATTGTAATTTAACCATTGACGTGATTTCACCGGAGTACAAAGTACCAGCTGTACTATTACAGGCGGTCTTTGGTGGGCCAGAGCCCGGCCTGGCCATCCGGACGTATGATGCGGCAAATGAAAGCCTCGGATAAGATCAGCTCATTATGCTGCATAAATACGGAGCTTGCTTCGGAGATGCGTTGGGCAGTGGTGCGTGCGCTGCATCCCGATGCCGCTAATAGTCGCCCATATTCTCGACCAAAGGTACACAGTCCGCGATATATTATATACCTTGTGAAACCTTCCCTGTACGAGGAGTAGCCGATACATCGAAGATTCCTCTGCTGAACTTTCAATAAAATGTTTCCAAACCTTCCACATCCGATGGAACCATCGAAAAAGGGTGTATTTCCAATTTGATCGCGTCACAAGTGCAGCATGATGGTCCCGAATGGTACCTGGATGAAGTTACATTCTAATAATGCGATGCTGAGGCGTTAGACGAGTCTCTGATCTCGTGTACATTTAATATCAAGACCAAGCCAGAGCAGTCAACGTACGACGTACGACGTGCGACGAGACTGGGCCTAGGTAATTGTTGAACATACAGATCGTGTCTACAGATTGTCTTTGAGGATCGAGAAGGTGCCAATAGGAGCTCAGCCCACAGCCCACAAGATCTACGGCTACGCTGGCACATCCAGCTGACACCTTTCCGATTTCACAACGTGCGACGTATACCGCGCGACGATCGGACTATGGGACGATCAGAATTGTTCAGGACTGGCGGACGACAGTAGATCGACAAGCCGATACGGTTACGCAACCTGCACAATGACTTCAGACCTGGTACCAAAAACGATTGACACTTGCGCCTGATTTTTAATTACATTTCTCATCGTCCATTCCAACAAAGCGATCTCCAACACGGTTCTAAGAATTTGATTAACGGTCAGATTTATTCCAGCGGATTTTCACACTGCAATTAAATGTCTCGGGTAGATTGACATTCCTACTTCTCCTCACACAGGTGGCAGGAAATTATCCGCGGTTTTATATCAGAAACCTACTAGTTCATGTCCAGCCCGAAGAGTCCAGGGCAACCGAATTATTCTCATTCGTCGAGGGACTCCAGGGAGCCAGAAGTGGTCATAGGAGCCTCCAGTCCTGAATCACAGAAATTCATTCGGAGCCACTTTTCTCTTGATCTGTTTAAGGTCCTCATCTCGGGACATGCGTATCAAAGTTTTTCAGCAGACTTGCGAGTGGCTCAGTGTTTGTCTTGACGATTTTTGATGGAACTAAACATGTCCCGGAGTGTTTCAAGCAAGTCCAGTGGACCTGCAGACGATGTTCATCAAATCACATTGTGTTTTTGGTGCGCGTTCCATTCCAGCTTCAAGACATTACGTTTCTAAAAGGTTTTCCATATGACGTTGTTTGATTTCTTGATCTGTTTCAGGTCCTCATCTCGGGACATGTGTATCGAGATTTTTGCAGCAGACTTACAAGTGGTTCAGTGTAACCTGACGATCACCAACGAAATAAAACATGTCTTGGAGTGTTTCAGGCAAGTCCAGTGAAGCTGCAAACGATTTTCATCAAATCGCACGGTGTTTTTGGTGCTCCCTTCATCCCGGATTTGAGACGGTACGTTTCCAATAGGTTTTTGATCTGAAGTTGGATGGTCTCTTGACGTGTCCTGGACCATGTTAACGCGTGTTTAATGTATGTATGTAACATAGATGAGGCTTAGAGTTCCGCAACTCTCGCAAAGGTATACCTACGTACTGGACGACGATACGGTCTCGCGTTTCCAACGCAGTGCACTGCACTGGTAGGATAAATTTCTAAGTGAGCGGTGCGCCGCGCATCACCATATAGGAGCATAATGTGACATTTTTTCACCTCTCGCTATACGCTATGAGAGCAAACAGTAAGGGAACTCTCTGCTCTCCATACAGCGATATTCCGTACATGGGACCCGCGAGTGGACCGCTAAGACCGTAACTTATCTAGGGTAAGGTACGTACCAGCCGAGCACCATGCCCAGCTTCCTCATCTCCCTTGGAGAATTATTTATTTATCAAGGTGCGATCGTCGAGTCATTGTCTTTCCTCGTTTATCTTGCCCACTGGCCTGGGTCCATCTCTCTCATCTCGCCACTCGCTATTCGGACCTCGTTAAATAATTCGCCAGCTATCGCGAGATGATCGATCATCGCGTTTTATTAGACCACCTCCATAGTGATCAGGGTTTACTCGATCGCATGCACACTGTATTGAAATTGGATTTTTCTATTGTTTTTTCCACTTTTTTTTTTCAAACACACATCTCTGCTGTGGTAGAATAACGCGAAGGATGCTATGTTAGATGCAAAAAGTCTGTTTCCTCGAACTAACAGTTTTGCCAAGATCGCAAACTACCGCGGCTATAACTAATCGACTAATTTTTTTTTTTTTTTTTTTTCTCCTTCCTTTCCGCAATCCTTTTGTTCAGTCCGTTTTGAGGATTTCAAGAAATTCACGTACGCCTGTTTTCCATTGTCCGAAAACACGTTCATCCAATTCATCCTTCGCGAAATCCTCCTTTTTTGCAAAGTTTCTCTTTCTACGTCGGCTCAATCGAAATTTGACAAGTGTATCTTATGCGACCCACAAGCATGTGTTGCGGCCGGAAGAAATATCGCGTGGGTAAAACCATCGCCCGCAATTTCGCGCGTATTATTCGGATCATTAGCCGAACGTTTTGCCTGAGTTATGTAAACGGGGAAAAGGAGGGGAGCCGGAATCGTAAGATCAAAGGTGAGATGCACTTTGAAATACAACATCGTGCGCTCTCTTCTCTATCTCTCTTTTTCTCTTTAGCTCTTTATCTTTTCCTCTCTTTTCCTCTTTTTAGTTTTTGCTCTTTTTCTCTTTCTGTCACGCTTCGCTCTTCGCGCTCCGCTAGTCCTGGCGTCGCGGCGCGGCGCGTCGCGGTCGTCCCGTCCCGCCCGTGTTGACGTTCCTCGAACCCTGGCTGTTTCGAGAAATCTTTTGTACCTACCCACAGCCTCCGTCCTGGACCTCTGCGGGGCAAGACGAAATCGGAGTAGAATTCACTCCACACCAGACTGAATGCCCCTCATAATATCATAATTTCCCGTCTTGTGTTTCACAAGCGTTTGCAAGGAAACTAGCCACTTGCATAAAATTCGTGACACTCTTACAACATTCTCTCTAAAAACGTCTAAAATCTCACACAGCCATGCAAATGCAATTTATTCACAAGGTCCACCAGCTGTGTGCTAATCAGGATCAAATATCGCACAAGCAGGACTCTCAGAAGTCTCTTCATTTGCCTGTTTCAATGAAAACGACAGCACTGGATTGAAATTCGGAATTTAAAAAGCTGCGAAAGGTCAAATTTCCGAATTTTTAGACAGTCAGCTCACAGTTTTCAGAAAGATTATTTGACAAAAATTTTACGTAGCCAATTTGAAAAACTCCGGATCGAAAAACACCGAAGGTTCAAAAATCCGAAAGGCCAAAACTTCGAATCTCGGAATTCGCAAGATGTCACGTCGTTTATTTCACAGCTTTGTCCTGATAGCTTTGCTTGAATTTCCAGATTTTTGGACTCCAGAGTCTTTAACTTTTGGATCTTGGAGCTCCCTGCACTTCCACCTTGCGAAATTTGCAAAATCTGTTAGAACGTCAAGATTTTCGACCGCTCGGAACTTTTAGAATTCGGAGCTTTAATCCCTCCTGAAAACGACTTGGTAAATCAAAGGAAAAATGTTTTTCCCCTAGTCCAATGTGAAGTCGATTTTCGGCAAAATGTGTACGAATCGCAATTAACAATTACGCAGTATTGGGAGCGGTGGTATACCCGCGTAGCTTGTGCATCATGAATCACGATTTGCTTTGCTCTTGTTCAAACAGCATAGCTCGAAGAGCTGGTACCTACACTACACACTATGGCACAGGTACCTAACCTGCGCACCGACTCAACTCCCCCGCAGCCTCCCACCCATAGTTACTAACCCGCATCTTCTTTCCTGTACATACACTCTCAGCGATGGTATAAGACGCGCTTTGTACAGGTAGTTCGACTCGGTAATACGTAACTACCTGGTACCATCCTCTCTTGGTGGGTTTGCCGATGATGTAGATGAGGTCCTTCCGGCCGGAGCGACCTGTAGCTGGATGAATTCTCTCGGCCCGGTTCTTCCCACTCTGCAGCAGGTTGGTTGGCAGGTAGGTAGGTTGGTTGGTTGGTTGGTTGGTTGGTTGGTAGGTAGGTAGGTTGGTAGGTACCTGCGCGTCGTGGAGGCACTGATCGCTCGCGATATAATCGTAATTTAAAATCACCCGCGCACGAGACAAAAACAGGCAGCCCCGAGCAAGTGTGTGGTGCAGCATCGTCTTGAAGCCCCCCCATACGACCCCCGGATCTTGATCATGCATTCCGAGGATGACGGCTCGCGTTGCCACGACGCAAACCAACCGACGAACACCAACCTTATAATTGATAGTCGACGTATACCACGAGCCCAAACATCATGAGGTTCGAGCTGCAACGAGAGATTGCCCACCTGCGATTTAAACGAATTGAGACATTCCAGATAACACCTGGAATTCACCTTGTTGCATGGAATGGTCCTCAAGTCTGACGTATCTCGGAAAATTCCTGCAAATACCGGAGCCGAAGGACTACATACTGCACACTGGCTTGGCATTGGCACGGTATTGGTGCCATAGCTGACAATACTGAGAGTTACCAAGGGCCAAGTTTTGCCCAAGTCAAAATCAATGTTGGGACAATTTTGGGCTGTTAACACCAGTCCAGCAATAATCCACAGCCAGTATAAAACACCATATTGGCCCAGTGTATTCCCAGTACGGAACTGACTTCCGGCTGAGCCTCATGTATGTTCACTTGTCAGTACTAATCATCAGTAGTGGCCAAACGTTAGGCAAATAATTTATCTGCACTGGGTCAGTATTACCGAACGAAATTTGGCAGCCGGGGTAGTGCCAATTCTCTACCATTTGGATGGATCCAGCAATACTCCAGTGTTTGAACACGGGGACGAACTCTGTATCCATTCGAATTTTTATTCTCTGATGGTGCAGCGAGCTGAGACCTAAAACAGACAATCTAACCTGACCTTTTGATATTAGCTGATAACCTCATTTCGTGGGTCGGTAGATTTGTCTCCTGCAAACTAATAGAGACCAAAGAGTCTGAGATCCGTAGGCGTGATTCGCCTGGATCCACCTGCGACAAGTGCCTTTCTTTCAACTGCGTCTTTAACATTGAGAGACGATGACTCACGGATTCCAACTTTCACCAGATCGTTATTCAGAAGGACAAGCAAACTTCTATTATACCTGCAACGATAGAATTGACGATGAATAATCTCGGACTAATTTTTGGGACGAATCGGACTTTTGAATACAGCCAATTGCTCAACCGATTTCCTCGATTTCAGGGTGACGAGGATTTTCCCAACGTCAAAATTTCTTCATGCCCCGTTGATTGCATGGTCAGGTTTCGAACTGATCTATTCTCAGTCACTCGGACCATCACGCGAGCTTAGAGATTTTAATATTGAGTATACAAAGTTAAATAGGAAAGAAGCCGGAGTGTGGATTCGGTATCAATTGATGGAGCGATTTCGATAATCGTTTGACTTAGGGTTTCATTTCTATGGTGTGGTCTCGGTGGCGAAAAACTTGACACTCTGACTCTTCCAGCTGTTGACTGTGATATTGAGAGCTCTCGATATCCCCTTAGTGAAGAATAGACTGCTTATATTATCCCAGCCGCAGTAAGGATGGCCGGAGCACTAGCCAGGCAGTTTATTGCCAAGGATTTCTCTGGAGCAGTTCAAACGACCTTGACGAGGTGCTCGCTGATTCAGGTACGAGGTGATAAACTGGCCATTACCGTATCGCAGACGACTTGGTACTCAGCCAGTGGTTTTACGGACAGTGTCAAGAGGAATTTACAACGGATTCAAAAATGTCTGATAACTTTTTCCCAAAATGGCAAACGGGTAAGAAAACTGCTCATGTCTCCAAGGACCTTTCCGAAAAAGACAAGAAGGTTCAAAGGGTGAGAAATGAGATGGATGAATAAAATTAGAGAAATAAAAAACCGAAAGGAAATTGAACCTGTTGGAGGACTGCGGCGGACAAGAGACAGCCGAGTAATTTGTGTTTAGGTAATTATGGGGGGGTAGTTAGCGGGCCGGTGACCGTTCCCCGAAGGATTCTTGACCTCCACCTTGATCGCGGAGACCAAGAGACGAGGAGACGAAGAGTGGTTCTCGACGTGGACGGTCGTACTGCGGGACCGAGTCGTAGTACGCCTTCCCAAACCTTGCGATGTATAATTAAAGGCCCACCCAGATTTCCCGGGTCCCGTAGCAAGCTAGATGGTCCCCGGCACACGGTCCCGCGTTTCTTACCCGACCAAACCTCGCGGTCTCTGATCAACGCTGATCAATGATTCCGCCGTTCCCTCCTTGGCGTGGTATTCCGACAAAAATGGGAAATCGGTAATTAAGAAACAGGTCCAGTTACGTTAATCGTGATTCATCCAACTGGGAGGGACCAGCGATTTGGACGAGTTTCCGGTGCTTCGGGGATCGCGGCGAGGACATTTTCTTCGCTCGTTTCCGGTCAGTGGAAAATTAACCCTTCGTGGTCACTCTGATCAACCCTTCGATCAATTTTTGGCAAAAACATGTAAAAGTCCCTGGCTTTGAACAAGAGTCGAGTCGCCACATGCCTGGGGTTTAATCCGTTCCCCATAGGACCCTCTTCAAAAGTCGGAATGACTACGTTTTTGGAACGCGCACTTTGCGGCTATTTCTTTTCCCGGACTTATAACACCTGAAGAGTATCTCTTCTGAATTATAGTTGATAATATGAGACATTGACAACATTGTGATTTTTGAAAGTGAAAATGGCAATTGGCCTCTTCAAAATTTTTCAATAACCTAGCTTGCCATTCGATTTCTAATAGATCAACTTCTTGTATGTCATTGAGAATGTTCAAAGCATGTTCCGTAATTTTTTGATACACTTCAGACCGACAGTTTGCTAACAATCGTTTTTTGTTTTTTGTTTCTCGAAAACTGACTGGATAGAATCGACCCAGTGTGACCATCTTAAGATTGAATTTGGAGCTGTGACCCTCAGGTTCCTCTCTTGCATCCAAGAGCGTTTTGGAACTTCTCCGCGAACGAAATTGCCGATTAACCAAAACAGCATTACATTTCTACTCTGACCCATGTACGAACTACAAACTGACTTGGCATTGGCACGTTATTGGTGCCATAGCTGCCAATACTGACAGCCACCAAGGGCCAAGCGTTGCCCAAGTCAAAATCAATGTTGGGACAATTCTGGACTATTAACACCGATCCAACTTAGGGCGTCGTCAATTGGCACGAAATAATCCGCAGCCAGTATGAAACACCATATTGGCCAAGTGTATTCCCAGTACAGAACTGACTCCGGCTGAGCCCCATGTACATTCACTTGTCAAGTAGTCATCAGCATTCACCCAACGTTGGGCAAGTTATTTCTCTGTACCGGACCATCATTACCGAACGAAATTTGGCAGCCGGGGTAGTGCCAATGCTGTGCCATGTGCGTGGATCCGGCAATATTCCGCCATTTCTAGATGGGAAATTTGAATGCAGATTAAAATTGGCATCCCCAGAACAAACGGCGGAATCATCTTGACCGGACATTTCGCACAGTGTATAATGGGAGCCCGATCCTGGGCACATCCTGGAAGACGCGGGCTGGCATATAAACACCCTGGACCATATGACCATCACGCTTCAGGGAATCCCTAGCTCTGTTCAAGGCACGCCTCGGACTCTTGGCAGTCGGATAATTAGGGGTGCTTGTCGGGCTCGGACGCCCCCCTGGCGTCCGGTTATTAATTCATTGCGGACGGCGACGGCGTTCCTGAGTTAGCGGACGCGCGCGCTGAAGGAGTTGAGAAAGAAAAAGATAGACGAAGGATCCTTTGGTCAGCATCTTGCCTTCTGAGGAGATATTCGTTGGTCGGTATTCTCTTCGAGAAGTTTTGAACACGTTATGCAGAATACGACCTGGCAAAGTGCAAAGGCAAAGGCAAAGGCAATTTTTGCCTCGAGCAAAGTCACAAGCAGTCAAGAAGACGCGAGGAGTCTCGCTGGCAACGACTAGGTATACGAAGTTCATTCATAAGGCGTGCCAACCTGCCAAATATTATGGTAAAATATTCGCACGCCTTGGCTAATGGATTCGCGAACAACTCGCTATGTATACAGCCAAGCTAAACAAGTAATGTAAGAAAAAAGGGGATAGACAGAAAATGAAAAAAAAACACACACACTGAGCCGGTGGAAGGAAGAGGGACCAGCGACGAATGATGATCCTACTCGATCATTTCCTACTGACTTTTATTTGATCGGCTAATCAATTAAACCTTAATTATTGAAGATCGATCGAACATCGTTTAAAGTTCTCTAGATCTACGATCAGCACACAGAAGTCGCAAGGACTCTGGAAAGGAAATAAGTTTCCTTTTTAGGAGCCATATTTTTCACAGATTTTCGCCGTCACGGTTGAATCTTGAAGTCAGTTTGAGAATTGATTGATTTTTCATAAATTCCATTGATTTTTAGTATCGGAAATTGCCTTCTCAACGTTGATCGCCGATTTGCAGTCATGAATTTTTCATTAAGGGATGTGCATTTTTTTTTCGTTGCACCCTTTTTTCTCGCTCTCTGGAAGGAAAAAAAAAAAAAAAAAAAAAAAAAAAACAGACTCAATTTTTGAAGCAGATCCAAATATTGAATGTTTGGTGACAGAAATCGACTTACTTGTCATCGCCAGCATCAATCCAGGTGTTTCTCAGTCACTACAAAGAACAGGAGAAGAATAAGAAGAAGAAACAGGAGATGAAGAAGATGAAGAAAAAGAAGAAGAAGGAAGAAAAAAGGAATAAGGATAAGAGGGAAGAGAGATAGTCGCTCGCGGTCAGCGGCGCGAGATGCCAAGATAAAGGTAATTAGATTAGACAGAGAGTTACATGGCGTGAAGAGATCCTAGGAATGTCAGAGAGCCTCTTCGAAACTTTCGGAGGTTTTAGAGCGTCTATGCTCCGTGTGGCATGTGCCCAAAGTGATTAAACGGAGAGTAAAGGCGACCGACTGACCAACCGGCTAACTCCACTCGGCTAAGATCCTCTTTCTATCATTTTTTATTTCTTGCTTCTTCTTTTTTTCCATTTTTTATTATTATTTTTTTTTTTTTCATTCGGCCCATCGTGTTTCGGCTTCCGAAGTCGCCGATGCAGTCACGCGGCCTTCTTCGTATCACCCGATTTCGATTTTTTAAAACGATTAGAAACTCATCGAGTCGTCAAAAATCAAATTTGGGTGAGTTGAAACGCTCTCAACTTGACAAAAGCACTTCATTAGGTCTGTACACTTCAAATCATAACTTCAGCACCACTAAAAATCTTTCTATGCTTCTTTCCTCTTATCAAAAATCAAATTTCGATCTCATTGCATGAATTTTTTCATATTTTACTCATAACATTCAAAATGCAATCGACTAGCTTGTGTCTTGGACTTTTCAAAGCTCATCCGACGCAATCGGATTCTCTAATCTGATCGATCTGTAAAAATGTCTAGATATCCATTAACTAAAAACTTGTATCATAAAATTTTTAAATCTTGGCGCAAGTTTCTGGCAAAAAATTTGCAGTCCAGACGTCAGGCAAAAACTTTGTTTTTTTCCTACTTTTCCACTCTCTTGCGATTCTCTCTGATCTCCAAACGATGAACGTTCTGTCCGTGGGTCCTCAAGGATCTTTTCAATCAGGAGTCCGAGTGGCCGGTGAAACAGGTGTGGCACCTGTCGCTTACGTACGGGATACGCGAACTCGCGATGAAGCCGAACAGTCAGTCGACAGCAGGTGTATTCCGCAACGGAGCGCGGACCTGGTCGTCGTATGCTAATTGGCCGGAGGCTGCAACGTTCGAAAGGATACGAGTCCGAGCTCTGGGAGCGACGGACCGATTTAACGAGTCGGAAGACCCGGACCCAAACTAGCTTCGGCTTTTTGGCTCGGACAAGCGGGCGCGGGCGAACTGACCAAACGATATCAATGACCGCACCACATTTTTCTTAGACGTGAGCTAACCAGGCGAATATCATGCCATGACGTTCGCTTCCAAGGTGGAAATATCCCCTGCGATTTTACACCGATCTGAAAATTGTCTGGATAAAAATTGTGGCTTTGTTTAACCCGGACATTTCATCTTTTACAAGTTTCGTGCATAGCTAGAACATGCGTTCGAGGCGAGATTGAAATTCTGAATTTCAGAGAAGCTGCGGAAGGTGAAATTTTGACATTTTTATAATACAGACTCAGTTGTTAGAAGGATTATTTCCAAAAAAGTCTATCTAGCCAATTCAACCCTTCGTGGTCACATTTCTGTAGAATAAGTTAGTGGTCACACTCCACGGAAAAAAAATTATTGTTGGATTTACAAGAGTCAGCAGCAACATAGGGGACAAGCGAACTTTTTTGTAAAAATGACAGAAACTCTGGTACGAATCACTGATTTGCTTGTTGAAGTTACAATCGCGATTGTATCTAATACCGAGAATTCCTGTCATTTTTACAAAAAAGTTCGCTTGTCCCCGACTCTTGTAAATCCAACAACATTTTTTTTCCGTGTCGGTAAAATTTACCAAGCCAAGTTTCGAATGGTTGCTGCGTGAAAACTATCACCCCGATCGGGATCGGAGAAGGACTGGAAATACTTTGAACATTTTAACACATGTGTGAAAAGTTATTGTGTCGAAATTAAAATCACATGTTCAAAAAAATCGTAAATAGAAAAATTTGTCAAAAAATACACCTTTTCACTTAAAAAATCACAAATTTTTTGAATTCTCGATATTTTGAAGTCAAATTTTAACCAGAATACTCGCTAGATATGGTAGGGTAAGTGTATCAGTTACTGAGCCTGTCCCAATTATTGACCTTTTCCGATGATTTCTTCTTACACTCAAGCTCTGAAATTATCGAAAAAAATTATTTCGTATTCTTGGAGGCTCTAGCAACTGATTTGTGTAACGGAAACATTCAGAATTCCTATTAACGATTTAAAATTCAAGAAAATATAAGAGTCAATAATTGGGTCTTGAAGGCTCAGTAGTTGGTACACTTACCTTATGTTCATTTCTAAATGTGAAGAGGATCAATTTTGGAGTAGAAATGAATGCAAATTTATCTGGAAGATATAAGTGCGGAAAATACACCTTTTCGCTAGAAAAAATCGTGACTAATGCATATGTTAAATGTTTTCTACCGCAAATGAGGCCTGGGTAAAATTTACCCATGCTGGCCACGAAGAGTTAAAAAAATTCCGAATCGAAAAACACCGAAGGTTCAGAATTGTGAAAGCTAAAGATCCTAAAGGCCGAGTAGACCTTACAGAATTTGAAACTTCTGAAGTTCAACGTTTCTAGAAACTCAGAATCGCGTCCTGAATAAATTCGGAATTTTGATCACTCGAAACTTTTAAAATTCGGAACTCAAATCCTGCCTCATTCTTTCAAATATCCGCGATCGAAGTCATACTATTCAGAAAACCTATATATATGCAAGCTTATATCTGCAGATAGGATATAATTGTTTGAACGAAAATAGCAGGAAATAGAAAGCCTGGTGTTCTATACTCTTCACACTTTGTCGATATCTCGATTCCGAAGATATATAGAAAATCAAAAACGGTCGTCGACAGTCTGGAATTTTGTTGAACTCGCTTCTGTTTTGGTAGGGATTGATTTTTATCCAGGAGCTCGTAATTCCGTCCGAGTAAAATTGGGGATTTCCTTATCGGGAATAGTCTCTTACAGCGAGAATCACGGGCATTAAGTTCGGCGGGCGTCAGTTAACCTCGGCTATTAATTAGCGCCGGTATTTACGGCCGCTATTGCGCCATGCAGGTATATAAGGTGAGAGCTGGCGCTTACCTCCAAGTGTTACCAGATTTTAAGGTGCCAGGCATAGGCGTTTCCTTCCAAGGATTCAAAAGGGGCGCTTATTGGCCTTGTTACAGGCACCGGAAACAGCCGCTCTTATCTAACCTTATCGGATCTTCTCACTGTAACCTCACGGCAATAACGCTGCCTAGTCCAATTTTCCCGGACATTAAAAGCCGGTAAATCGCGTTATATAAAAAAGCACCTCAGCTTAGTACCCAAAACCGTGATCCACCCAATCCTTATCATTTCTAGTAGGCCATCCTCCACGCCACGACAGTTTAAAGGCAATTTCTATTCACTCCCGAGTTCCGAGTTACGAGATTAGGCTTCTCTTCATTTTATTCCATTCCGTACAATTTTATTTTCTCAGATTCATTTACTCTAACTGTACTAAAGTCGCGCAGGACTGACCAGTATGTAAAACATTATCCAAATACAACCGCGATGAGGGTTGCGTGTCGCTTGATTCGATCCGGCAAGAACTACATACTGAGGTGTTTTTTTCAACTGGGTTCTCGATGGTGTTCAACCTCCTCTATCGCTAAATGTATCGCGTACCTACTACGAGCTGATTTTACCTTCAAGTAACTGGGCAAGCAGGCAGGTAGGTAGTTAGGTGGGTAGGAGCCAAAAGACAGCCACCAGCTATTAATTGCACTGACTTTATCTGTCTCTTGTGTGTACGTACGGGTTTAATTGGACGCGTTCGAACCGAAATGTAATAAAAATACGATCACAATATTCTTGTCGACGATTTGTCCAACCGGAACTGCTCCTCCCTATCCCAAAAGTCAAATCTGCAATGCGAATTGCACGTTGCAGAGAGAACTTCTCGTAAAAATTGCCATTTCAGGTTGACAAACTTTACGGTGAAAGAAAAGTGTCGATTATTTGTTCAGGAGTCTCCGATTTCATCGTTTTTCATTTTTGAATATCGATTCTGGATTCATTGATCGACTAGTTACCCAAAATTTTTTTTTTTTTATAGATCTAACGATTTTCATGAAATTTTAATCCGTCCCAGTCGATCGAGCGATTCGTATTTTGAAAATTGAGAAAATCTGACACTGTTTCAATAATCAGCGACTAATTGTGAGAAGAAAAAAATACTAGGTGATGAGTTTCGAGAAATGTGAAAGCTTGAGAAATTTAATCAACAACCATCTAATCAGAAACTGGACAAAGCTATGAGTGGAGGAAAGAAATGTTAGTTTTAAAAACTAATTTTATCCAAAAACATGAAAAAGTGCGAAAGTTATGAATTTTTGAGTAAGAAAGTGTTTTTTTTTTGTTGTTTTTTTTTTGGAACTTCACCTCTTCATGATTTTTTGTGTGTGTATGTTGTAATTTGATTTTCCCCTCACAGACTTTCTTCACACATTATTCAACGTTTGAAGAATATTCCTGATTATTTTTCTTGCAATCGGATCAATAGCGTTCATGTGCCAATCGTTCGAACATTGCTGGGGTCAATTTGACCTAGTATGACGAACGCGAAATTCACGAGATTTGTGAGAACGAAGGGTTCATTAATTATTAATTAATAGTATTGAAAATAAGATATTTCGCGTTTCTCGTCAAGGCGCGTCAAGTCCAGGGAGTTTCGAATCACGGGCGAATCGAAATCGGTCAGAAATTATCCAATTAAGTAGTTATAGCAATGAATAGATCAGCCCTGGCACATTTTGCGACGCAGTTTTCCAACGAGAATTATTTTCAGATCCGTACATTTGGCCATTGTTTACATGAATTACATCTATTTACATCAACGTCTTAATCCCTTGCCGGATTAACGAGCGACGCAGAAGGAGATCGAAGGATAATCCTCTTACCCCAAACGCGCATCGCGCTGTCCACAAAGTATGAGAATTTTGATTTCGAGCAATCAGTCTGGTTCTTGATCTGACCGAAGGCGTATCGCGCGGTTTCGGAATTTTCACAATGATATAGCTAGTGAATTACTTACATCGTGTCTTTTTTTTTGCATTGCGGAAGCTCGCGAATTAATTGCTTTATTTTCTTGTTGGTGTGTTCTGTTTTATTGTGTTGTGTTGTTCTAGAATAGTGATCACTCCGAAGAATACCCGGATTACTTGTGCTAAAATGAAGACAGAACCTGCAGAGTCACCTTCATCCTGGATGCTCTCCCCGATGATCAACCCGAGGATCAATCTCCGATGCGTAAGTACTGCACATTGTTCTAATCATACACACCTTCCAATAACTGCGTATTACTTTTATCGTGAATATGGTGATCTAAAGTACCTGGTTTTTTGATCGATTTATTGGCTTCGTGGTCTTGATGGCTTTCGATCAGGACGATACGCAGTTCGGTACTTTCTCAGTACCTAAAATACTGCCAAGCCTAATCATGAAAATGATCTGAAGAGCTGGATTTAAATCCTGAACTTTGAATGGTTGAACTTGTAAAATTTAGTATAGGGTAGACGTACGGTTTTGACCACTTAATTACCGTTTGTGCTATTTACTTGCTCCATTTGTGGCCATACCCATTACCATGAAAATGAAATCCTGGCCGCAAGTGGTTTGAAAATGTCCAAACAGCATCAATTACTAAAAACTCCGCTCTTAAACAATCAAGTACTAGAATTTTGGGTTAAATACTTCGCGTGTCTAATGGTATAAGGTCGTATGCGGCAATATACGACCTTTTACCACGTATAAAGGTAAAAGGGAATATCCATTTTTTTTTTTTTTTTCGTATTTCCGTCAAAAATGTCCAAATACCTTAAAAAAAAAAAAAAGATTTGAAAAATCATTCAATTAACGGTAGAAGGTCGTAAGTACTGGCGGTTACGCCCTTTCATCTCTAAATTTGTGTGAACGGATCTCGTTAACTAACAGTACAAGGTCGTATCCGCCGAAAACTTTTTTTTTCGTGCTACTGCTCCAAAAACTCCTGAAACGCGAAGATCTATCGACATCTGAAAAAAAGTCGGTGCATGTTTTTATTTCAGAAAAAAATCTGCTGGACTAACGGTTATAAGGTCGTATCCGCCAAAATCTATTTTTCATTCCAAATCAAAAAATTTCCGACTCATCTCAAATATTGACGAATGTTTGCGTTTCAGACGTTTTTACAGCGTTTGCAATAAAAAAAATAAAAAAATGGCGGATACCACCTTATACCGTTACGTTTGAATTTTTTTTCTTAAAAGAAAAAAAATCTTCCAAAGTTTCTCGAAAATCGATGAATCTTTGCGTGTCAGACGTTTTTAGAGCGTTTGCAATAACAATTTGAAAAATGGCGGATACGACCTTATACCGTTAATAAATGTGAGAAAAAAAAATACGAAGTTAGTGATAAAAGGATGGATCTACCAAACATACGACCTTTTACCTTTATTTATTTTTCCACTCAATTTCGATGAATCTATGCGTTTCGAGTACTTTTATAGTGAACGCCGCGAAAAAAAAATATACGACCAGTTTACCATCAAAATCGCCTTTTTGGCGGATACGACCTTATACCATTAGACACGCGACTTACTCTAGGGTATGTTTTTGTGATTAATTCAGTAATCAAATAGATTACAAGTGCCAAAAATGAGTAATGCATTTATCAAGCATGGTCACAAACGGAAGAGTGACCACAATTGGTTCTACAACGTCTACTCTACAACCGAATCCCAGTTTTCACAAAAGTTATTCCCCGTAAGTTTGTAAAAGCAATTTTAACAATTTTTGAACAAAAATTCCTTCCCGAAAGCCGAAGACCCGATGATAGATCTAGACTCCGGAAATTGGAAGTAGCCCATGCAATGTCAGTAATTTTACGGTTCCGGACGTCCTCTCTCTGTGAATTTCCGGATTTCCAGAATTTCTTAGTTCCGGAGTCACGGGATTTGAAAACTCTGAACTCGGTGAAAAGTTGACGTGTCATTTTCGGGCTGATGGCCTGACAACTTTTCTCTTTCGACAAACTCCTTTCGGTACTAAAAGTTCTATAAAATCTCTGGCAAAATTTGAAGCACCTATGTTTGATCAGTCCTTTGAATGGTTGAGAGAGTTTCTGATTGAGATGCCCATGAGAATGAAAAAGTACCGCGAAAAGAGAAGATGTGAGGTTCGGGTTCTCTCATCCGAGCTTGTACTTTTGGCTCTTTAAGATTCGGCGTATCTTTCGCAAGGTCTTCCTTGGTACAACTTGAGGTTTTGCCGGCAGTAAATATCCCTCTGAAATAACGCCTATATAACGCAAACGGGGAAGATTGGTTGTTATAAGACTCCAAGTCGGCTATATATCTGCTCTGAAGTCGTGGTAAGAGGCAGTTTCCCTATCTACTCTGTGCCTACTCGGGGTAAAAATTCATCGTCCTCGTCCTCGTCGTTGAGAACGAATGTTCCTGATAGTGGACACGTACGACTCACTTGGGACTCCAGAAAGCCTGTGCTAGCCTGCTTTGGTCAGTGATAAAAAACCCCATAGTTAATCCTGGGGACCGGTGCAGTAGGTACATACGTACCGGTACCTCGTATGAATGCGAATCGTACTTCTACCGAGGTCTCCTCTCTGTATGTAACATATGCAAGGCATACATGTCCAGGTATAGGTACAAGTATATCTCGCCTTGGCCGGATTACATTAGTAGGTACATACCTACAGGTGGACGTGTGCCCAACCCCACGACGAGAATATGCCAACGAGATTATATTATACCCACACCTTTGGACACCTTCTTCGTCGAGAAAAAGAGGTCTTGTGTCTTATGTCTTGTGTTATGTGTCCTGGCTCCAGGAGCGCGGTGTGGACAATTGATTGCCTAGCTAGGACTGCAAGCCTAGGCAGTTTTCTACCCAGTTTTATATACCGCGGTAATAAACTCCCATGAGTTTACGTCTTCCGAGATTGGAATTCGCTACTTGTTAATAGATCTTAGTTCGTAGATATCGATATTTCATCGGCGGAGGTGAGATCTCGGGAAATAGAAATACGCGTGCTAAAAACTAAAGTAATTTTCTACATTTTACCACCAGAAGTTATATCAAATTTCTCGAAATTTAGGTAAAATCGTTCTTTCGTTTTTTCCAGTTTCTAGTATCAAATGCATAATAATTAACTTCCATTGCTTCTAACTCGAAAAGTATTTTTATATTTTCTTTTTAATACCTTTTTGTTTGCAGAGCTTTTCGTTAGATTCCACGAACACTGTTAATCCGATTAATCCGTCTGAGGTTTTTTTGTATCTGAAAAGTCTTAATTCCTCTTATCTCCTATGTGTGCGTAGAAAATGCAATCTGAAAACCTGATTTGTTGAGTAATTATTTGCGCAGATTAGTGAAATTTAGTATTTCAATTTCCGTAAGCTAGTCGTATAATGGTCTTCGATGAATTGTTTTCCGCAAGTTCCTTCGAACGAATCGAAATATTATATTGAACAAGTTGAATCAGACTAGCTTAGCTTTGCTCCTGGACTGCCTTAATCTATTGATGTAAGGTCAGCTCTGGCGGGTCTCAGCTTGTAAGCTGTGAAGCTTCTAAGAAATCCAAAGTCCATACGATTCCTCGATTTTTTAAACAATTAAACATGGCTTACAAATTCAAGCTGTACTAGTTAGAGAAGTGATCAGGATTGTTCGAAACATAAACAGATTCAAATTGCTCAGAAAAAAATGATCAAAATGAATTTTCGAGCCGGATCACTTGCGAGTAGGTGGAGGAGAAATGTTCAATTTTTCGAAATTTGACCTCATCCTGTGCGACAATTTTTTTTCACTCCAATTTTACGCACTTGATTCAATATTTTCGGCCTGGGAAAAGTCTTCGTCGGACCAATGGTGTGGTAAAATTTGTGGGCACTGGGTATTTTCAAACGAGGCGATTATATGCTGCTACGAAATAAGATTTGGTTAAAAGTCAAAGGTGAAAGTGATCCACCCCTAAGCTTTGGGGCTGAATATGTGTATGGGGATGGCTTTAGATGGGGTTCTGCTGACCATGTGAAATGTATAACGCGTTTTGTTTGAACTCCAAAGCAGACCCTGTTATGTCAAAATGAATACCTTTTCTGGAACTTCTACTATTGATTGTGAGATAATTTTTCGATCAAAGTACTATATTTCATGAGTGTCACCCTGAACTTTTGTTTCAACAAATTGAAAAATGAAGAAGTTACAAATATTTCACTGAAAAATTGCATTTTTTGCACATTCATATCTTCGCGAATTTGTTTGGACACATTGAAATTGAATTCTGGTCATATTGACTTTCGGTGCATATTCTTCAATGTTCGAAGTATGTTCCATAAATTTTTAATAAAAATCGGACGCATACTTTTTGAACGGCAGCCGATTGAAAATCAGTCCGTTCAGTTTAACCCAGTATGACTACTACGTGATTCTACAGAGGTGTGACTACGGAGGGTTAAAAAACTAACCAAATTCGAACTCCCCATTTTGAATTTTTTTCATCACAACATGCTGGTCCTGCAAACACCGTACGTGTTGCGATAAAATAAGTTTTCACATTTATAAGTACGTGGGAGGAAAATAAATTGACCAGAGGATTCGCGAATGAGAAAGAACTGTTTACAGGATAGATTGTTACAAAGGTTCGTTATTTCTAAGTGATTTATGCCCATAGCCCGGGGTAATAGGCCAGCCTTTTTAGCGCCCTCGTTTAATTTGATACCAAAGTAGTAATACATATAGGCACGGCATTTTCTGAGCCCACCATATTACCTGACGCGTATAAAGTTGGATAGAATAAATCTGACGCAATGTTCCAAGAGAATCGCGGTAGGCAGTTTGTTTCAATCAAGAACCACAAATCTCTGGGTATATATAGGTATGTTCTTACAAGATACGCATACGATCTTTGTAGGTAACGGATGCATTAGCCCAAGCCAGCGTCGCGGCGCTCTGCATGCCTGGATCTTACCGGTTGCTGGACCGGGACAACAACAAACTTATGGGCTTTCATGGAAGAACCGGGAAACGCCCACGCCAAAGGCGACCTGGTCTAAGAGGAGTAGTAGGTAAGGCTAAAGCTATAGAGCTAGGACGGAATAGACACGCGGCATAAAACTAGAGGTACAATTACACCGATTTCAAATTGCTCCTTAGGTTATAACGTAACTCTGCGTCGCCTTTGGGCTCGCGGGTAATCAAAGCTTCTCTTCTATAGCGTGGATTTCTCTCCCCGTCCAACAAATCAATACGAAAATTATAATTCGCCTTCGATAATCGAGCCGTATATACACATATATATATATACGTATTGATCGGAGGCCTTTAAATCCGACATTTAAACTAGCTATAGATTTAGGTCCATTGGGTATACCAAAGAATATTTTCAGGAATAACAATCCCGCGTCATACAATCTGGGAAGATATTCCAACCGCCCCAAAGCTTGCGCCGTTCAAATGCCTGAGGTACTGTAGAATTGTTCGATCGTAAAAGATCACGACGGCATAACCGATCAATCGATCCCGCCTCGATTACTCCGAAGGCGTCGGGATCTTTTTCCCTTTTCTCTCGCTTCATTGGCTTTTATTTTATTTTATTTCGGCTTTATTCATCTTTTTTTTTTCCTTCTTTTCAATATTTTTTTCTTTTTTTCTTCTCTTTCATCGACAAGTGCAGCAAGGATCACGCTGACGCCGGTAAGACGAAGGGGAAAAGATCGTATACGAGGCAATCAATTATATCACGGATAGTCACCGCCCCGGGGGCAGCTCCCTGCAGACCCGTATTTTGAAAGGATATAAGGTATTGTTTTAAACCCGACCGTTTCAACAGGTTGCTTTTTGTAATTGGGAAAAAACGGGGATTTTCTAATTCAGTTACAAAGGCGGCTTCGTCAGATCTCGATACAGTCCAGTTCCTGTTTTGATCTTTGAGAAAGAACCGCGCGAACCCCTCTTTACAAATGACCGAATGATTTTTTCGTTTCATTGACTAAAAAGTGACCCGATTTTGAATTTATCGTTGGAATTTCTTCCCACCGTTGGTCCTCGCCTATTGGAACAAATTCCATTGACAAATATCGACATTCAAGCGACCCAGAGAAAATTTGGAAATGTGCCAATACCGACAAACGCAAACTCGTCTCGCTGATTTTTTAATACAATTTTCGTTATTCTTAATACGAAATTAAGTTCTAATTAATTTGTAAGATCAATCATCTCGTGCTTTGCATGAAAGAGAAAGAAAATTGTGCTTTGACCAACCTGAAAAAGGCCGGAAATCGTTGACGGACGTTGGAAACGATCTGTTTGCACGAAGAAGATTTCCATGAGCATGAAAAAGTGAAGGTTAAATGATGAAAATGGGTTGATTTTTGATCGAGAAAATGACGAGGGATCGAAGTGGCAATGGATCCTAAGCGAAAAGTATGTAGTACGTATATATATCGCGACTTGAGAAGGGCGTAAAAAACATTATTTGAGATAACATAGAGAGGAAGGTCATAAGATCAGAGAGGCGGTATAAAAAGATCTCCCTCAAAGATGCGAGAGAAACCGGATGAGGCCATGAAGCACGAACGAGGTCGCGGATCACTCCCGCAAGACCGTTAATTATTCGAGAGAAGAGGAGAGAAGAAATGAGATGAGATTAGAGGAGAGGAGAGGAGAAGACCAAAGAAGATCACAATATTTATACAAACAGTGCCTAAGGATAATGGATGTGACGTTTTTTTTTTTTTCTATTCAATTTTTTCTTATACTTTTTTGAAAATCGATACTGCAGCCGATTGAAGGGTTATCGGAATCACTTAAGAGCCACTGCACGACTTTGCCTTCTAAACCACCTCGGTTCACCTCACCTTCTTCTTCTTCTTCTTCTTCTTCTTCTTTTGCTTCCTGTTCTTCTTCTTCCTCCTCTTCTTCTCTGAAGCAGCTTCTGCTCTGATAATAATGACTTGTTTCTGAATCTACTCCATATCTCGCCCACCTATCGCACGGTTGTTAACCGTATTCGTGTGTGGCGCTGGATACTATGGAGAATAGAGCCTAGGCTAACAATGAGACGCAAATGTGTCATGGCTTCGCTTATTCTCTATTCCATACCATCTGACTACAGGGTGTCACGAAAACACCATTCTGCAGTATCTAAGCTCAAACTTTTGCACACACATTCATTGCATGTCTGACACTATCATCAAGTAAGCTCATCCTAACAGCAAAAGCTCGTCTTCTTTTTTATTTCTTGATATGGAATGAAAACTAATGACACTACTGTGTACCATTAAACACACTACATCGTCGGTGTAAGGAGTGATTTTCAATTACTTTGAATCCTAATGGGAGATTAGAAAATGTCCAATCAATTGTAGGAGGGTCGGAGCATGTGATGATATTTTCTAAAAATATTCCAACACCCTGTACCTGTTCGATATACAGTACTGGAGTTTGCAGTTGGTTATATAAAAGCTGCCGGCACTTGCCATTAGATTATAGAAGCGCCCCGGAATGCCTTGTTCTCTCACTCTTTGTGATAGCTACTACCGCAGTGTGCGCTCCTCTAACAATGCACTAGCAGAGTTACACCAGCTCCACCGCCCCCGATTACCGGGCACCGGTGCTTTCTGATGTGCAAACGATAGGGGAACCACCTCTAATGGATCTCTATACGGAGTTCGTATCACCGAATGGCTTGGTGCACTGACCATTATCCAATGCCTTGCAGTCCCTAACCATTCCCCCATTTGCTGTACATTTTTCTTTATTCATTTTTGTGTAATACGTTCATTGAAAGTCCGCAAAACATGAATACAGGTACCGGAAGTAGACGTACGGGGTTGACGAGAAGGTCAAGATGGAGCATGGGAACTAGGAACTCAATGGTATCGGGTAGAAAGTGCAAATAGTAATGTGATTCTGGCAGAGTGTCTCTGATCCCAGATCCAAAGTATCATCAGATCGATGAAGTCCAGGAAATCACGTCGATTCAAACTAAACTCATGTCGACGTATGTGCAAGCAGATAGTACAATTTTGCGAATCGTGCCCCCCGCGAGCTCATTGGAGTAGTTGAGACTCGATGTGGCATCAAGTTGCCGATATACCAACGGCTGTTTACTGGAGCGGAAAGATCAGAATATCAAGGTTAGATGACTGGGAATGTTTAGACGGTGCTTACAGGTGACCGGGCTAGTTATCGGAGGTGACCTTTTCCGGAAACTCAATTTTTACCTTCTCATTTGCTAGAGGAAGCCTGCAGGGTATGATCAGGAATGTTTCCTCATTTCCAGGGCGTCTTTAGACCTGGTAAGAGTCTTCGGAGATCGAGTACTGACGCGTCAATAGATGATCCTTTAGAACAAGGATATACGGCGCTGGCCTACACCCAGCTGGCTGAAAAATCGAACCACTTCACCGAGCAAAACGTGATAATTACACGTACACCAACACCTGCTGGTACACAGCTCACTGTACCTCATCCGGCAATGGCTTCGTCCGATTTTCTTATCTTGAAGGAGTTCATCACTGTTGCTGTGGAACATTTTCGACAGATTATTCGATTGTACTAACTTGGTATACCCGCTGAGAATGATCCTGGATCGGTTTGAAGTTGAAATGCATTTTTTGAATGCTTTTTTTAAGTGGTTTTTGCACATGACTAGACGAAGAGATGCATATGGATTCGTTTGGATGGTTTTTTGAACCGTTTAAACCTGATTTGACAAATTGGAGAATCGTGGATCTCGAGGAGGATGCATCGCGGATGTAGTTGGTGGACCAATTAGAGGTACTTGCGGACTGTTGGAGTTTCTGGTTTGCCCGAGGTCTGCCAAAAATGGTTAAATTGACCGCAGGATCACGTTTCGCGGCGAAGAGTGCGTGTCCGTTTCTCTACACCGAGCATAGACCAACGGATCCCATGGTTTATTTTATGGTTTTTCCAGACAATGTTCACCCGATATTTTTCTTCATAAAATTCTCCATATGGGCCGTGGGGTATTGTCTTGGCGGACTCGCACGGTCGACCCTGTCGACCCCGTACCTACTTTATTCCCGCTTTCGATTCAAAGCTTAGAATATTTTGTCCCTAAAATTTATCTCACACTGGAAATGACACTTAGATCGGCGGTACTCTCGCAGTATCCGTCATAACGTTATATTCATTTTTATCACTCGGTTTATAACCGTTGGTACCGTTATCAATTTCTTCATTGAAATGTAATTGAAGGATCAAAGAAATCTGTGGGAAAGCAGGACCTAATGCTCACGGAGAACGGTCTTGTCCATTCCTGGACGCCACGCGATGAACTTCTGACCCTTTTTGCTCTTTTCGTTTAATGGCGTACTTGTACTGCAGTTTCATGAGACAAGAAACCTAGCTTTAGCCTACGTATTCACATGGTTGAGAAAAATAAGAGAAGAAGGATGGTGAAAACAGGTAGAGATATCCGGTGAAATGACACCGTCGCGTTTAGGCTAAAGGACGAACAGGTAAAAACCCCGAGGAGACCCGTCTCGGGCTAGTCAATGGATCAGCTATATCCTCGATCCTTTAATACCGCCCACGAAAAGATGCTACCCAAAAATAACTATAACAGTATGCAAAAATGCTAGTGACAAAGTTTTCCCACCGGAACAAGTGGGTACGGACCCTTTCACGTCCTGTACAACCCGAGGGTTTCGTATTTCACCTGTTCACCAGCTCCGTATCCTTTCCTTTCAATATATCCCAGCCTGTGGAGAGGCACTGCCATACCGCTGTGGCACAATACCGGTAGCCTGAGATACAACTTGGATACAGGCTCTCTCCAAGGATCTAGAATTTTTTTCCCATGATCGCTTATGCTCTGCTCTGGGAATTTATATTTTCTAAAATTTTTTTTACCCACCTCTGCTTACCCCGGTTGGAATTAAATGTGAAATCCTCCAGTCCGGTGAAACTAGCTTTACTCTATTTATCGAATAATTTATGTAACTGAATCACGGAGATGAAACGAAGTGATGCATTTATTATGCCCGATGAATCCTTTATACGTAGTACTTCGTTGCACATCTTTCTTCCAACACTAAACCGACGACGCATAAAACCCCATGTGCTATGTCTTTCTACAAGAACACCGTGTTTAATCTGCTACGTAGCTGCATAGGTGTTCTACAGCTTTCTCGCCGTCTCGTGAGAACCGAAACGTTCTACTAGCAGAGTTGGATCGACTCATGATCCCGTTCAAGTTCGGTCCCATTATAATATCGCTTGGTATAATCACGTGTGGATACATTGGCAGGCGGATTCCTATTTGGCAAAATATCAGAGTTATTTGATCGACTGATGCAAAAGGCACATCATTAATTTTTCGCCACTTGCATCATACACTGTTCAATTAAATACTCCACCTGGACAATCGCGCTATCGACGATCAGAGATCCGTTTTTTTTTTACTGAAATTTTTTAACCCAACGCTAAGGATCCATCCGGCAAACTTCCCATGGTCCTTGGGGGCACCGGCATGGCAGGTGCCCCGATCCGGACGGACCTTTTCCGTATTTGGGACCCCATGGGAGCCTTCGAGAGTCGCGTTCGCCCAGGGTGAGAATTCGATGTTAGATTTAAGGTATGTCTTATATATACTGCGCACCACCTTGCGGTCACTCCATGGGAAATTCAACCCGGTAGGTCGCAGGGGGCTACACCATAGTCAAGAAAGAAATAAGGACTTCTCACGGGTACTGGACCGGTGTCTAACATAGTGCAGGAGAATATCTTACTCGACATGGCATTGCACATGTATTATTTCATACCACGAGTATCCACATCTAGATTTGATGGAAAAAATATGTCGAGAATTTAACAAGAGCTTGTATATTATGGTCGGAAATATCTCAGTGCATCATATGAGCTTTGAGAAGAGGTTAGAGGCGATTATACCAGGATATGGTGTATTGTATAGCAGAACGGTAGTAGGTTGGTCAGGATTTCAGTGGATCGCAGGATCAGCTACATGCACATGTACAGAGGACTCAGATATTGAAGTGGAATTAGAAAAAAGTTTCTATATTACGTAAGAGAGTTTATAATGACCAGGATAATCAGTCTGCTAAAGAGGGCATTACCTGCCTTCTAAAGGAGATGGCGCTAGTCTGGACCAAAGCTGTGTTACTTCATACGGTTGCAGGTTTCTCGGTGTAATAACAACGCCGTAGCCCCTTCAGCACGTATTACGCCAAGACGTGATTATACGATGGCAAAAACGTAACAAGGTAATATCATGCCAACCACCACTGGCGAGGAATTTACTCAACTTTAGTTCCACGCCGCCCTTTACCCACTCTTCTAATCATAGAACCCTAATTTTCTAAGCAAAGACCATTCCTCAGGTCCAGACATTCGTACAAGTTGAAGGAACGTTAGATACTCGGTGGAAAAATACTCTTTTTGGATGTTGGTGTTCAATTCTTAATGAACTTTCGATTGCTGGATGTTGTTTCCAATTGCAGTGAGATGAGAATGGAATTCCCGTGATTAACGAAGTGAAATGAAATCTGGGATAAAATTTAAGTGAGTCCTATTACCCATCCGGTGAAGCTTGTTCTGTACAACAGTCGTTGGAAAACTCCTGCCAGGATAAACGGCAGTGTATTACACGGCTATAATAATGCCCAGGAGAACTCGTTAGGGTATAAGGCCACGCAGGGGCCACAGGGGCATGTAGGTATCTTGCTGCCTATATAGCGCTTAGAAATCTTGGTGAGCAAAAACGGCTATACTACAGATCGATTCTGGATAAACTTCCCACGGAAACGGAAATCTGGATATAGGCAATTCATTGATTTTCCCCCCTTCGAAATCCAAAAGGACAGAAACACGAAGAAAGAAGGGAAAATAGGAACAGGGAATCCAAAGATTTTCAACTGCAGGATTCAGCTAATGTTCTAAGGTACCTTATACAATGTATTGATCTCGCTGTTGGAGCCCCTGCTGCAGGGGTCCTGGGAACTTTGGGGGCTGATCCTGTGATCGCGTGTAAAAGATTTTTCTAACCTTGCCAAGGAGAGGACTGTTTTCGAACGATGGTTTCATGAACGTTGGGACAAAAGTGTGGACGAGGTCGTTGACTCCTTTCTTCTCTTTCTTTAGATGCCTTATAGCCTCAGTGGACGTAATTCTCTTAAACAGTTTTTATCCAGCTTCCGGCTTGCTCTCAACCGGAAGCGTTTAGGCTTCTTGTTCTTCTTCTTCTTCTTCTTGTTCCTCTTCTACGTGTTATTTTTTATCCTTCTTCTTCACGCTAGTTTTAATTACCACTGGATCCAGGAACGAACAACACGTGTGGAGAGCCTAGCAAGGTAGAGCATCGCAGAGCACCTGGCATCCCAGAAGGGAATTAATTTTTTGGATTATACTATCGCTGACCTGCCGGTCAGGATCGGGGTTAAGCCGGTCTTATAAAATGCTTCGGTTAATGAGCCTCCGAGGACGTTCTCGTACCAGGTACACATCCGGACATTACCATAGGTATATACCTGACTTGCCAAAAAGAAATATCAGAAAGTATGATCGGAACACTATTGCATGAAATACGAAAAGAGAAGAAAAAAAGTTCCTCTTTCCGAAGTCAGAAGTCATTAAGAAACCCGCATTGCGGAGGCGGAATATGTGCCCATCGAGTTATCCGATGCAGAACTACCGACCTTATACCAGACGGTATCAATTAATTAGAATGAAATCGCTAACCCATCACCATCACGTCTATTACTAAGAGCAAAGGCTCTCGAGGAGGTCTGAGATACTCACGGTAATCAGGCTCAATTGTCTTCGCGTCAATCCACCTTATTTCTCGTTACCTGAGCCACAGGTACACCTCTCACCTGTAAGGTAGTCCGTGGTTGAGCTTCCAACTCATATTTGACTTCGAAAATCGATTTCCAAAACTATTCGTCAGGTGAAAATTATTTTTGGTGAATATGAAACGATGACGGTGAGTGTGGTTCGATCATTTCGATTACATTTTCGAATTAAGCTATTCAGGAAATGAATTTCAGAGATTTAAGAACCTCGCCCTTTGGGCCTCTGGTATTGTTTATCGGTCAAATAAAACCCGGGGAATATTGCGGTGATACTTTTTAATTACACTTATGGTGTAGGTACTGAGCTGCAGGTCCTACGGTACTGAAGATGCAATTCATTGCTCCAGAGACTGCCGCACGTCCTGTGGATACCGGAGTCCAGGAGATAGAGGGTACCGTACCTTGCAAGCCGCGTGCCAAGAGACGAGAATC
This sequence comes from Ametastegia equiseti, assembly GCA_963989295.1. NCBI lineage: Eukaryota > Metazoa > Arthropoda > Insecta > Hymenoptera > Tenthredinidae > Ametastegia > Ametastegia equiseti. The sequence continues at coordinate 6,921,063 of OZ022392.1, forward strand.
CGAGAGATACTATTTCTAGATTATCCGGCGTTTATGTACTCCGGAGTCGGTACTTATGACACTCGTTAACAGTAAATCTGTGCCCTCAACCCACCCGGTTGCAAACCTTTCGCGAACCGAGGAGGCGCCGCGCTAAAGATCCGCGGTTCTGTTTGATTGCTGCGGTTTATTCTTGGGCTGGAATTAACCCGTTCTACTGCATTACGATTATCACCCATACCGCGGGGGAAGAGACAATTGCTCGAACTGGTTGTGATTTTCAAACCTATTCCCGACTACACATTCCAGCTGTGCTTCTCGATATCTCATTGAACTAATGCTAAAGTCGATTCATTTCTGATGGTATAATTATCAATCGAGAATTCACAATTTTTCATTTTTTCAGATAGAAATTAGTCAATTGACTACACGTTTTCTGAAGATTGTCACGTAAATTCGCGTTTCCTTTCATACCCAGAGAGTACGATTCTTTTCACCTCTCGTTCTCTTAAAATCTCACGATTTTGGCAAAAATTAGCTGCAATAATTTGACAACTGACTTGCCCTGTGCTTTTCGTCAATATCAGTGCTTTTTTTTTTTTTTTTTTTTGTTTCTTCTTTTTTCTTTGCTTCTGTTCGATTTAGTTGGTTTATCCTTATAATGGGACATAGCAATTTTTTATCCTCAGGGCACAAGTGAAAATCCTGTAAAGTTTCAGATTTTTCGGTCAAGCTATTTTCGAGAAAACTGGATTTATTCATTTCAGGCAAACAGAGAAACAGTCCCACGTATGTTTGCAATCAGTTACGCTTGATTAGGTGAAGGGTAAAAGAATGGGAAACTTTTGGCACTGGCGAGAGTAGTTTTTTGCCGAAAACTAATAATTTGCCACGAAGGGTTGCCCACTCAAGAAATCATTGAACCATTCCATCCGAAATCAGACAGAAAATCGCTAATTGAATCGCATGATTCCTGATTTCCTCATGATTTCTCAAAATATATAGAAAATCATGGAAAATCACTAAAAAAAATTACGTGATTTCGGGAATCGCTAGGAATCTCATTGATTCGGAAATCACGGGAATCTCTTCTGAAATCATAAGGAATCGATTCCTTTCGGAAATCGTAGTGTCACCGAATTTGTGAGAGAGCAGCCTCTCGCTTTGCCATCTCTGACGTGATAAAAAGTAGAAAAGAAGAAAAAGAAAAAAAAAAAAACAGCATCACGGCTTATAAGTAAGTAGTAAAGTTCAGTGGACAATATTTCCCGCGGTCCGAGCACCTGGAATGTGGAGGATTTGGATTCTTGAAGAAGATCTTCTATTATTTGAATCCATGGTGTGTTTACGAGCTAGTGGGTTCTGGTGTTGGTTCAGTTCTCTATAGGGCGACTTTAGAAGAATCAGACACGTGATTCAAGATTCTTTTTCATAAAAATAAAGTACGACAAGGATATGGCCTTTTGTCTAGACCGGAGTCTATACGAACCGCGAGAGTAAAATCTACCGCGTCAGTTTATTCTTGAAGTTTTTGGGGTGGGTAGTCGGTTTACCTCAAAGCCAAGAGAAACTATGGAAAAGAAATGATGAGAGAAGAGCCAGAGGATGAGACGGGAGACGGTATAACCTGCATAAAGAAATGAATACTAGACGGTAGAATTAACAAAGAAATGGATAAACAATAACGCGGAGATAGTCAAGCGCGAGTAAGGAGCCAGGATCAGGCCCAGGACCTACTTATCAATTTTTCGTGTGTGCACACACAGGTATTTGCGATTCTTATCCCTGTAGGGATGCGGCAGGTAGCCAACAGGCTGCGGAAGGATCCAGGAGATCGTTTGCCTGCTTGGCTATCGGTTTCAAGACCTATTGTCTACCTGCAGTTTTCTCTACTTCACTGCAGCTACCTCCTATACATCCTTAAAGGTGAAGAAGAATTCTTTGAAGTGGCCGCTGGATTTACGGTAGCCACTGATCTACCACGGTGTTAAATTAAGCGAAAAACTCCTTACCGCATCGAGGTTAAGACCCGCTGCACTCGGGCGAACCGAGTCGTCGATGTGCCCTAACCGGACGGGCCTTCCTTCAGGACTCTAGGACTCCAGGACTACGGGGGTCACGGGATACAAGGATTCTAGGTATACACACCAAGTGGGTCGAGTTACTCGACAGAGTGATTTTTTACAACCAGATACATCCAACGTACGCTAGTGCATCGTATTCATTGTACCACGGCTACCACAGGAACATCGTCCTTTTTATTATTCTCTTAATCTGAAGCCCTCGGATGCGCTTCTATGGATTTGCGTATGTATTTTTACGGAGCAGGTATGAGGTCGTGTTTTACAACTAGGATTCTGAGATTCTTGGACAGGAAAGATTCGATCGTTTAATACCAAAATAATAAGAATTGTTTTGTTCGCTCTCAAGATATCGTCTGGAAAAATAGAATTAATTATCTGAAAGCAAATGGAAGTGATTCGGTTGGAGGGGACGGGATTGAAGTTCCGAATTCTAAAAGTTCCGAACGGTCAATATTCCGAATGACTCGAGACACGATTCTGAGTTTCTGATGTATCTTTCATAATTCTGAGAAAAAAAGAAACGTTAGAGTTCAGGACTCACAAATTCCGGACGGACGAAATGCAGGAACCTCAAAGATCCGAAAGTTCAAGACTGGGGGAGTCCGAAAACACGGAGGGAAGCTCATGTCAAAGCTCTGTCAAATAATCGACGGATCGGTTGATTTCGGATCTTGAATTTTCGGAATTTCGAACCTTCGCTGTTTTTCTACTCGGAGTTTTTCAAATTCGCTACGTAGACTGAGGAGGAAATAATGTTTCCAAAAACTATCATTGGGTAATATAAAAGTTCAGAATTTTGACCTTTTACAGCTTTTGAAATTGAGAATTTCAATCCTGTCCCGATTGGAGCTCAAGATGTAAAGGTCCGGAGAAGACTCATTTATTTTTGGAATAAACCTGATAACCACCATTTTCTGAAAAGTGGAAGTTGTAAAATTGTCAAAGTCTGCAGGACTCGATTCTAGAAATGGAAATATAGGTTTTGTGACAAATTAAATGACATATATGTGTCCGGAGGTCAGTGAGAAGGCTGCTGGACATTGAACCATCACTTTTCTATCGAAGAATAGAGTTGAGTGTGAAAGAAAGTTGATTGGTATTCGAATAGGCTTTCAGTCGTTGGTTAATTTTGACGTTTGGTAGAGAGAGAGAGAGAGAGAGAGAGAGCTACGGTGAAAAGGTGAAGGGTGAATTATCAATGAAACTTGACCTCTGATTCTGAGGTGGTGGCTAATCTGCTAGTTCCAAGATCTCAAGACTAATCAAATTCTCGTGACAACGTCAGAACGTGATGAGAAGATACACAAGGATGTATATACGGTCCTGTACCACCACCGGCATGTAGGCGGTGGGAGTTTCTCGAGTTTTCAAGACGACAAAGAAGAGAGAAAAATGATCCCACGGTTCTTTGAAGTGCCCAGGAATACGGCGGTGGACTCGGTGCCTAGCCCAGCATCCTTTATTAAGAGACGTTTGATTCAGTATCACGCCTCTGTCATAGTGTCTCGTCCCTTCGCAGGACTCGTGTTTAACATATCAAAACTACCTCGTGAATGGAAGCGGGGTCTTTTGTCAAACGTACACTTACATCCCACCGTGCAGTGACAGGTTCACGATATCACGTGCGGGTGCGGGTCACTCGTCTTCGACTTGAGCCAGGAACATCTAGAAGCATAAATACGTTTCTATCAAAGTGCTTCCACTATCTAGGGTAGGATCTAACAATAAAAATAAAGAAAAAGAGAGGAAGAGAGAAAATGTATTCAGTTATACCGTCATCCCCATGCTGGTATTATTGCTCCTCCTGGGATGATCCTTACGTGATGTTTGTGCGGATACATACGTCTCGTGCCTTAATTCATGTTCAGGAACAAAAAATTTCTACTTCATAGATACAGACGAGATTAAATGATGGAAGGTTAAGCTTTGCGCTACGATCTAGAAGCTTGAAATTCATGAGAATCTATGTTTCATGGTCGGCCAGCCCCTTGATGATACATTTACTATTCATACTCTCGTTCTACGTGTCACATTCAGGACTTCAACACCGGTATGCAATCCCACAAGCTTTTTACGCGCGAATTCTTTCAACGGTCTACTGCGACCCGTCGTCATTAGGATTCCCAGCGATCCACTTGCCTTTTGACTTTGGCAAGGTTCTCTCTTCGATCGCCCCGCTTCATGGCTTCCATTCATTTCCTGTATTCAACCCTTTGTGACCTAGCTTGGTATGGGCCCCATAGCCTCGTCGACCCTAATGCGGGCTCATTATATTTCGTTGCTTCGCTAGAATAAGAGAAGAGGATAGAGATCGCTCGATTTACAAGTTGCAGGGTACCCTACCTACCCGCGGTGCTACAAACGAATGAATGAAATGAGATGAAATGAAACGAGACGAAAAGAAACGGAACTCGTATACTTGAAACTTGTGTATTTTATACTCCCTTGGAATTGGGATTGGAATTACAACAAACCCTACGTTGTTCCCCCGGCGAGATGTAGGGGAAAATAAAAACGTCAACTGCCATCTAATTGGCACTAGAAGAAGCATCTTGATTCGCGAATACCACCTGGCTTGTTGCACGCACTGCAACCTCGGCAGATCAAACGAGATATAATGTCCTCTGTGCTCAAGTCCCATGGAGTTTCCAATCCAATAAGTGGCACGGACTTTGTCAAGTGCAGAACAGGACTTGTACGGTTTATTCCGAATCTAATTGCAGCTTGAAGGTTCGAACGTGTTCAAATCCGCATTTTCATACGAGAAGAACTCTTGTCAGGGCTCAGGTACTCAACGGAAACTGAACTTTTTCCTTTTGCAGGAAGCCTGCTGGCACCTGGCTCCCATCATACCCTTCCTTACGACTTACCGAACCAATACAATAGCCTCTGACGACATCATGGCGTTCGGAATCACTTCGACAATGATGATCCAATACAGTATCGATATGGGTCTCGAAATGGCTTCATGAAAAGCCTAAAAGAAACGCGTAACTTCATAGACTCGGTAGTACGGAAGAAGATTTATTTCCGGGCAGGTACGCGACCCTTGACCCTCCGCAGATGAGGTGCTGCCCGGCCTGTAATCTCGGCTAACAGGGGCCACCGCGTGTCGCCGGTAATCTCAACTCCGGGTTGAACCAGGTCCCCTTAACCACCATGAGGCTATCTACGAACCGGGAGGAAGTCCATGGGTCAACCCAGGTCCTCCATGACCTAGAATCTCCATTTGCACGTCAAGCTTTCCACAAATCGATGATGACTCGGTACCTTCAAGTGCACCAGGAATTCGATAGATGCTGAAGGATCATGATGCGAAGAAGAGAACTTTGGAGTGAAATGGCTGTTCGATCAAAGGTATATAAATCGTAGGGTATGATTCTTAGATTTGGGTATTGCTATGGCATTTCGTGATCTGATGGACAATTTATCCACATGAAAGTTCAAATATCTTGCAATGATGAATTAATCAAATGTGCACACTGCCTGGTGCACTGCACTGGGGACCTGCAGGACATGGAAAGGGATTCTGGTGCTGAGTGCTGGCAGGGAACAATTGCAATGGGAGCAAATAGTCGTTACCCTATTGCCCCCTGGCATAAAGATTTACATATATATTGTGTGTGTCGGTATAGATACAAATACCTCAGGACAATGTATGTTATAACGACTCAGGAACAAAGCACCAACACACATCTGTGTCTTTTATGTACATATACGTATGCAGTCGCACTTCGTCACACCCCGGTGAACACCGGCGGGTTATAGGTACGTACTACCTACATAAGTGCGGACAAAATATCTTCGCTCGTCGATAATCGCTCGTTTTCTTAAGAAATCAGCTCGCTAATAAGACAGACGGCAATTGATTCGTGCCTTGCCTCGAGAGCCTTGACGTTAACGATCTTCGTCTATGCTCGGCTTAAGAAATGGAACAAACGTCCAGGATAATAAGCTATTTGATTCTATACTTTTCTACTCCTCTTTCTTCTTCTAATATGGATAACAAAACAAATTTTATCGACGACAGTATCCTAAGAACAAAATAAATGACAGACTAAATTAGTAAAATTGATTAATCTATTGAAAAAGTGTACTTTGAATACTCCAGGTACCCCAAATTCCAGTGTCGTATCAATGAAAATATTATCCTTGATCGAGAAAGCACCTTCTTCAATACTGCCGTTGATATCCACTTCACATGACCTGAAAAGCTTCGCGGAATCTGTCTGAAAAGACTTTAACCATCTTATATGATCGTACGAAGTTCAGCCATTCGTGTAAGTCGCGATCCTTCATCATGGCAAATAATGTAAATCAATGCAAAAGTCAGGATTCGAAACCCGGGTGTCGGTTCACCGTGGCAGTTATCTCGCTTGCCACGTTCTGCCTTAGGGCCACGTCGTACTACAACTAGCGAGGGTTTGTTTGCTCAGGAAATAAGGTGAAGAGGAAGGAGGAATATGATGCCAGCTGTATACATACATGTATTTATACATACATAGATATATATATATATATACACACACATATACACGTGGCGGCATTCTGGAGTCCTGGAGCTCAGAACCGATATGACGGGCGTGTCTGCGATGATTGAACGAGCACTGAGGCCCGACTCGTTCACCTCGTATTTCGTATTCATAGAATTGCATGGGAACCAACACTGCACGATGTACAGTATCGCGAAACCGACCCGAAGACCCTCCGGCCGGTTCTGGCCGCTTCACCGTACTGGCAACTTCCGCAAATGTCACTCTTCCACGGGTTGCACAAGGTTAGAAGAAGAAAAAAAAAAAAAAAAAAACTCCTCGACCGTCGCACCATTCACATTATAATACACTGCCCACAGCACTGGGTCATGGTTCTTTGAGACCCGATCTTTTCATTTTGGGATTCGTGAAATCAATGAATTTACCACGATTTCATATTCGAAGCCAAAGAATTCACAAGGATTTTATTCGATTCTGGAAGCTTCAGTCCATTCCGCACAATTCCTAAGGATTTCATTAAAGACTTCATTGATGAGTTTTCCAATGTATTCCAAAAAACCTACTTCAAATATCCTATTGGAAAATGTGCAAAGATGCCATTCGATTCCAATAAATTCACGAGGAGTTGATCAGGTTTTGAAAATTCCGAAAACGGGTGAACCAATTCCCACCCATGGTGTCAACCTCTTCGGGTTTTGGAACCAAATGGTATCGCACACACTGTGCAGGTTTTGATAGAATAAAAAAAAAAGAAAGTACATTTTGCAATAAGAATGAAAAATATTGGGAAAAGATTTGACTTTCTGTAAGGTGGAATGACGTCAAGGCACCATGGTCACGAACGCCGGCGGGCCATCAGTCATAGCCAGGGACTTAGAGGAGCCAGTCAAAGAGACTGCAGCAGTATATGGACACCCGGGTGGTGGTGGCGCGATGCCGTTGCTAACAATCGTTAAATAGAAGTCTCCGGAGCACCCTGGGGCCACAGCTTGTTACCTGTTAACGACTCTCGACGTTCCATGTTGAGAAAATTTTGTCTCAAACCACCAAGAGGCTCGTACTGCAGATACTCAGTTACTCAATTCATTTCACAACAAATGAAATACTTGGAGAGAAGCAGAGAAAGAGATATGCGAATATTTTTCAGTTACTTTTCTAATCGTGAAAAAACAGCTGAAACATTCAGCTACTTTATTAGAAGACAAGAATTAGAATCAGACATCAGAATTTCGAGAGAATTTGAAATCGAGACATTCTTTGCCATCGTGTGAAATTTTCTCGAGTTCTTGGCTCAGGAATTAACTAGATTCCTGGAAAAATCGCGCTTTTTGGAAATCTGAAAAATTCCGATGAATCTTTAGTACCTATCTGTTTAAGGGGACCTCAGGTGTCGAAAACGTCACATCCAGAACCACTAACGTTAGAGACTTGCTGATTTTTGATTTAATATCATTTCTCATATCAAAAAAACTCGACATTGATGAAATTTTGAGACAATAATTTTTTCCGCGTTTTCAAAATTACTTTTTTCTAATCCTCTGAGATATCGAAATTCCCATCCGCTAGATTGTCCATCGTGACCCGAAGAATGTGTACAAAAATCGACGACTCTCAAAGTTCAAAATTGTCGAAAGCGTTACCATTTGAAGTCACAAAAATCTTTCAAATGTGGGAAAAATATGTCAAATCGTTTTTCATTTCTCATTTATTTATACCTCATCTAGCTTCCATACTCCTGGGAAAAAAGCTTTTACAATCATGATTATATCCCACTATAGTGACAACTGTTGTAACATTTTGTCCAAGTAGAGTTTTACTTGATCATGTCATAGACATTTTTTTATTCAGAACTTGGAAGCCATTTTTTTTCATTATTATGTACTACCTATTAGTTTGTTTAGTTTATTTTTTCATAACGGGATAGTAAGAACTAGCGAGAATATCACATTAGAATGCAATTTGATACATTTTTCACACATTCGGATGATTTTTGTGACTTCAAATAGTATCTGCTCTCACAATTTTGAACTTTCAGGGTGGTGGAGTTTTTCAACCATTCTTTGGGCCACAATGAACAATCTAGCGATGGGATTTCCGATATTTCAACGGACACGGAAAAAGTAGTTTTGAAAACCGCGGCAAAATAGATTTTTCAAAAGGGCCTAGCCGGGTAAGCATATGAAAATTGCCCCCAAAGCTATCAAATTCGCATTTCGACCCAAAGTTTTCACATCACTAGAAAATATTTTCCACTAAATTTCAAACCTGCATCTCCATTCTATGCTCATATACATCCAATAACGTGTTTTTTGGTTTTCATTTCCAAGTATTTCGATATAAGGAATGATATTAAGACAGAAATCAGCGAATCTCTACCGTCAACGGATCTGGATGTGAAATTTCCCGTGCCTTACCCCCGTGAGGGAGTGAAATAAAAACCTTGAAAGACTATGAAGAAAAAAAAACTGCATAGCAAATGAGAAGAATTCGAACTTGATTTTTGCTCTTTTTACTTAGCAAGAACGTATCGGCTATGTGAAAAAAAAGAGAAGACAGAAACAAATTCTTTCTCGGACGCAAGTGCAGTAAAGTTTGAAATGTGGCTTCGGAAGGGTGCCAATAAATAATTCGCGGATGGGGGCAACTACCGTCGATTACGCGTAGCGACAACGGAAGCTGTTGGTCCCGGGGCTGGAGTATAGGAATGCCGAAAGTGGTCCCCGGAGCGCTGGTTGGTCCTTCGGGGGCCCGTCTACAGGACAGGTTTCCGTTCTCTGAAAATTGAATAAAATATCACGAAGGCGAGTGACTTTTATTGGCCCTCTCGCGCCCGGAGCCCGCCAAAGACACATTTTATCTCGTGGCTACGTCATATTTCAGTCTCGCGTCCATAACTTTCGACTCGAAGATACAACCTTCGCTTTGCCGATGCGCAGTCGGCCGGCTGGTCTGCAACTTCGAGCTGAAGCAGATAGGTTTAGGTTACCTGCGATTTGTATGAAATTCGATACACGCCCACCTCGCCGCTCCCGACAACCCGAGACCCACACGTCCCTTCGACAGCTCCATTCATTTCTCTTATTTCACGATTATTTATTCCCTTTGTTTCTCGCCACTTGCCAAACCCTTTACCAACCGATTCGCCGTATCGAATGCTCCACGTTACTCAAAGGGTGCAGAGCCCGAAATCAATTCATTTTTCCTCCAAAGTTCATCTCATATCGTCATCATGAAATTCGTCATCTAGCGGGAAGTTTGGGTACTGATGTTTACTGGTCCGGACCGTTTTTCGGGGCAGAATAAAAATTCCGAATTCTAAAAGCTGCAGAAGGTCGAAATTTCTTATTTTTATGTAGCCAATTTGAAAAACTCCAACTCGCAAAACACTGAAGGTTCGAAATTCCGAAAGCTAAAGATCAGAAAGGCCAAAACACCGAATCTCGGAATTCGCTAACGTTTCTAGGAACTCAGAATCGCGTTTCAAATAAATTCGGAATATTGACGGTTCAGAACTTTTGGAACTCGAAAGTTAAATTCCGCCCCTGATTTCCTGGGTAAATTTGTTCGAAAGTTAGTTGAACCCCTTTGCACCGTTGGTATGGATAGTAACCATGAAGATAATACGATACTGAGCGCTCCGGTTTGGAGTGAAGTTGCAGGATTGAGCGTCGAGTGTGACTGGTGTATATTCATAAATCAGTTCGATAGTAGAAAGTACGACCATTATGTTGTTTCTTAAAGAAACCTATCCGTGCTCACTTGACAACTGGACAATACAACGGTCGACTTAGAATCACAGACATTACACAGTATAATCCTCGACGCTAGGGACATTAAACGTTGACCAGTACCTAGACTCTGTGCAGAAATTGTAAGGACGATACGCGGACGGTACGCGGAGAACTGCTGTGCATATACTTGTTCCTTGCCACAGACTTCCTTGAAATAATGTATAAATATATCGCGTGACACTGTGTCGTCCTGCCACGAGGACGACGCCTCTTATTCCACCTTTCATCTTCTCTCTTTATCTTTCTCTCTCTCTCTCTCTCTTTTTCTCTCTGGGTATCGCATAAACCCGCGCTTTAACAGGACGAGCACAACTGCAATTCACAACATTGTGAAACCCCTGATAAATATCTCAGACCAATATCTTGACCGCAAATTATTATCTCAGCACGAAAGAAGAAGACGCATACCTACCAGCTTCGTGGAAGAATTAAACAAGCCACCTTAAAGTCCGGTGCCATTATCGAAATTTCTTTCGATATTTCGTACTGAAAATCCAAACCATTCTCTCACTGTTTCAGACTAACTTGCCACGGTTACAGATCTCAGTACATTAAATCGATGGCAGTATGAAAGAACGTGCAATCTCAAATTTCAGAAGAAGAACATGCTATCTCGATCAGGGACGATATTTTCATTGATACGGCACTGAAATTTGGAGCACCCCGAGTATACAAATCATTGTTTTCTAATGGATTGTTTGATTGTTCCAATTATTTTCCCATTTATTCAGCTCCTGTACTACAGGAACGGAAGCTCCAAGATAAGTTTGAACAGTCAAAATTTGTTTCATTGATACTTGTCTTGAATCTTCTGTTTCTGTATCATAGGAACCAAATAAATGAGAAAACAATTGGAACAATTGATTAATCTATTGAAAAATAATGCTTTGAATACTCCAGGCACCCCAAATTCCAGTGCCGTATCAATAAAAATATCGTCTTTGACCAAAATTCCACGTTCTTTCATACTGCCGTCGAAATAGTGCCAAACTGGCAAATCGGCTACAGCGATTGCAGTTTTATAATTGTAATTCTTTACAGGTTGACGTGATACTTGGAAGAATTCATGATAATGGATGGAGAAGTAAAAAGAATGAATCTACATGGTGAAAATAAGTAGGAATTGGTGATGAGTGCAGCAGTATATGGGTTCGGCTTGTGGCAATGTGAGAAATGGTGGTCACTACTGTTTGTTCATTCTTTGTACAACTGTTTATTTTCAAATTAACCCGACTCCAGTCCCCAACGAACTCTTGGCGCGTGTGGGACGCGTGTCACCTGTCTGTCACGGGGTCTGAGTTCGCCACCACGAACACGTGAAACGTAGAACGGAACCAACCTCCTGCGCCCTTAACCCTCCGCGGAGACACGCCCGAGTACCTTTCCAAGACCTGCTGCTAGACTCCGCAGGGACTCGTGCATGTATATGACCCTTGGTAAGCTAAAAGCCACGAACCTCTTTACTACCCTGGAGGAATACGCGTAGCGGGCAGGAGGGCTAGGCCTCCAAGGACTCACCTGAATTGCGTCATATGTTACCTGGACGAGGAATCACGGACCAATGCGTTACCCAGCACGCTTTGATGAGGCCATCGTAGCTCCTGAAACGATACCTATTACCAAGATGCAGGTGCTATCTTATACTGCAGGGCTCATGTGTTTCGAATTCATGATACTTTTCATCTTCGGACTTTGGACTGACGAATTAGAAATCGAACGCGGAAATCAGACCTGTCCATTTTCCACTAGGATCCATTTTCCCTCCCTACTTTACTGCTGATGGCAAAAATGATTTGTGGACCTTCTGAAACGATATCACAATCAAAAGAGGTCATTGGACTAGCAGAGTCAGTTCGGAGTAGACGGATGCAGCTGAATGAGTTCAGTGCTTCGAAAATTCTAATAGACCAGCTCAGAGTTTAGTACCCTTCGATCATTTTCGATCTTACTTTTCCTATACTGATATCTAATCTTGTAGTGAGTGAACGTCAATGAAGTCCATTCGGAGTATGTCTTCTATTGCGATTGGTGTAGTGAAAACTGCACGGTACAGAACGTGCACTTTGCACTCTAATCGAGGTTGTCAACAAGACTATAATTTACGATACCGAATACTAGATGATACTAAATGATACCAAGTCCACGTTCTCTTCCAGGTGAAGTAAAAAAACAGGACGAAATCGATGACATCAGTGAAACTATAGCATGTGGAACACTTGTCGGTGAGAATTTCATACGAAATTCCGTTGGCCTGCACCTTTTCCTTTCGTCTGGCCAAGAATCTATGTACTCATATGAAAAAAGCCCATGAATTCGAATTGGGGTAATATTAATTCGGAATGAAAAGAGGAAAAGCTGGCAATGAGGCCGAGGGTGGCAGGTCGTCATATGTTGAGGAAGTATGCCTTGGTGCACGCCCGTCTTGGGGGTAGCAGGTGCTACCAGCAGGCGGGCGGATTCACGCCCTGCTGGCCGAAGACGCACCCGACAGGTTCTCCAGGTGGGGTGTGTGCCTTGCAATGTCTCCCCCTTGAGGATGTTACGCGGACGAAACACGCGCCCGATTATCCCGATGTGAACGGGTGTCTTGCATTGTAACGGCTGGAATTTCTTCCGAATTCTCAAATTCATCAACATACATGTCCATTACACTCCCAGAGTCTCATCATCACCTTTTCAGCACATTTTCAACAAATTTACTTCCTAACACTCGCTTCAACCTTAACCAAGATATTTGCAGTCAGTTCAGAACTTTTCAACATCTTCTTTCTGCAATTCACAATCAGTTCAATCATTTTGCTTCACTTATTATACTTCCTAGTGTTAGCATCACCCTCGGTTTCTCACAGAGCATTTATAGAGCAATTGAATTCGTGTTAGTAGCAGCTTCAGCGATCTTTATGACAATTTTTACGCGTTGTGATCATGTTCGAGTATGCTCCGGCATTATTGGTTAGCTTGATTTATCCGGTTTGTGTAACTTTCTCAGTTCACGTCAGTATGAGCTTCAGCGGTTTTTATGTGATCCTGAGTATTCATTAAACCCATCAGAACATGTCCAAGCGTATCTTATCAGTTTTGGCCAATCCTAACGTTCGTTTTTTTGTGTTTTAGCTGTTGCTCATATTTTCGTACCTCTGTAGGTACATCAAATTTACCAGTTTTCAGAGAGAATCAGTCCACGATTAGTACGTACTTCAGCATTTTTCTGATTCGTTTTACCCTGAAATCGGTTCTTTTTAACAGATTTCAGCCTATCCTGGCCCACTTTGGCTACACGAAGGATCAGTTGTTTGAATTTGGAATTTCAATTCATTGGATTTCCATAGTCCTGTTTGTTTCTAATCAATTTCAGCTTGTCCCAGTCTACTCTGACTGGCCTAAGGATCAATTGTTTGAATTTGGAATTGAAATTCATTCGGTTTTCATAGTCCCGTTGTTTTTATTTTGTTTTTTTTTCTAACCAATTTCAGCCTTTTCTAGTCTACTTTGACTGGACTAACAATGAACTGTATGAATTTGGAAATGGCATTCATTCGGTTTTCATATATTAGTCCCAGTTTTTTTTCCATCGAATCAGCTGTTTGAATTCGGAATTAAAATTCATTCGGTTTTCGTAGTAGCGCACCTTGCCTTCACCATGGTAACATTCTCTTCAGGAAACGACAACAACAACAACAATCATTCGTGCTACCGCGATGTAGTAAATCGAACAGAAACTGAAGACACGGTATACAGGTGGGGGTTATATGCGCGTATAAGTATACGGGGGTTTCCCTTCATCACGACTGGGTAAGGGGTTGTCACGGGTAGTGGGCCCGAGTGTTGGCACGCGCACGCGGTTCTAACTCCGCAACATATACGAGACAGCAGGTGTTTATATAAGGACAGACCTTTGGTCGTCTGAGGCTAGGTGCAACAAACCGATGCCATCCAACGTCCTCTACTACCCGCACGATCTTCAACGATAACCGGTGACGTCTGCGTAATTATTACCGAACAGGCGTCACTGGCTAAGGATTCTACTTCTCTACTGTAGTCGCTGCAAGCTGCAACACCGAGAAATTATAACGTCTCAGCTATCCGAGTCACAACTCCACTTTGCTACATTCCAAGCACAGAATTAACAACAACTATCCATGTACGCGAATGTCAGAGTATTCCCGGATCTACCCACATGGTACAGAATTGGCACTACCCTGGCTGACAAATTTCGTTTGGTAATATTCGCCCAGTACAGAGAAATTATTTGCCCAACGTTGGGCAATTGCTAATGTAGTACTGACAAGTGAACATTAGGGCGCTTTTTTTTGAGGAGACCATTTTTTTTTTTTTTTTTTATTACACCCACCTCGAAATTTTCTTGGAAATACCTAAAAAAAAAAACTCCCTGAAAGTTTGAGCCCTTAATATTAATATTTAGAACTCGCCCTCGGCGTTTGAAGATTTTCCATTTAAAATACACGTAACTTGAATTTTTTTTCTTCAGATTATTATAGCTTTATGCTATTTGAACGTTTGCGGAACCAAATTACTCAGGATTGAATGCTCTACAAGAGTGCTGAGATTCGGTGCTCAGGACCTTTTTTCCAGGACCTCATAATGAGCCGCAAATTCATGAAAATCGTAAATCATGAAAAACAAAAAGCTTATTATCTCGAAAAATATCAATAATAGAGATCGGTGCCCGGAACCTTTTTTTAAGGAAATTCAATTGGCTACAACTTTGTGATTTGAAATTTTTCTGTATTTCCAGCCCATTGTGAGAAACAACGAAAAAACGAGAAATCAATGAAATTTTGACTTCAATCACCTGTACTGCAATAGGCACTTTTGTAAAGCATTCAATTCCGAGTAATTTGGTTCTTCAAACGTTCGGATAGCAAAAAGGGCCTCTGAGCTATGAGAATTTTGAGAAAAAAAATTCAAGTTACGTGTATTTTAAATGGAAAATCTTCAAACGCTGAGGGCGAGTACTTAACATTAATATTAAGGGCTCAAACTTTCAGGGAATTTCTTTTGAGGTGTTTCCAAGAAAATTTCGAGGTGGGAGTTAAAACACAAAAAATAGTCCCCCAAAAAGAAGCGCCCTAGTGAACATACACGGGGCTCAGCCAAAGTCAGTTCTGTACTGGGAATACACTGGGCCAATGTGGTGTTTCATACTGGCTGCGGATTATTTCGTGCCAATTCATGGCACCATCAGTTGGACTGGTCTTAACAACCCGAAATTGTCCCAACGTTGATTTTGACTTGGGCAAATCTTGGCCCTTGGTAACATGTCAGCATTGACAGCTATGGCACCATCATGATCATGATCATTTTCCGGAAGATGAAGAAACGGTGTGAACTTAGTTGTTCAATATTTCGTTGAATCAATTCAGGTACAGAATTTGGTTTCTCTATTGTTTAATTTGGGCTGCTAAGTTCGGGTCAGTAATTTGACAGGCGAGACATACAGTTGGTATTGTATGTATGCTCAATACATCGGAGGTGGCCATTAGTCAGCGAGAGTTGCGTGGTTGGGTGGTACGTATACGGTTTGAATTATTTTATCATCGACGTTCATTTAACGAGCGATAAATTGGGAGCGGTGCAATTATTCCATTATCGTCAATTGCCTCCGCAAACACCGAACGACGTCCGTATCTAATATACAATAAGCAAGGAACGTTGGATTCTATGTATGACAAGTCGGGTCACGGTACGTCTACCTGGATACACATTCCTATCCTAGACGCGTGTCCGGCACGCGTTCGAGCGACGACTTCCGGTTAACTACAGACCGGAAACTAAATTCCGCGGGAGTGCCGGACACCCGTCTACTTATACCCGCAGCTCTATTTCCTTCGAACTCTAGTAATCACTTTGATTATATCGTCGACTCGAAAGCCCGCAGTCTTGAATCGTGCTTTATCGCATTCTCTAGGGAGAAGTATATTGCGAATCGCCATATCTGATCGATCGAGTATTCAACAGACACTTGATCAACTGTTTGATTTTCGAAAATTACAATGAGCGGCGCAGGATCGAAGTTTCAAATTCCAAAAGTTCTGAACGGTCAATATTCCAAATTTATTTGAAACGCGATTCTGAGTTTTTAGAAACGTTAGAGTTCAGAAGTTGGAAATTCCGAAAGGTCGGAATGCAGACAGCTCAAAGATCCGAACGTTTGAAATTCAGAAAGTCCAAAAATCCGCTAATTTAAGGCAAACTCTTGACAAAGCTATGGCGAATTCCGAGATTCGAAGATTTGGCCTTTCGGATCTTTAGCTTTCGGAATTTTGAACCTTCGGTTTTTTTTTTCAGTTTGAGTTTTTCAAATTGGCTACGTAGACTTTTTGGGAAATAATCTTTCTAAAAACTATCGGGATTTTCATTTTATGCTGATTTAAAAATTCTAAATTCCGATTTATGGATAGAAGTTTGCTCAGCTTTTCAAATGAACTAGTATCTACTGATCCTCGATCAACGAATTTACATACCCTAAATTTACTAGATTGTTAGCGAAATTTTCATTCCCGTAGATCCAACACCCGGAGAATCGGAATGAATTTCGAATTGCTGGATGTTGAGAAACGTCGCCGGATCAGAATCCCTAAGACACTTGATCTCACGGAATGTTGGGGGTTGATTAAGCCAGTAGTTGCGAGTGAGATCGGGGGTGATTTTCATACCCCAGTTCCTTATCTGACAGAAACTGCGGCTTACAAGATCGGCTGCATCTTCATCAAGGTCCAAAACGCGGTAATTCGATTCCACGTCCATTTGCCCTAGCTGTGCTGGTACAGTTCATTCATTAATCCTCATCAGACAGGCTGCTGTGGGGCTTCCCAAAAATCTTACAAAATCCTCGGGCCCGTCAACAATTTCCTCGACAATCTACACAGTAATTCTGAATGGTCTTCATCTCAATTGCCAACCGTCACAAACACCCTGGATTTCCTGAACTTCCAGGTAAAAATTCCGTGTTCCTATTCTTACAAATTAGGATCTCAGATTTAATGAATCTTCTGCAGTCATCTTTCTGTACTCGATTTTGAAGAACCAATAGATTTCGAATTTAACACTGATTCCAATGATCTCGGTATACTCAAAATTCTTTGTATCGGTTTGTTGGATATGAATTTATAGTGGCGGAGAGCTAATTTTTCAATTTCATATGCCTGTGGAACAATGCGAAGGTCTAGCTAATCATTGCATTGATTATATTTGCCCTGCAGTTACGAATTGGTGATACAAAAAACGAGGTGAAATTTCGGGGGTTCGATTACCACCAGCAACGACTATCGGATCAAATGCGAGCAATAGAAAATCTGCAATTGAACCGCAGCTCGCACGAAGGTTAACAGAAAATGCCTCATCGAAAGCATATATACTATTCAATCTAATCATAAAAATCTTTCCACCGCAGATCTCATCAGTGCCAAAAAAATCGGCCTGATAAGTTCAATCGGGGCTGTAAAGAAGTTTGAAATCCGTGTAACGACTGATGATTCAGCCAGGATATTCTTAGTTGGTGATGGAAACCACACTGTCCTATTTGGCTATCAAGTTTGCGATCTGGACCAGACCGGGGTGGTGATATCGGTGGTTAGAATATTCAGAAATACTGAAATGACACTCTTTGATCGTAAGCTATAGGCTCTTCTAGCGTTTGAAAATCTCGATCTTTGGTCCGTCCAGCTGTAAACGATGAATCGAAAAGTCACCATCTGGATACGATAGGCTATGTATGCCACAATGAAACAAGCGCCTTTCTCAGAAGAGCACATTATTCGACGAGATACAAGGACGATACTATTCAGTTACTGTCCAGATAATGCGCAGTTACATTTATCGAAAGATGTTCAGGCTCGTTTCAAAACGTCTTTAATTTTCACATACATTCTCACGAGTCTTGATCACGTCTTGCACTATAATCTCCAATGTCTTCTGTCCTCGAAATCCAACTCAAAGCTACATTTTTGACACTCGAATGTCTCAATTGAGTCGATTGGATGTCTTCAGAACGTTTAAGCATTTCGGTAGTGATGATGCAGTTAGCAGTAATTGCAATTGCTCAACAGTTACCGATGGATGTTTGATAATTTTTTTTTTGTTTCCTTTTTTTCTGACCCCATGTCTGAATCATTGTACTCAATTTTTCCAAAAATTATTCCGCCAAAATTGTTCATAAAAAAAAAAAAAAAAATGTTTGCAGTCCAACGGAAGGCCCAATAGCAATCCGTGGCTGTCTTTGAGACCGGAAACCAATGACGATCTTCCACTTTGGGAACCATAAGCCAAACGAAGCAGAAGAAGGTGTTTTGGAATAAAAAATTATAGGTAATGATTGATTTGTGAAGATCAGGTGTCACGGACACAGAGAATATTAAATATCGTAGTAGAGAATAATCGATAAATGTGTTTATTGATCAGGATGGGGGGTAGTTCGTTGTCATTATTACGGAGTCAAGCGACGATTGTAGAATGACTTTCGAAAAAGTGTGAAATCAGGATTGGGCAAAAAAATAACCTGAGAAAAATAAAATCAGTAAAAAAACAAAAAAAAACCTGATCATCTGATGAGTCGGAATAAAAAGTAAGATCAGACCTGCCAGAATGAGGAAGACCCGGTGATTAATTACGAGTTATATGTATGTATTTCGAGCCCGATTGTATAGGATGAACGAAAAGGGTAGTGGACGGTCAAGACGAAGAGGACCAAGACTCGCCTCTGCCATCTACCATTTGTAATCATTAGGGGAACGCCATTGTTGGCAACACCGACTCATTGCCTCATTCACGGGTGTTTCGCGAGCCGGTAATTCCTTGTACCTACATACATAATACCTTTCATATACTTATTCTTATTATCCGCAGGATACTCGGAGATCATATACGGCCAGAACCGTTTCTCGATGCTATTATCATTATTGTTATTATGATTATTGTTGTTGTTGTTGTTTGTGTTGTTGTTGTTGTTGTTATTATCATTATCATCGCGATCATGACCAAGAAGGCGCACCATCAGCCGGTTTGACCATGCACTGTGGCGAATACCGAGTTGACAGGTATTAACGGTTTCGCTTTGCTTGTATGTATATTTAACTATACGACTCTCATTCGTCGGGTGTACGTATACCAAAAATCTTCATTTTCATTTCATTTTTTCAAAAATCTATACTCGAGGGATGTTTTTCAACAATAGAAAAAATTCTTTCGACTCTCTGTAGCAATCATAAATGAAAAACTGGTTGTATTGGGGCGGGATTGAATGTCCGGATTTCAAAATCTGCGAAGGATCAAAATTCCCAATTTTTGTACTACGTACGGACTCGCAGATTTTGGAAAGATTATTTCCCCGGAAGTCTACGTAGCCTGTTTGAAAAACTTCGAACGAAAAAACATCGCAGGTCCAACATTCAGGAAGCTAAAGTTCCGAAAGGCTGAAACTCCGAATCTCGGAATTCGCTTATGCAACGTCGTTTATTTCACAGATTTGTCATAGGCTTTCCTTGAATTTTCGGATTCTTGAATTTTTTTCAGTTTCTAACCTTCGGATCTTTGAGTTTTCGGCATTTCGACCCATCGGAATTTGCAAATGCTGAACTCTAACGTTTCTAGAAACTCTGACCGTTCGGAACTTTTTGAATTTGGAACTTCAGCCCCGTCCTGATCTAATCTGATATTCAGTGCAGTCGATGATTTGCTGATACTTACTGTGTGCAAGAAAAAATATCTGAAAATTCTTGAACTTCAGTTGAAACACGATTTTTTTCATTTCATTTGTTATTTTTTGATCGACGTGGAACAACAAAACGAATTGATTGGAAACGGATTTGGTTTTTCTAGATCAATAACAACGACGACGGTTGACGTTTCGTTTTGAATAAAAAAAACTGAAAACTATTGTCTTTAAACTTAGGGCCCTCTCCATAGGTCGAAACATCAATCATCGTCGTTGTTATTGATCAAGGAAAACCAAATCCGTTCCCAATTGATATTGATGATATCAAGAAAAGAATAATCAAAACGAATAGAATTTGCCATTTTCTTCCGTTCCTTTGAAAGCAAGAAACAATTTTTTGGGGTTAAATATGAAGTTTTTGGGTAATTTCGCTACGCTTTTGGGTAGGTACGCGTATAACTGTCGTGTAAACAAAAAAAAAAAAGAAAAAAGAAATTTTGTACAACTGCGATACCGGAGTATAGTTGTAGAAATTTAATCAGGTACCCGCTGGGCTCGAACTTAACATGCTAATGCCATCACGCCCCCTCACCTGACTCAGGCAGTGAGTAGGTATTACTGCCGGCAACGAGACTCGTAAGAAGAACCTTGCGGGTCTGGATTTGGGTTTGGGTATGGGTTTGGGTCTGGGTCTGGGTCTGGGTCTGGTTCTGGCTCTGGCAACCTTCTGGCTCGGGTTGTTTGGGTCGTCGGTCATCGCCCTGGCCCGAAAAAACGACTCGGGGCGACTCTTTAGTGCCAAATTTGTTACGCGGGCAGTTTACGGCTCTCTCAAACTCGAATATTAGTGAAATTAATTGCATCTGTTATATTTTTTTTAAAAAGCCTCTCACTCCTAATACAAGAAAACGAGAAGTAATACAGTAAAAATTCGACATTTCTTCCCTTCGATCGTTTCCCTTTATACAATTTTTCCATAATTCTTACCTTCCAACGTTACGCGCTGAACTGTTTGCAGCAGGTTGCAAGTCCCACCTTATTACCTCTTAGCTCCTGTCACCTGCGCAAAGAACTTGAACAGAGAAAGAGGAACAGAGATATATAGAAGTTGAGAAAAGGACAGAATTTGGTTGCTCTTTAACCCGCCCGCATCAGGTGTCACTTTATACCAACTATTAAATTTATCTTATATACACGCGTTCGCCCGGGCCCGGTCAGCCATCAACCAAGGACCTATCAGATATCCATTATATGTATATCTCTTCTACGAAAGGAGCCTGATAAAATAACCCGGGCCTTTTCTGGTGGGACCGATTCACTGCTGTATATCGTTAATGCGCGTGTCAAGCACGTACAAACTCCCGCTGCGTCGTGCAGTTTTCTCTGTTTTATTTTTATTTCATTTTTTGTCCTCTTCCATGAGTTTTTTTTTTTTTTCAAGTTTTTTATCTCGTTTTTTTTTACACAAAATAAAAAATGAAAAAAAAAAATCCTTGCTCCATTGAAATTTTTCACTTCTTTTATGTACGGCTTTTATATCTTGCATTTATTTACATACTTGTTGCTGGATGAACATACGTACGGCGTATACGTTGATTATTCGCTTTGCAATTCACGTCCTTGTACCTAACATCACTTACGTTATTTATTTCTTTATTTTTCATACGGAATCAATCATCCTTTAGTCCTCTGGCTGGATGGTTAAAAAATTATAACAAATCTTGCTGCAGTTCTAATTGATATTCGGTGATTTTCACGATACGTTGGTAGAAGATGGATAGGAATAATTCATAGATCAGATAATGTCGCAGATAGTCTGACGATCGTTAATCAATTACCTGATTTTTGCAAAAGGAAGTAAAATGAAGCTGGTTATGAATATTTTGTCGGAAATGATGTGTTTTTTCATCGATGATTATACCTATAACACCTTGTTAAAGGGTTAGGGTACAATTAGGAGGCTGAAAAAAGCGCCTTTTCGATGATTGGTAACTTGAATTTTGAAAATAATCATTACCATGTATACGAACTATTATAATTGGAATAGATCACCCTAATACACCTTTACAAACATCTAAAACTAAAACTATTATTCTAAAAAATATTTCCAATTCAAATATTCATAAATAAATTATTAATGTTAGATGAATAATTAAAACAATAAATTTCAATCTTAATAAAATTATTAATCAATGAGTACAATTTGAACAGAATCTTGAAAATCTTATATTTATTAAGTTAACAATTGACCCTAACCCCTTAATGCAAAGCTGTACCTAAGCAAAAAACGGTTTCCTAAATGATATTATAGTTTTTTTTTTTTCTTCTTCTTTAGGTAGATTCACGATATCTCGACCTCGATAATCTTCAATGATCGAAGAATCGATTTACTTGTGATTTTGGTTAGATCTGTTAAACTCGTTTTCCCGGGATGGATTGAGTCCTGAGTCTAGTTCGCGTGTCCAGAGATGTTGAATGTCGGTAGACGGTTTCTGACCGGGAAGAAAGTCTGTGTTAGGGTAATGCAGAATGTAGATCCCCTGAATTTGCATATATTTATTTGCACAGCTGTGGTACATTCGATACATGTGTATAGGTACGCGTATGCCTACACATGCATCTGGTTAAAGAAATTTGAATTCGATGTCTCCATCGCTCGTGAAACGGATACCTACGCAAACCGAACCGTCTTTCTCCTGCGGCACAAGTTCCGTGTTTTCATCCACTATACGGGATTGGTTTATGTCCGGCAAAGGTTTCAGAGCCAAGAGAAGAAGACTCCATGCGTAGGAGTACGCGAAAGTATATATAGGCATCAGGCAAATATAGCCAAGAGGCAAGAATTCAAAGGATATGGAAACAGAAAATCAATCGTTGATCAGATTCGCGAAAATATCTAATCAGGGAAACGCGTTTTTCGGCACCAAATCTTATTGATTGAGTTTTTTCCTGTTGTCCAGCTCTTCCAAAAGTCAATGCAGTGTTTTGCCATTGACTGATATGGAGAGGAAAAGAACCTGAAGAGATATTTTCAAGAAACGAGGAAAATTTGTAAATTTGTAGGAAAAAGTAGGAAAATTGATTCCAGAATCAAACCTGGAGATTCTCCATTGGGAACAGATTTCTTGATTTTGAATTTTTTGATTTTTTGAGGCGACATCGTAATGATTTGAGGCGTATTGAAACTTAACACACGTGGGTGAGACGCTCTTCAAGTCGTAGTATTCAACGTGCAGAATTACCCGGTTTTTGCGATCGATTTTGACTTATCGATATTGGCGGTGTAACGCCGTGCGTCTCTAGATACGGTAACTTGGTTCAAGCTGAATTATTGCTAAGTGAGACTAGAACTTTGACCGCCACAAGGTTCCTGTATACGTAAAGGAGACTCTACCTGTGTGTAAGAATATCGAGTCCACTGGCGTAAGGCATCTGATCCGAAATACGAATTTAACGCGATTGAAAAACTGAACGAAAAACAGCAATAATGTGTCTTCAAAATTTGGAACTGTACGAAATTTATAAATAATCAGGAATAATAACTGTTTTTCAACAAAGGAGAATGGTGTCGTGGAAATATCAGAGAAAATTGTGTTTAACGAAGCGAATTGCACGTCGTGGAGTGAACGTTCTGTTGTAAATTTTGCGGAATCGATGCTCAAACTTCTATGCTTCCGATATTCGATTTTTTGGATTTGATTTGTGATGGGGAAAAAGCTCGGGTAGTAAATTTTGCGAAAGTTGAACGAACGGTCAGCTTCTTTTCAATGAACCCTTTGTGACCACACCTTTGTGAAATGACTTAGTGATCGCACTGGGTAAAATTTATCCAGTCAAGTATCAAATGGTTACTGCGTAAAAACTATCAGTGCAATCGGAATCAAAAAAATACTGAAAATACTTTGAACATGCTAAAACATGTGTCAAAAGTTGTTGCGTCAAAACTCAATTCACAACATGTTCGAAAAAATCGCGAGTAGCTAAATTTGTAAAAAAAATACATGTTTTCACTCAAAAAATCACAACTTTTTCGAATTTCCAATACTTTGAAGTCAAATTTCAATTGGAATACTTGTCAGATATGGTACTTTTGGGAAAAAAATATTTGCATAGTGCACGTTTGAAAACAGGTATTCATTTCGACTTGTGAAGAAGATCGATTTTGGAGTAGAAATAAATGCGGATTTATCTGAATGACATAATTGTGAAAAATGCACCTATTCGTTAAAAAAAAAAATCGTAACTAATGCATTTGTTAAATGTTTTCTACCCAAAATGAGGCCTGAGTAAAATTTACCCATGATGGTCACGAAGGTTCAACAAAGTTAATCACCTGTTTGAGAATTTGCGAAAAAAAACTGAGAGATCGGTATTCTCTTCACCAAATTCGAATCCACGATCGATGACTCGAGGTATTTACGCCACTGCGGAGGAGTTGCGGAGGATCAGAACAAGTACCTCAGGGATGAAAGTGAGGCGGAAACGGTAAGTAAGCAACTGGCGGCGATCGCTACGAACCGCGAGAAGGTTGAACTGCATATCACGTAGTATGAGTATTGTGGAGGCTGGTGAGCTACTTCGGAAGGCCCCATGTGGTCAGGGTGTGTTGGGTGCTATCAGGTCTATATTACCATGCATTGACTGATGGCGCAGAGGCTGGCTCGACACCAGCCCAACGCACCGCGGGTTCCAATCGGCGCTTATACTTCCTCGCTCGCTCGCCTTCGGCCATTGTTATTTTATTCACACCTAGAGAATCAATCACTGATATTTTTCGGACCTTTACATGAACTCACACACGTATAAATGCGCTTTCACATACCACCGCATCCATAAGGCGCGGCGAAATTACGTAGGCGATTGCTAAACGGCCAACATCCGTTACCTATACTCCTCAAATTAAACTCGCAAAATC
The DNA here is from genome assembly GCA_963989295.1 of Ametastegia equiseti. NCBI lineage: Eukaryota > Metazoa > Arthropoda > Insecta > Hymenoptera > Tenthredinidae > Ametastegia > Ametastegia equiseti. The sequence goes on from OZ022392.1 coordinate 6,945,998, forward strand.
TTATCATCACTTTTTGGAGTCGAAGTGAGAGAAAAAAAAAGAGGCTTGTTTTTTGCATAGAAGCATCACCACATGTGTGTGACCGTGTCAAAAAGTTATTTCTTTTACTCAGATCGTGGGGGGATTGAAATTTCAAATTTCAAGAGCTGCGAAAAGTTAAAATTCCGAATTTTGATACTACCGACTGACAGTTTTTTGGAAGATTATTTTCCCGAAAGTCTACGTAGCCAATCTGAAAAACTGTCATGGATCGAAAAACACCAAAGGTTCAAAATTCCGAAAGCTCAAGATCCGAAACGCCAAAACTCCTAATCTCGAAATTCGCTTAAGCAACGTCGTTTATTTGACAGCTTTGTCATGAGCTTCCCCTGAGTTCACGGATTTTTTAACTTTCGAAGTTTTGAACTTTCGGATCTTTGAGCTGTCTGTATTTCGAGCTTTGGGAATTTCCAAGTTCTGAAATCTAACGTTTCTAGAATTTTAGCGGTTCGAAACTTTTGAAATTCGGAACTTCAATCCCACCCTCTCACATCACCTTTTGATTCAAACTGGCGATCCTCGGTGAAAATGTGAAAAACGAGATTCTTTCATTCCCCAAATGTCTCACAATCTACATTTTGCTAAAAGGCACCTTCTCACTATCTCAAAGCTCGAGCTACATATTCCAGTAAGTAAATCATCAAATTTGTCCCCATATAGCTTTTTTCCAAAACACTTTGCTCATTTATGTTGGCCAGACCAACGGCAATTCAAACATAAGTTCGGAATCATGAGCGGCTTAGCTGACTAAGGGGTTGAAAAGTCACGGAAATGGTTTTCGCCAAATAGAAACCATAAAATACGTTTCTATCTCTTATGAGCGATGAGAAGCAAAAGATCAATTACTCTCAGATTTCACCTAAGGTGATAAATACAACCGAAGGTACAGAAAGCAGATGAAGATAAGGGAGGGCGGGACAAGGGTGCAGCCGGCTCACCGAGATCGAATAATTAACCAATTAAGCAATCAGTTAGTTTCTTACAGGGGGGCAATACGATCCTTGGGCAGGTACCGAGGATTCGATTCAAACGATCTTTTCACACTCACCTCGAGATCGGGCTTGAGGCATCTAAGACGACGACTCTCTCGCGTTTGTAGTATATCTACCTTAGTTTGAAGTGTGTGTGTGTGTGTGTGTATGTGTGTGTGTGGATGATAGCACATATGTATGTGTTCGAAAGTGTACATAAACTACCTATACGTATAGGCAAACGTATGTATGTATATGTACACCAACTTGTAATGTGGAACGTAACGCTGTGGTAAGATAGAAGATTGCATCAGACATCGGGCAGTCCGGATCCGATGGGCTGCAGCATCCCGCGCACGCGATCAGGTACAAAGCTGGAAACGTTCCGATGGTAAAGATCTCGGCGTGAACTAACGAGAGGAAGAATTAGGGACGAACGAGATCTGGCCATGAAGTTTAGAGAATTCTACGTGTCCGGTGACACGCATTTATAGAGGTTTCGACAAAGGTTACATACCTGCTCAGGTCACGTACGGTGAATTCGAGACTTGGCAATTAATCAAACTCCGCCAGTCAGCCAGCCAGTTGGCCAACCCTGTCGGCCAAAATGAAAGCAGAAAAATTAAAAGGACCGGAAATATTTTCACGCGAATACTAATCAAGTATCAAAACGATCCAGTTTTTCTATTTTTGTAATTTGATTGAACATTTTTTTTTGCTCAAGCTCCGGAGCCAGTATAAATGGTCAAGAATGAGCTGCAATAATTTTACGCATTTTGACTAGCGCCAAAAGACTGTCATGAATAGAACAAAATTCGATTTGGATGCATTCCACTTTCTCCGAAAATTTTACAAATTTTGGTAGCCCAAAAACATGTATTTTACCAATTCCAAAAATCATGTTTATCATTTTCCGAAATGTATTACTGCATTCTGTATTCATAATTCTAGACGTACAACGCAATCGAAATATTGGGTGAAATTCGAAGATAAAATCACGTACTCCACGATAACTTGACGGTAAAATTTTCCGGGGCTGTATTACCTCCAGTTTTTTAATGACCGAAGCTCAAACTTCGTACGAATTCATATCTATTGCATTTCTTATTCGGGACGGTATTTGGTTCTATTAACCCTTCTTGGCTACCATGGGTGAATTTCACTCAGGCCTCATTTTGGGTACGAAAAATATTCAACAAATGCATTAGTTACGTTTTTTTTAGCGGAAAGTTGTATTTCTTGCACCTATGTCTTTCTGATAAATCCGCATTTATTTCTACTCCAAAATTGACCTTCTTCACATGTCAAAATGAATACCTGTTTTCAAACGTACACTATATTGCCACTATTTTTTTCCTTGAAGTACTATATCTTTCGAGTATTTCGATCGAAATTTTACTTGAAAATATAGAAAATTTAAAAAGGTATGATTTTTTTAGTGAAAAGATGTATTTTTCGACAAATTTAGCTATTTATTGTTTGCTTTGAACATGTTGTGATTTGCATTTTGACACAACAACTTTTCACACATGTTCGAGGATGTTTAAAGTATTTTCAGTATTTTTCCGATCATGATCAGTCATTAACAATTTTCACACAATAACCATTCGAAACTTGGCTGAGTGAATTTTACCTAGTGTGAGGACCACGTTTTTCTACAGATATGTGGCTACGAAGAGTTAAAGTACAATACAGTTTCCAAGATCCTACTTTGAAATTCGTGTTCTCAGCTGTGAGTTTCAAATTGAATCCATTCAAGTATTTATCATTTTCCCTTTCAGGAGGGTGTATATTTTCTTCACAACTTACGTAGCGCCACTGGACTGGTTTAAAAAACTCTTCTGCATCTCCAGGTTGTAAACTTGACACATGCAGTTTCTTCAATTTCATTCATTCATGACTGATCAATTTTTTTTCCTAGTTATACATATTTTACAATCTTTTCATCCGTGCTCCAAGAAATAACTTTGCTAAATCGGAGACTTTAATCGACCAAGTTTTACCCGATGCAAAAAGCATGATGCTTCATGGCCAGACGGTTAGGCAATTTCGGGATGAATCGTCGTCTATAATCGTGAGTGGGTCGAGTTAAATTCTCCAACAGACGATAACGATCTTAATGATGGTTTGAGATATTCAAAGAATTTGATCAGAGAGTGAGAGACCGAGATAAATCCATAGAGAGAGAGAGAGTAAGATTTTCAGTATTCAGGAAAAACCGTACACTGGTTTAAAAGAAAAATTCTTCAGCAGGTCCACCGAATTTCTCGTGTCCATTACAACACTTTTTCCCGCTGAAAGAACATCACTTTTACTCCGGATGACAGGTCTTCCTGTTATTTCGACTAAAAAAGTGCTAAAATTACCATCAAAATTCGAATGGATCTCCTGAAATTTCTTTTCTCTCCTTCTAACAGTGTAGGTACAAGATTTTTGGTTCTTCAAGCGGTATATAAGCGATGTAAATTCAAGTTGACGTGACGGGTTTTTTTCGGGATGGCGATAGCGTGAACTGCGTTGAGACAGCGCGTGCACCAAGTCACATCTAACTGTCAAAGCGTTCTCCGGCGCCAGGTAAAAATCCTGCAAAGACGAAGGCGGAAGGATGCTGACAGTGACAGTCGGAGGTGTCTGGACCATGCAGGAGACATGAGAATACGTCTATCTTACGAATTCGAGGCCAAATTGGAAGCAGAAGAAGAGGATGAAGAAGAAGAAGAAGAAGAAGAAGAAGAAGAAGGTGTTCTTCTTAGATCTCGCACAGCGCGTGCTACAGGATATGTAACCAAAGCAGAAAGAAAGAGAGAGATGAGGAAGAACTCTCTGGCTCTGATGGGATTATAAATAATTCTTGACGCAGCACGTGGCCTCCGCGGGTCCACCCAGGTTGTCAAACCTGTTTTTTAAGTCTTTGATTTTCTTCTTCTCGAGTACCTAAGGCGCGGGTGATCTCGCGGGGAGGGGGCGACCCTCAGCTTCCCTAAAGTACCTTCCAAGGTGTAGGTAGCGGTACCAACGAGGTATGATATCTTCCACCAGCTCTTATATTCTTCATGATACTCTTTAATAGGATCAGAAATGATCAGCAGCCCGTTCCGGCATCAATGCCCAAAGGAATTCCGTCCACGATCATTACCTATGTGCACACCTAACGCTAATATCTGCTTCATATAGAATGGAACACCTTGTCACTGACACGTATATATGCGTATTATATGGAGAACGCCTAAGACACGAGAAACTCACAATCATCATCATCATCATCATCATCATCCGAAGACGACGACGACGTTTACACCATTAGGCAATCGCTTACTCTCTCGTACCCTAATGGACAAATTCGTGATAAACCAAGGTACGGAAACCTGCCGCATAACACTCTACTAACCATCAATCGGCTGACCAATTACCCCGTCGCGATATTAGACGGGCTTGACGTTATTGGAGACAGCTGTATGTTACGAAATTCTGTGAAGGTTCGTCAGGATTTAAGATGATCGGTTCAAAGGGTTCGATGAAACTTTGTTTCGTCATTAGGAGTAGGTACGGCTTTTAGGCCATCATCAGAATTCGGAAAAACTGTACAATTGTTCAGAAAAGAATCCTTTTTTGTTTTCACGAGAACCTACATATCTTCGAGAAGTTCTTTCTTTTATCAGGAAAAAAATAATCACCGAAGAGCTTGAGGATTTTTTCCTTATCACTTCAAACATGCCTGAACTGACAAACGGACTGTTGTAGCCAAGTCAATTGTCTTCGGGACTTCAATTTTGGATATCGCGTGACTAACGCCAAAAGGTCCTAAGCGCCGAAAACGCGGCTTGATGCCAGAAGGGCCTATAATTTTCGAAATTTTGCCATTCGCTTCAGGAATGCTTAAAACACTTAGATCCGTCGAAAACGACGATTCGGAAATATAAAGGCATAAGGTCCTATGTGACACGACGTAGGCCCTTTCGCCTTTAACTTTCAGAAAATTTCTGGGGATTCTACGAAAAATTTCGGAAAGTTAAAAGCAGAAGGGCCTAAGCGACAGTCACATAGGCCCTTTTAGCCTTAACTTTCCGATAATTTTTAGTAAATCTCCGGAAATTTTTGGAAAGTTAAAGGCAAAAGAGCCTAAGCGACAGTCACATAGGCCCTTTTGGCTTTAACTTTCCGATAATTTTTAAAAAATCTTCGGAAACTTTCCGGAGATTTACTAAAAATTATCGGAAAGTTAAGGCTAAAAGGCCTATGTGACTGTCGCTTAGGCCCTTCTGCTTTTAACTTTCCGAAATTTTTCGTAGAATCCCCAGAAATTTTCTGAAAGTTAAAGGCGAAAGGGCCTACGTCGTGTCACATAGGACCTTATGCCTTTATACTTCCGAATCGTCGTTTTCGACGGATCTAAGTGTTTTAAGCATTCCTGAAGCGAATGGCAAAATTTCGAAAATCATAGGCCCTTTTGGTTTTTCGCGAATCGAAAAAAAGCCTAAAATGGCGCATAGGACCTCTTGGCGTTAGTCACGCGATATAGAAAATTAAAAAACGAGCAAATTGATGCAGTATCTTCATTTTTTTTATTCATAAACAAGGTTTGAAAAATTGTTTCTTTAACTAAAGTATGACTTTCTGCACGAAATAGAAATTCGAAAACCATCTAGTCACTCGGAAAGCAAACACCTGCGATCAGATAAACAGACGAGTCTTCTAAACGTTCTTTCTTGATCTGGAAAATCAAGAACAGGCTCGAAACAATTTTCTAATTCCAACATTCGTTATATTATATCAAAATCGGTTTTGAAAGTCATGTGATTATCAAGGAGGTTCTGTTTTCTGGACACCTAGAGTCTAGAAAATTTAAAATAAAAAAAAAACGCCTCTTGGTCCAGACTAATCTTGTAGAGATTTGAAAATGATGTGAAAAGGGTGGATTATTCATCGTATGAGTTTCTGGTTTAATTTTTTATTAATGGAAAAAAAAAAAAATTTTGGGGATGGTGGGAAGGATAATCGAACGGACGACGTATAATGGTAATATTTCGCAAGTTTACCTGTGAATTGTGATCGCGGTTAATGATGACCTGTGACCCTGTATCAAGATGATAGCATCGGTCAGGGGTATGACGTAAGAACGATCACTCATTGTTTTGGGGGGAGGGGGCAGGTTCACCTGCAACAAAGGAAAATAATTAATAGACTCTTTCGAGCTATGAGAAAGTTCCCATAATAATCAGGGATTAATAAGGAGATGCCTTTTTCGATCTTCCTTAAATAAGGTTGCGTAAATCCCCCTGTCGAATTATTATTTCGACCACCAACGAACAAGCGAAACCAAACGGGGCAACCATGCCTATCGCGCAATATCACAAGGCACCGCGCAACTACTAAACATATTGTCCAGAGGCGATCCCGGGGTCAGGACAAGAAGCTTATATACCTTTATTCGGTCTATAAAAATTGACTCTATATATATATACTTGTATGAAATTAGTCAATTTTCTACACGTTCTTTTTATGTATCGATTATTAATTTTTAATCTCATTATTATTTTTTATTTTTTATTTTTTGTTCCTTTCTTCATTTTTGTTTCTTCTCTTTTCTCCTGAACTGAACTGAACTCGGATGAAAGTATATATACAGCCACTTTAAATCTGAGACAACCCAATTTTTGAGTGAAAAAATAATAAAGATCGATTGCAATAGATCGATCGAAGAGTTTAATTTATTTATTTTAATGTTTTTTTTTTGTTTTTTTTGTTTTGTTTTGTATAAAATACAGTTGTGTATATGACGGGAAGATCTATAGATCATTGAACTAATATCGTTCGAATCAGACATTTATTGCCGCCCGTTTTCTCGATCGATATATTTGACCTTAATAAATAATAACCATTAACCGTTCTCAATCAATCGGCTATCTTATGGTATATCTCGGCTCTTAATTACCGGGAATTCACGCGGGTCGTTGGAGCGCAAAGAGTTACGAATGAAATAGCAAACAGTATATATATAATATAATATAACGGTCGGTTTGCACCAGGTCAAGATACTCGAACAAAAAATCAATATCAAAATCCAAATTCAATGATCTAACTCACAGAAACAAAAACAAAAAAACATGATTGAAAAATTAGTAGATCAGAATTAGGTAAGGCATCCGAATTGTGTCTGTGTAGGTAAGGATAATTACACCTTTTGTATATATACATATGGGAGTTAATCGTGTCCTGAAATCCTCGGTTCACGTGGGTGTAGGTACATACATACATATGGTGTACGTAATACAAAAAGCACAGGTACATATATATATGCATGAGGTACCTAGAATGGTATAATCGGTGTGGGTATATGCGAATCGGTGATCTTTCTGATCGAAGTTAAGAGATTTTTTCACTTAATTAACATGTTCCCACATGTAGCGAAGTAAATATCTTGTTCTCTCACGGAACCGTGTGTGCCGCCATGGCTTAGTCGAAGGTAATCAATACGATTTAATTCAGAGCTTGCCCAAGCTTAAATTGCTTCTTGAGACATTCTAATTGCACTCAAGCTTGTAAATTAAGATTCAATAAAAAATTTACCACCATATAGGTGTGCACAGTTCTATACATGCCTTTATATATATATCTAAGGTATCTTTGTATCCACATATAACAACAAATGTGATCGAAATACGAGAACGAAATAACGTGCCATGTGAATTTTATCTAACTATTTAATCAACATCTCAAATGCATCATCCTGCGCACCTTTCCAACAATTTTCATTATCTCATCGAGTTATCACATGCCTATATCTACACCTAATCACGACCAATGATGTAGATACTTTAGAGATTCGATGCACAACTTGATATATACCGGCGTCATTAATTATGTATTTATCATTATCGGTTCGATACACTGATATATCTAATGAGTTTGTTATCCTCGATACACAATAATGTCGTAATTGTTGCACCGATGTCCTTGTAATCATCATTTGTAATCATCTCCGCCATTGCTAAAATCGTCACCAATATCTGCAGAAATTTGTTCTCGAATATCCAGATCATATTCTGAGATAGAAATTCGGATATAACGGTCCGAATTCCACTTATTACATATTCGATCTCTGGTCGATGGTCCCAGGACTACCTCAACATTTAGTCCTCGAGAATGATTCCGGCTGTTGCCATTGCCATTATTTGCCGAATGGTTTAATTTACCTGTTACATATACCTTGATACTCACGTTCGCAGATGATAATGATACCTGTGACGAAAAATAAAGGAAAAAACTGCGAGCTGGAGGGATGCAGATAAGATGATGATTTTTATTTGAAATTTGATGCTTTTTGCCTCCGTCAGATCCTTAGCGATTTCGTGACTGCGATCAGCGACCGTTCGGTGGTGGGTATATATATGTATAGGCGAAGACATTTCACTTGGTGCTGTTGTAAAATCGCTGTTTAAGAGTTGTCCAATTTGTTGATGTTTAGAACGTCCGTTAAAAGGGACAGGAGTTTTTAGGCTAGCAAAGCGTATCCTTTCACATGTGAAATGAGCTGCTCTAGATTCAGAAAGATCAACTCGACGGGTGGGGTCACCAATAATAACACACCTATGTGGCCTCCTGCTGAACTGCCCGCCTATCTATCTTTTATGGTTATAGATGCTTGTTCGGCACCGCGACTAGTTCACATAGTATATCTCTATATCTATACTGTCTCATAACTTCGTCTAGTTTTGTCTAAAACTATTATCGCGTTCTACAATAGCGATGAATCCCTTGGCGGCAAATTTTATCGATATTTTCAACAACTTACCAACTTCATGCGAGTCGTTACTGTTATCTTCATTAAGGAAAGACCCTTTTGAAATTGTGATAGAAATTAGTTTTTAATTTTTCAAGTAGCCAAATGAAGTCGAATCAAAAAACTGTTGTATAGAATTTTATATTGTGGTAGGATATGTTTGGAAAAAAAGTTTCAATTTTCTGCTATGAAAGTTCATGCGCGAAAAACCTTTCGCAGACCTGCAAAGGAGAGATTCTGCGGAAAGTTTCTTGCGCAGGAACTTTCATGACAGAAAATTAAAACTTTTTTTCAAAACATATCCTAACATAATCCAAAATTGCATGTATGTGACAGTTTTTTGATTGGACTCTTTTTTGCCATTGCAAAAATGAGAAACTGCTTTTTACTAGAACTTTCAGTGTAGAGTCTTCCCTTAATATTTATTCCAGGAAACATTTACTATTTTATCCCACTAGTCTCGCCCGCGGGGCTCACGTGAATACATTTTGCCAAAATTCGACGTGACCGTCATCAGAACATGTCTCGGTGGGTTTCACCTCTAATGATCATTTCCAGTTCTCGAATAACGAATGATTTTCAAAACCAGAAAGTGGGGGGCGCTTGGAAAATAAGACATTCGCCCTTCTGTTTCGGCGCCCCTTTTCGCACCCCAAACTCGTTTGACTCGACATGATGAATTCCTGTTTCTCAAAATGTCTGGAGATGTGTGTAAAGTAGTTGTCACGAGTATGATACTCATCTTGGAGATGTGGTTCCGAAGTGGAAGTTGCAAGAAACTCCGCGGTGGTCCATGAAATGGGTTCAGAAAGATGAATTTCGAGGCACGAGGACCAACCCCTTTTTTCGATAGGCTGTGGACATTTCGTTTTCCCTTCTTTGAAGTCGGCATCGTTTCCCTGGTTTTATTTATTTTTATTTTCATTTTTTTTTTTTTTTTTTCTACCGCCCACTCAAGTTCGGTCTAGCCTCATCTTCCAGGATCACCGACTCCGCTTATCCGGAAAGATAGCGACAATGGTACGGAAAGCTGGGTAAGAAACTGAAGAAGAACGCGTCGTAGACGCAGCTGCACTAGTCCTGCAAGAATCGTCGCCTGAAAATAGCTCGACGTATCCTAGAGGGGCACACCCTCCACCACTTCTTCCATTTTCACTTTTTCTTTTGGCTCTTGACACGAGAAAGGGAGAAAAAGGGTGGGCGACGGGGTCGTAAATTTCTTTCAAAAATTGAACCAGAAAAAGGGCGCGTCCAGAGCCGCCAAAACATGTGTCTCGAATTGCAGAAACACTTAAAGGCACGCAAAAGAAATACGGAATAGAAAATTAGTTTCATTACATAGACTAAGATTTTTTTTCCTACGTAAAGATTTCCTGCAATTTTCCAGGGATTATAAAGACTGCCTTGAAATTCGAAAGACTTTGGTGAAATTGGATACGGTTTTTAATGACTGAAGATTTGAATAGCAGAGTTTGTCTGTTTCTTTAATGTTTCTTTCCAGACTTTGCTGGGAATCAGATCAAACAGTTTCCGAGGAAGTTAATAGGAGGATTTCGTGAAGCGTATTCGTACTAGCTATCGAACTTTATACGTACCACCCAAAGATATACACCCGAAACGAGGATCTTGCCATGCGATAGATCGACTAAATTTTTGGCAATTTTTTGCAGACTGTATAGAATTAAAGTTACAAATTCCAAAAGTTTGGGACAGTTAAAATTCCGAAGATATTTGAGACGCGATAGTTTCTAGAAACGTTAGATTTCAGAAGTTGCGAATTCCGAGGGGTCGAAATGCAGATGGTTCAAAGATCCGAAAATTAAAAATTCATAAAATCCAGAAATCCGCAAATTTAGGGAAAGCTCATGACGAATCTGTCAAATAAACGGCGTTGCCTAAGCAAATTCCGAAATTCGGAGTTTCCGCCTTTCGGATCTTCAGCGGTCAGAATTTTGAACCTTCGCCGCTGTTTTCTGATTCGGAGTTTTTCAAATTGGCTACGTAGAGTCTCGGGGATATAATTTTTCTGAAAACTGTGAGTCAGTAATAGAAAAATGTGGAATTTTTACCTTTCACAGCTTTTCGAAAATTTGGATTGTCAATCCCGCTCCAAAGCGGCGAAGATGAAAAAAGAAATAAAGAAAAAGCCTGATCAAATGAAAACGGAGGTTGTAGGTATTTGAAAATTACCCAGTGATCGCGAGGATCGCTGGTATAATATATTCCCATTCTCATATGGTGCGGGATTGGAGCACAATCCACCACCTCGACGAATGCGCAACGAGTATAGGTATACGTTGTGTGCGTGAAAATGTAGAAATGCACACATATACCGGATGATTTACAGCTCGGTGAATCGCGCGAGTTAAACCCAGAGGTTTCTGCCGATCCAGAGATTACAGAGATTTGTGTCTCGCTATTCGTGTCAATGCCTGTGCACGTACACAAGAGAGCTTTTTTTCACCAAAAATCAGCTTTCACCGACTTATTTTCCCCCCGCTATTACCTCCACGATTTAAAATTAAAAAACCTAACGATTATATTCGTCACCCAGTCTCAGAAGTCCTTCTACGTCCGATCGATCCCAAATTTCTTTTTATTCAATTGAAAATCACCAGAGAAATAAAACTTAAGAAAATCAAAAAAGAACGAAATTCGAGAGGGATAAAATGGGACAAATTCACCCTCGATGGATCGTCGAGGGGTTTATATCTCTGATATTTACCAGGAGCAGGACCTGCTCACTTGGAGCACATGTTACGGCTCAAGTTCCATCTCGCGGCACCTGGCGTCAAGGCCTTGAACCTCGGGCCGCGCCTTCCGGGTACAGGCAAGACCCACACATGGGTGCTCCCCCGCGCACTGGCGTAACCAGTATGTAAATCAGTTCGTTTCTTCGGTTCATAGCGTCGCTTCTCGCAGTCGCCGTGCGGCTCGCTCTTCGATAAAGAACTCTCCCGCAGACGAATACCAACACTAGCTTATATGTATACTTGACCAGGTAAACTCTCGTGCGTGTTATTCCTACCTGCACAAATACACGCGTATGATAAATCGTAGGTGTAAATGCCGCTCGCAGAGGAAGATTTACTTTCCTTTAATTCCGACGCCCGCGGATTATCGCTTGGCCTCTTCTTCTCCTCTTCGATATTCTTCACCTTTGACAGTGGAAAAATGCGTTTAAAAATACGGTAAAAATTGAAAAATTTGAATCCCCAATACGATCACTTCCTACGCCAATGATCACCAAACATCCCCTAGGCACGCGCCCTCTTCCTACTTCTCATACTCACGTGAGGTTCGGATCATCGTTACTCACTCCGAAAACCTGGCATCCGCTTCCTGGTGAAGGGACGACAAACACGTGTCGCGGGACGTTCCTGCCATCTTTATTTCAGCTTTCGGCTCCAGGGGGTTGGAAATTTATCCAGGGAGGGATTAGCCCCGATAAATAGTCGATAACTTGATTAGAACCATTCCAGTATACACGACGATACCAAGGGCGAATTAGAACCTTGGAAAATTCATTAACGTTATTATATACATCGAATTGTGATGCATTCAGAAAAAAGTATCGTGTAATGGACAAAAATTTTGCTGAATTGACAACAAATTTGGTAAAGTTACAGTCAACAAAATTTGGAGTCGATTTAACAAAAGATTTTGTTGATTTAAAAAAAAATTTCTTTCCGCCAATTTTAGTTGAATTAACAGAGCAAAACAGATTGTCGATTGTTGAAGAAAATTCTGTTGAATCGACAAAATATCACCAACAAATTTATTTTTCTTGGATTTGCCAAACTTTTATTCTTAGTGTGAATCAACGTCTGATGAATCCTATAGAGATAATACCCCAAAATTTTTACAGGACAGTTAATTGTTATTTTATTTTTATCTTCTTCGTTTCTGGTTTTGGTTTACATAGCTTCGACTTCAAAGCAGTCGAGTCTTCGCCCTTGGCTTTTGTCCATTTCGGGTCCAGAGTTCTTTGGCGTTCCCTTGGTTGAGATAACAATATAATTTGGTTGGCGTGATGTAGTGGGCCAGAATTTCGTACATGTTAACGCGTGGGCCATAACATCGTCCTCGTTTGTGCGAGCCGATGTTCGGCCAAACTACGATGTCACGTTATTATAGTCCGGCATTTGTGCCAAAACCTGGCACCCAAACATCGACCTATGCCAGATTCTTCGATCGAATCCTTTGCCTCTCTAATTGCCTTCACTGCCGTTTATTCGACCCCAGATTCCAAATCAGCGATCACAAATTCATTCCATTAGGATTCTTCAGAATTTCTGTCAACCCCTCAATACCTTCACTCTGTCATCATTCTTCGAACGATTTACCTCTAGATTCGGTATCAAATATCCAAAAGTGAACTACAAATCCAACTTCAATACGTTCTGTTGAACTTTTCGACCTATACAGCTACACCATCTTGGATCGAATGATTTTGAGCAGCGATTTTCAACCGGAAAAGCCAATGGAAATAATTGTTGTGAGAATTGAATGATGTCTCGTTGACATTTAGAATTCTGGTAGTAGCGTCGACTGCGTATGTTGGTTTTGCGTTGATACCGTATTCCGAGATAAACGACATGAAACTTGGAGGTATATAGCGATGTAGGTAGCTGATTTGTAATTATAATTTCGCAATTAGAAGGCTGTCGTGATCGCGGAGGATCTCTTTCACGGCATGATCAACGCGGACGATTAGGATCACGGGCTTTTAAGATCTTCGTTAATCTAAAATGTAAAGTTTCGTTTGACCTGTGGCTCCCAGGGTCTTGGGAAACTAGGAAGCACACTGTAGTCATGAGTCTGAGCCTTTTTCGGTTCGAATACATGCATAACCAGAAGCAAGAACACGAAATAAAAAATACAATTCGAATAAAATATTCACAAAAAAGCAGCACCAAGACCTGCAAAGTCCTCGTCGCCGATCGTAACGTCGCGTCATCTCTTGTTTCCCCACCACCTGGTGTACTTCACAACTTTCTTCCTACCCTTACATTCAGGTAAGTCGTGCCTAATATTAACATACGCCGAAGAGTCGATTACACGATTTATCGAGCTATATAGATCAGACATCTTCTACTTGTTTGAAAGCAATGCAGGGAATTACTTGAGGTGATGATTAGTGATCAGCTGAAATGACCAAATCAACTGAATGTTGTATTCCGATTAATGTAGAAATTTCATGATCTGTGGTTTCTAACTCTCTGCATCGAAGGCAATGAATCGCAAATACAGAAATTCAGCCAATTATACATAGTAGAGTAAACTAGTTAACTGATCTGTAACAAATACGATTCTTGTGTCAAGGAAAGCTGATTACTTTTCGGTTTTCAATTCCGGAGTCTTAGCCTTTCCAACTTTAATTTCCGAATCGTATAAGTTGTCAACTCGGAAAACCTAGAAGAAGATACTGATTTTCGAATGAATTTCACTGACTCTCCGAAATTTTAGTCACTTTGGCAATCAGCGATGAAGTGGAAAGAAAATTTTCTGCAAGGAGAGAGCAGATGCTTGTGTTTCATTCGACTAAACAAACCACTTCATCGACTGGTTCAAAAATTCTGCCTAAATTCAAATTTTATCTAATCCTGCTGATTGAACAAAATATTTGTCAAAATTCTTTGATCACTCTCCGCGCTATCATCGATTCAATCGAATTGAGACTCTGACCAGTTGTTTTTTTTTTTGTCTATTTTTTTATCTGCTGATTACAAGCCCTGAGGATCTGGTAAAAATGTAACTCTTCGTTTTTAGAGTGACGCTGGTAATTTTCAAAAGTCACCGTCTCATGTGCAACTTGAGCACCCTTGAGTCGAAGCGTCGATGTACTTTACCTTCGACGACATTCCTGGTCTCGTCTACTTAATCCTTATCTAAATACCCTGGGAGTGACATGCAAGTGTAATGTCGGTTCTGCAGGGCGAACTGGTTGAGTAATTCGCGATTCTCGGTTGGACGTTCGGGTACGAAAAAATTTGCCACCTCGGTACTTTGGTTGGATGGTCATTGCTCGGTTCAGGATATTGCAGCAGGACACTACGGCAGCAATCGCGGTTAATATTGAATATCATGGACGTTGCCGAGACGGTATACCCTGCATCAGTAGTGGCTCGACGGGGCCCAATGACCTGGAACTATTGTGGTGACTCCAGAGCCTATAGAGATATCTTAACGAAAGGTACGACTCCGTTAGGCCTGCTGAGGCAGCCCAATGTCCTGGCGGAATTCGAGCCTAACCGCTTCTCACAAACTCGTATTTTACTTAGAACGGAAAACAGGAGTGCGAAGACAGAAAATTACACGAATTTGACTGATAAGAATCACCACTTCGATATCCTCGATTCAGCAACTGGTTATATTCCTTCAGCAATTCTCTGCCAGGACCGATATTGCCATATCAAATCCTATACGATATAATGTTACTTCCAGTATGTTGGAAATATTGCAAATTTTTCATCAGGGAATTGAAAAGTCTTCTACCATCATCGTTTTAATGACGAAATAAGAAAAACTTACATGCGCCAGGGAATCGGGCAGTTAAAACCAAGTAATATAGTAATCTTCAGAAATTGAGGGTTCTTCATGGTACGAATAGGCGAAATAAATTCTTGGCCACTCGTCGGACGGTGAGCGGATCGCGTTCTAGGATTTCTCCTGCATGGCCAGGAGGCGTGGGCGACCATGTAAAGATAGGAGTTTACGAGGCCACTAAACTTGCACTCCTGAGTAATCTGGACCTTTTTTTTAACACGCCTTCTTGCCTCGCGGGGAATTGCCAATTGAAACGTCCCGCGGGTAGTCAAGTAAGTCGGATAGAAAAAACCTAAAACTTCATGCCGAAAGATGAGAGGCTTTACACATAGCTACATGTCCTGTCCTCGTGTAACTCGTCCTTGCCTTTTATTATACGATATTATCACGTGGAGAGACCGTTTATCCTGTTTTCTTTTTTTTGCCCCCGTTTTTCTCATTTCTTACACTTACTTACCAAACGGAAGGATAGCAGCAGGCACACATGTACGAAGGCCGAAGTATTGCTGGATCTACCCACATGGCACAGAATTGGCACTACCCCGGGTGCCAAATTTCGTTGGGTAATACTGGCCCGTACAGATAATTTATTTGTCCAACTTAGGGCCACCATTGATGACTAGTAATGACAAGTGAACATACATGGGGCTCAGCCGGAAGTCAGTTCTGTACTGGGAATACACTGGGCCAATATGGTGTTTCATAATGGCTGCGGGTTATTTCGTGCCGATTGACGGCACCATAAGTTGAACCGGTGTTGACAACCCAAAATTGTCTCAACGTTGATTTTGACTTGGAAAAAACTTGACCCTTGGTAGCTGTCAGTATTGGCAGCTATGGTACCAATACCGTGCCAATGCCAAGCCAGTTTGTAGTGCATACATGGACAATCGCAATTGTAGATTGTCAGTATAATTTCTGTAGCTGGAAGACTTTTCTTGTACTCTTTATTGACCACCAGGGGCTTGAAAACAGCACGGATTTTCTAGCGCCTAAAATATTTGTGATTTGCGGACACATCGATTCACTGGACATTCAGCGACGTGTACGGAGACCAAGTCCTTAAAGCGAAGTTATTCATCAATCATCAAACTGAAGCACTGGGCTCCCTTGATGATCACCAGTGACTTTTAGGACCTGGAATAATGTGGTGGCTTCCAGAATGCGAATAATCTATTTTTACCTACTTGTTACAGAAACTCAAACGCTCATCGATAATTCCAGTGGATCGGTTCATAAGATTCAGTAGAATTTGGTGATTCGAAGACCATGTGGCACATTCCCTGGGCTATTTGTTACCGAGTTGGCAGTAACCCTGGGCGGAATATAGACTGGAAATAGGCACGGGGCGGTTATTGGGCCGCACGGTGTAAATTAATGGCTAATTTTTGGGTAAACCGTGAAATACGGGCGCGTGTGCTCAGCTCTTTGGGGTCTTGTATGCCCCACGGCTTATGGATTCACCCAAACGACAGACGGTCCACGCGGACGAACGAGTGTAGAACTAATCCATTAACGCCGTATCCACAACGAGCGAGAAATAGGTGCAGGTCTTGGTAATCGAGCATTTAGAAGTTTTCTAATTCCTCTTTCAATTCGTGGGATCGTCTCGCTGTGATCAGTCAAAGCTTTCCGAACTTGCGAAAAAATATTTCAACAGCCAGTCAAAGAACCTTCGAATTCTTTTGAATGAGGAACGAAAAAACTACTGTCACAATGTTTGAACTCTGCAACAGTTTTCACGGAAAATCCAATTACGCCTGCTTTGAATGACCCTCTTTGAAATGGTCAGTACAACCGGACCTGCAAGCCACAATGCTTCGACTGGTTTATTGCGCTTTGGGGACTTTCGTCCTTCGAACAGCTCGAACTAAAATCTATTTAAAATCTCGTGATCGAGTACCCGCTGTGCAAAATCCACAATGGGCAGCGCAGCATCCGGTCAATGCAGAGGTGGACACAGGTGAGTAGAATGTTTCTTCCGTCGAGAAAAAGAAAAATGAAGAGGAAGATAGGAAGAGAGAGAAAGAGAGAGAGAGAGAAAAAGAGAGAGAGAAAAGGGAAGAAAAGAAAAAATGTGAACTACACGTAGAGGAATATTAATTGTCTCCAAAGGAATTACGATATGCGTAGTCGAATGTAATGGAAGACGAGTATAATTATTATTTCCTAAACTATCTTGGTGGTCCGTAGAAGATATCGATCTATCGGGCCCGTATGGGGATAACATATGTCCAGTACCTAAATAAAAAGCCAATAATGAAGAATTAATCCGACAATGAATCACCCCAAGTTGACAAATGACGCAGGAAAGAAGATCCCTCGATATACATAAATACCTCTTCTATTCGACACATATTGCCTTATGTACGATATGGAAATTAGTGACAGAAACAAAATTCAAAAAATAACTGTTTCACGTTGGAGGAAAGGGCCGAAGAAATTCTTCGTCAAAGTTTCAGAACTTTTTTGATTTGGATTGATTGTCAGAACAAGATGATTTAAAGCGTTCTAAACACTGACACCTTACCGATTCCAGAATTTTCAAAATTTGGTTACCACTCGTTTCAAAAAAACAATGCCAAAGAGTCAAATTTCCTTAACTCTGCTCTGCCTCTTGCTAAGTTTTGGAACAAACAGCTGAAAAAGTAGGGCAAATTTTTATTTTTATAACTCGAAAACGAATCATTTGATCAGATTGAGGTTGAGATTTTATTCAAAAGTGTACAGAACGAGCTTCATAAACATATAAATATAGATTTTTGTTTTCCATTAATCAAATAATAGAAAGCACTCACGACGTCAACTCCCTGCAGCTGTTAGTTCATCTGAAACAAAAATGACGAATTTATTCTCAAAACACAATTTCGCAAAGCTTTTTGTCACCATACGATTTCTTTCAAATTTTATCATCGAGTTTTGACTTCAAACGGTGGCTCTTTTGTTATCATGAAGGAAAAATTTGGAAAAATTCTGTTTGTGATAAAGGTTGATATTGTGTTGTTCATGGCAACGTTTTCCAATAATCGATCCGAATGAATAATATGCATGAATGAAGCTGGATTTACATACTTTTGAATAAAGCAAACTTCAATCGATTTGAACAATTGGTTATTGAGAAATAAATTCCGTAAATTTGCCGATTTTTTGAGCCGTCTTTCTCATACAGTCAAAGTGTCTCGTAAGGTTTAATGTTTAATGGAGAATGGTTGATCGTTTAACGTAAAACGTAGGTAGGTAGGTAGGTATATGGTTCCGAATTGACGAGGAGATGTGAAATAAAATAGTGGACAGACCCGATATGTATTAGTAAGTTTATCGAAGTCTAGCGTTACGGAATATCCATTTATTGTGAGGAATGAAAATTTTCATTTACCAAGCCATTGCTCCCATGCAAGGATAACGGCGGTGGTGATCCTGGGCTCGTTGACAACCAGTCGTAACCCCATAGCGGTTTAAATTGGTATATAAAAATGTGGAAATTGATAATTAGGAGGAGTTGATAGCCGTGATTAAACCACCTTCACTCACACTTACCTTCCCCACTAATACCAACCCCTTGAAGTACTTAAGGACAAACAATACCTGTCCACCTTATTCCATATACAAACAGGATATGCAACCTGAGACTTGGGAGGAGGGCAAAGTCGGTACTCTTCTCAGCACATCAACTCGTAACACTCGAGTATGGTATGGCATCGCATCGCGTTGCTTGCCAGAGATCTTGGATAAGATCCCGCTGTGGGTGGCCAGATGTAAATTGTTTCGGCGCAATGCCTATACTCGCAGACCGAAAAAGAGCACCGAGTTTAACTGTCTTCAGCTTTTTGAGAAATCTTGGTATACATACCCTGAAATTGTACAATTTCGAAAAGTCAGGGTGCAGAATCACACGCAGGGTTGAACGGAAGGAGAAGCAGGGAAAGAGTGTCTAGATGAGACTACGTGATCAATGAGGTCAGCAATCTCAAGACCTGGAATTGGTGATCGCTGAATCTAGTGCTGCTATGAGTTCATGAAACGTGAAACCAAAGTTTTGATTTTCGTAATATTTTTTTACTTTTCCGAGATCAACTTCAATTTTTCAACTTTGTCATTTTCTTCCGAGCGACTCAGTGAAGCCACAAGAATCGCCGTGAGCTTGTTAAATTCGGCTTGAAATTCTACGATGCTGCAATTTTTTAGATTTTTGACATCGTGAAAATTACGGAAATGGCATTCCAAAACCATTTTAGTCAATATTCTCCATTCTTCCGATGTCATTTTAAAAATTTGTAATTATTTCCCAATCAACGACCTACTAAAGAGATGGAATGGAAAAAATACATTTAATCAAGCATCAGGGGCAAAAGTACTATTGAATTATTGCTATCGTTGATTTCGATTGTGAAATGCATGCGTTAATCTTTATAACCGTTAATCAATTTTCTTCGATGTTTTGCCAAATCGATCGCATTTTATTAGTCAAATACGTGAACAGAAGCAGAATGGGAAAGAATACAGTTATTCTTCATAACCGAATTTTTTTCCATCGCTTTGACATTTGATTTTGACAGATCATTTCGTCACTTGAGAGCGACTATGCGAAATCAGTCATCAGACGCGACTTGCACATTGCTGAGGGCACATTACTTATAGTTTTCAGTTGGAAGTGTGAGTTATCAGTGCTTAAGATGCGAGTTTTGATGGGTCACGTATTTTTTAAGAAAGGAAAGAATTCATGGCTTATCCAAGTCTGTATGAATGGTCGTCATCATCAAGTATGGAAAATTTCTATTGGAACACAAAATAGCGATGATAAAAGACGTGATATCAATCAGGAAGACGTTCACTGCGGTTTTAATGTTCTACGAGATGAAGTGATGATTAGAGGCTTGTCTGATGTATTCATATAACTAACAAGTCGTAAATCATCACGGAAATAAACTTCATCCTGACCATCCTGTTAATTCTCATTTTTCACACAAATTGACAATAAATATATTTCAGCATTGCACCTTTACGTTTCACCGCAATTCACCTTTCCTGATTTCACAATTCATTTCGAAAGTCACATTTTCACACATCTTCAAAAATTTTCCGGTAAATATTATAGTCTCGCAGATATTTACCAACTTTAACTAAAATATCGAATTTTTTCTTTAGTTTCAGCTTCAAAAACGATGATTTTTTACCAACAAACTATACAAAAAATTACAAGCTCTTAAAATCCTGTAAATTTCTTGAATGATATTCGACTAAAATCAACGAGAGTGGTCAATGTTTCATTACTTCTTTTTCCATCTTTTCCCACTTTTTGAAAGCATTGAGAAGCAGTAGCGCTGCGAAATAGGAAAAGTGCGTGTTTTCGAGTCTCACGAATGCCTATAATCCGATAGGACCTGCCCACGGTCTGAACCTAGTCTCTAATTCGATTTACGTCCCGTTTATCCCCCCACTGTTTGGTGATCTTTAGGTAAAAGGCGAGGAGACTATATATCCCGGTAAAAAAAAAAAGCTGGAAAAATAAAGATCAGAAAGAGACGGGACTGTAGGATAGCCCGAGGGATCGGGTACGGGTATATGAAAAATGGACCACTTTAGGGTCCTTTTGACGTAGGGTGCTGTGCGAGCCGCGTACCGTAAATAAAACCTGCCCTGCCCTTTCACTATGGGATGTATAATTAGAGTATATTTAGTGGTCATATGTGTATGTGGGGGGGGAGGGACGTACAAGAGAATCCACCTGTAAAGAACTTGCTCATCTTGCCTACCTATACCTTTATAAACGAACGTTTATAGAGTCTGTGCTTGCGTTCGGGTTCACGTTCGCGTTTAAGCTCACTAAACTATTTTGCGTGGGTGAGGTACCCCGGTGTCCGGTTCCCTTTGTGTCCGCTACCTGTCTTCGAAGATATCCTTGGCATCTTCTCAACTGCGCACAGGGTCCTGTGCATCCAGCGAGCGCAAGGTCCTCGCAAGATCCTTTGATACCACAGCATTCCATCTCATTCGTCAGACATTTGATAGCTTCGCGTGGGAGCGCTCGAGAGTTTTCTCGGCTTTCAATCTTTACCATTTCTCTCTCTTTTTCCTTTCTCTACCTCCAGCTCGGTCTTTTTATTTAATAAAAAACTAGAAAAAAAATTCACATCCTTTTCTCTTATACCTCCCAAAATTCTCGGGCTTGATTCACCTCGAATTTTTTTATTATAGCTCTGGTAACAACTCGGTTGAATTGCCTTTCTGTAATTCGAAAAACTGACCCCTAAGACGTTTCGAAAGAGTTATAAATTGTTGAAACAGTTTTTTGCTACTAAATTCTAGGCCATGGTTTACTCGGGTACGGAATTCTTCTTCTTCTCGATACGCAGCAGTAACTAGCACAAAGTATCGCTTTTTATTAGAGATCGAGCTATTATTTTATCGATCAATTTCCACGGGCAATATGGCGGAATGAGCTAGTTGATCGACATGGGGGAGGGCAGAAGGGTTCGGATCTACGAAGGGGACCAAAGTATACGGCAGTTTTTGTTTTGAGTAAATTAATCGCTCCGCAATTACCGCATTAGTTGTATCAAGCACCATTTGCTCCGGGGTACCAGCCCGGAGTCATATGGTCAACACCACGCGTGCCTGACAGAAACAGCTCGTTTCTGTCCCTCGGGGGTCGCGTGCCCGGCAAACTCATACCGAATACCGACTGCTGACCCATCGCTTAAAGCCAATAAAACATACTTATCTTCTGTAAACGGATCGGAGTGAATTACTCCGGTTAATGCACCATGCTGAAATGTTTTGAGGAATAAAAAACACTGTGTTAGACAACCGTTGGGTGATCCAATTGCCCACAGTTCCATTGATAGGTATAGTATACTTCGATCAATCACCCAATCATCTCATTAGGAAAGGAAAGAAAATTTATTCCATTGAATTCGTATAGCGAATCGTCAGTTTTGATGAATTTTTTCACATCAATTCTGCTAGGGATTTCACCGCTAAGGTTTTTGCCCATTTCACTTTTAATTTATGCAGTTTTTTTGCAGTACCATTTGTGAAGCCGAATGTGATACACAAATTCAAATATTTCATTTCTCCGAGCAATGTATTGATAATAGCAATCTCGTCTGATTACTAATTATGACCAAAATCAAATTCCTGTAAATTCTATGGAATAAAAATTGCTCGCTGTACAGAATAGAATGAGGGATTTTGTGACATTTTTTTTCAGAATCATCGAAATCACATACATAATAATATCATGGAAAAAATTGTCGAACAATTCAATCGGTTGTAACAATATGAAGCTGAAGCTAGCAGCAAAAATTAGCAGTCGAATGAAATACGTTAGATAAAAATGAGTCTGTGAATGACAAGAATCCGAATTTTGTTAATTTTATATCAAAACCAAAGGTTCTATTGAATTACAGACGTAAATCTGTACTACATAACTCTGGCTGTTAGCTTCAGCTTCATTGTAACAACGAGATTGAATCGCCCTTAAATTTTCAGTGAGAATATTCCTCGTCAAAGCTTTCGTCAAAGTATTCCACGAACCTTTGCATAAGCTGTAGATCATTTCCCTGTGATGATTAGAACCTGAAACGTAAATTCCTATAAGGTTGACCGTGCGCTGATTTGGCATCGAAATTAATTGCCTTGTGACTTTCAGAAAAAAAAACTATTGCGGTCGAATACCAAAATGCACATCGACTTTTTGAACTCGCTGTCAATCATCAAGACCGATTGGAAAAATGAAATTTGCGCCATATTTCTTATACCCTTGCCGAATATTATGAGACATTACTCGAGTTTTTCGGTACGATATAACATCGAATTTTCCACCAACTATTTTCAAGTGATGTCTGAGCTGATCAAAATCCATAGAATTAATTTTTTTCTTCAGTATTTTCAAAGTGATTTACGGCGATAGACGCGCGATATGCCCGAAGGGATTCAACCCTCAATGGCAGGACTTGCCTGTCAAAATTTCTCCACGATCTTAGCAAGGGGTAAAAACAGACATCCCTGTTATCGCACGTATTTCTGTATCTACGAAACACCCGATTCCCGTAGCGCAAGCTCCAAACAATAATTGCAGTAAATCGAAGCCTCTGAAACGCAGCATTCTTATCTGATGACAGCTGACCACATGTCATCTCCCATAGAGCCCTGTGGCAAACCGGCATGTGGCGCACATGGCATGGCATGGCCATAGGTATAGTCAGGCAGACAGGATGAACTTGAATATGCATATATGTGAGGTATATATAGTGTGGACTGTGCAGTGTGCAGTGATGTAGGCAGGCGCAAACCGCGCCATGGAGTCAGCCGGGTCGCCGCATATCACCGCGATCTACAAATACATTATGCGTGCATTATGCGTACCTACGTTTCTATCTGTTTACGCGTATATTTTCAGGGGGCCCCACCGGCACGCGACCCCCCGACCCCCGACACGCGTTGCCCCCCATCATCATCCCGTACCTGGATTACCCCATAGGTATGCTAATTTCACCGGAAATCGCCAATCTGCTCCACGCCTTAATTACCCTTGGACTGCGCGTTTTATATGTAACACTTCAGATCGCCAGCCGTGGATTATCGTTCAGAAATAACAACAGTTGAGCATTTTGCAGCAAGAAATATGCGGAAAATATCTAGGATTGTGGTCAAATTTAATTTCCGAAAAACTTCGAACGATTACAGAGATGGAGCTTCTGCTGATTACCTTCGGGCCATGCTGAACCAAACATGATGAACTGAAATCAAACATAGCAATTGTATATCCTCAGAGCATAATGATGGCAGTATGGAAGAACGTGCTATCCCAAATTGTGCCAGAAAAACTTGCTATCTCAAATTGTGGAAGAAGAACTTGCTATCTCGATCAGGGCCGATACTTTCATTGATACGGCGTTGGAATTTGGGGTGCTTGGAGTATTCAAAGTACTCTTTTTTAATAGATTAATCGATTGTTCTGATTATCTTCTCATTTATTTGGTTCCAATGATACAGAAACAGAAGATTTGAGACAAGTTTCAATGGAACAAATTTTGATTTTTCAAACTTATTCTGGATTTTCCGTTCCTGTAGTATGGGAGCTGAATAAATGGAAAAATAATTGGAACAATCAAATAATCCATTAGAAAACAGTAATTTGTATACTCCCCCCAAATTTGAGTGCCGTATCAATGGAAATATCGTCCCTGATTCAGATAACACGTTTTTCTTCCACAATTGGAGATTGCACTTTCTTTCATACTGCCGTCGATTAAGTTGTGATCCTGTAGAATTTCTAACTTCTCTGTCTGGCCATTGACGTTCATCGAGTTTATCCATTCCGGAAAATAAAAAAATGCGAAATTTATTGTTCAGAGCAAAGTTGAACGAAGTATAGACATAACAGAAGAACAAAATTAGCAAGATAAAATAAGACAGGCAGACAGACAGACCCAGGTATTTTCACGATCATGTGTGGCGTCACCTCGAAGGTCGAATATTTGGATTTTTCAGAATTGGCAAAAGTCGTATACGATACACAGAAGGAATACTATTTTATCCCTTACGCAATGGGAAGTAAAAACAGGGAATGGAAGTCATCGGGCAATCAACTAGTACTGTAACGAAGGCAGTTAGTTAGTTTGTTCCGTCACATGTGGTTCCTGGGTGGCACGTGCTCTGGCTCTACAGTGTAGGGGGGACTGGGGACGGGACGCCTGCTGGTGGTGTCGATGTTAGATAAGAATCAAGAGTCATCTGGACGGGTACGCGGGGCTTTAGTCCAGGCAAGTTTGCGTTTAAAAAGCAGTTGAATCATTCGTTGAAATTAATTGAGCCACACCGTGCGATGAAGTCCACACACTCATACCCATATACTGTACCAGCCCTTCTGCACATCTACATATATACATTAATTTCACGTCATACGGGTTCATGGGTACCATCCTTCTTTTTCTTTTCCGATTATTCCACTGTAAGGCCATCAGTGGACTACCGAATGGCCACGAAAGGCAGCAAATAATGGCTGAACAGTCGACTCAGGAACTGACTCGATGATTCGAAGCTGTGCTCCACAGTGTATCGTCGATTACTTGATCGGCGATTAGTCTGTGATGAAATGTCCTTCGACTGAATTGAACAGCCACTATGATGAGGTGCTGTGGCATGTAGCCACCCTGGAAAACTAATTGTAAGTCCATGATAGTGGGATGCCACGTGTGCATCCAGTTCAGATATCAGTGCTAGTACTGGACACAATTGAGGTACATATGATCCTTATAGTCATATAGCGACGTGTGAAAATCCTTAATTAACTCCATCAAAGAGGTGAAACTGCAGCCACATTCGATAACGCGCTGAAGTCGACTGACCAGATAATTCTCGATAATCAGGACCAGTAATGTTATCAATTCTAGGTGAAGATTCCTCAACTCGATCGAGGTGTCGAGTGGCGATTATCTCTGGCACGTAGGTAATCCCCGGGAGTTCTTCTTATCTGTGCAAGAAAGAAGCAAAATAAGCAGCAGATACTGGAGTCAGAGATGGAGGTCAGGTGAGCACGGTGAACACTCCAGCTACATTGCGCGGATCGAATTGATTCAATGAATCATTATATAACGACGATAATGACCCAGACTCAGACTCAGTGCAGAGGCGGTGGCTGGTACTAATTAAATCCAATCACCTGGACAGATGACGCCCGGGCAAGATGATGACCGGATAAAACAGGTAGTCCAACTTCTCCTCGAGGGTTACGTGTCTCGTTAGTGACTCATCCGGGCGTCGGGGCGTCGGGACGCCGTGCCATCTACGTGGGCAAGTGTCGCCGAGGAATTGCCACCCTCGGAGGTCGAGGAGGCCAATTACACTCCGATAGTTGAGCAAAAAAATAAGAAAAAATAAAAAATAAATGGAAAAAAGGGAAATGACACCGGCAATTTTCATCACAAAACATATTATCTGATCTCTGAATGATGCCCACGAGATGACTATGAGATCCGATGTGTGTTATTTACAGTATGCAGAGTCGAGAGCGGATTACGTGGATATGAATGTTAACAGTGAAGAGATTCATGAAAGTGGTGGGGTTTATCCGCGTATATCTGAACGAGATTGCAGATGTCGGGTTCTATAATTCATCGTGACATTGCACCAATGACAGTGGACATTTTTTGCACATTGTAAATACGTACGTATAGAAATGTGAACGACAAGGCGAACCCTGGACTACGCGAATCGTGGCGCAGTAGCCAACGAGCCTGCCGACCTACCGCCTACGATATGCCACAATATTTGCCAAGTGTAGGAAGTCGAAATGCAGCGACTAACGATCAATTGTATTTACTAACTGATTGAAATATGGCTGACTGCTGTTAGATGGGGTTGTAAATGGAACAAACTCAGAATGACAGAGGTTAGTTTCAACAAACCAATTTCTCCACCCCCGCATATTCGACTCTAATAATTTCCATTAATTTCATTACAGAATTACGAGATTCACTTTCGACTGCAAAATTCCAAACCATATACAGAGCGTTGAAGTTACACAAAATTTTCGCACTCCCCAGGATTTACATCAGCTTTTGTAATACCTGAAAAAGCGGAAAAGAGAGGAGGGCTTTCTATGGAACAGGAATTCTCGAAGATCAGTTTAAAACGTTTTAAAATATCGTGAGCAGAAGGATCTTAGGCGTACATACATTCTGGAAAGGCCTTGAAATGTCCTTCTCACAGATTGAATGGTACCTGCCCAACTTCCGTTGCTTTGATCAGAACAGGAAGCTGTAAAAATGAAAGAAGTTTTTTTTTTCTCTCTCTTTTCTCCAATTTTTTCTTTTTTTTTTCTCTTCACTTCTTTTGCCGGTGGAGTTTGGCAACAGTGTATAATAATCGTAGGTCCAAGAGAGATCCGGTCGGTGTAGTAACTTTTGTCCAGATGTCCATTGTCCACGCCTCAACGCCTACAATAATCTCGTTACGATTCGAATCGAGCCCCCAGGGTTTGACAGGACTACAATGCAAGGTGCTTTGTGTGTCCTGAAACGCACCCGCGGGTTTCTTTTCCTTTTCTCTCACTCTCTCTTTACCCTTGGAGTTATTTCCCTTCTTTTCTTTCACTCTGTCTCTCTTTCTCTCTGTCTATTTTAAGTTTTGGAGTTTCCACGCTAAGAAGCGTTTCAAAATGTTTTCGTTTGTTGGAAAAATATCAGGACCTTTTCCTGGAACGTACGTAACGAGCCACTATATACCTACCATTCCAAAGTACTAGTGCTGTGGGCTAGGATCTAAGTCCGGAGTTCACAGACGCAAAAATAGCCGAGTTTCCTTGGAAAGGGCGAAAAACCTTCGGGCAAGCGTTGCACCAAGGAAATCCTTTCCTTACACATCGGTAATACCTGCCTAGGGATCACCAATCCACTTAATACTCACCCTTCTTTCAACTGGTTCAAAGTTTTCACACACGCAATTCATCCGCTCCGCGAGTTGAACCATTTCAAAAACTTCGTAATTCTCGGTAATATTCGAATTCGGCTTTGGCCAGGATCAAAAACATCGAAAACTTCTGCTTTCTATATTGTCTGTTTCAATTTCGTTTGACATCTGTTGGTCAAGAACTGGAAAAGACCTGATCAAAGATTTTGGAGCGCTGAATTCTCTGCTGGAAGTGGTCGAGGTCCGATTTTGAGCAATCGTTCATTTTGGATACGTACTTTTGAAGATTTTTTTGTACACGAAAACAAGGTCCTCAACAAGGCCCAGGATTCGCGGGGTTATTTTAACCGGCGTGTAAGTCTGCATAACGATGAAGTGACCGCGCCCGAGATGGACTCGGTCCGTTAAGTCCTCTGGCTG
This sequence comes from Ametastegia equiseti, assembly GCA_963989295.1. NCBI lineage: Eukaryota > Metazoa > Arthropoda > Insecta > Hymenoptera > Tenthredinidae > Ametastegia > Ametastegia equiseti. Next base: position 6,974,171 of record OZ022392.1, read on the forward strand.
GCCTGATCCACCCACCCAGCTGGTTGATATCATCGGAAATGCAAAACAGAAGGCCTCTGCGTCGTCCGAGGTTCACCGTTCACGGTGCTGAAGCTGGACCTGGACCTGGAGCTGAAGCTGGATCTGAAGCTGGAGCTGGTACTGGAGCCAAGACCAAGACAGTTCTAGCCTTGGCCAAGCCAAGACCTCCGCGTGGCATGGATTGATTGAGATAGCAGTTCAGGAAGTCACCTGAATTTATGAGCCACAATGGAGGTACACGGCTACCTACCTAATCAGCAATTCGCACGCCGGAGGAATAAACACCCCGTAGCCACGTTTTAGAACCAGACCAACGACAACCGATAACAAACCATCTGCGCACTGTGAACCATAGAGAGAACAAACCTATCCAGACGCACTGGCACAGATTCTTCTACCAGCTGGTTCAGATTATCCATCAACAGCACTTAGCTTGACGAACTATCTCCTAAGGACGTATTCGATATCCTTCATTCGAAAAATGAGGACCTGTAAGTCTTCAGCTTCAGTCTCCGGCTTCAGAACAATGTTGCATTTGCGGTTACCTGCCATCGATGACTTTCATGCAAGAAAAGAGGTGTAAACAATCCCATAGATTGGAAATCATGTGAAAAGAAGGTGAAACGTTATTTCAGGATGGATCATCATCAGTCCTTGAAAAAAAGAACCGTTCGAGCCCTCTTCATCCTAGGAAGAGTAGCGATGAAGGAATGTGGTTACTAGTTCAGTACTATCACAGCGACAGATAGAAGATTGAGATAAATAATCTGAACACAACGATTGCGTGGCCAGTTACATTTCAGCGATGGGCACATGGCAATCCCTTCAAACGATCTCGTCCACGTCTGGTAATAACTGCTTCGTCAGCCTTCTCTCCTCGAAACGGAACAAACAGTTTATCTTTCATGAGCGATTTCTCGCGATGCAACCTTCTCCAGTGCAACGAAGACTGAGCCAATTTGTCATACCCACATTAAATCGGACCTATTTCGTTTCTACGGAAGAGAAATTTCTATTTCTAGTCACGGACTGTGGGGAAAAAGGATCAAAGTGATGACGACGATGGAAAAAAAAAATGCAGAATATACTGCGACTGCTAATTATTTATTGCTCTGGATTGCCGGACGATCTTTGCCAGCTAGTATAGCACGTCTTACTTTGCAGCGGTAAGCTTCTTTCAGCTCACTGTACCCTGCAACGCGATTATACATACATACGCTTCGTAGCAGAGATTGACTTCCGGCTAATTACTATTCGTCCTTACGGAGTAACCCGAGCAGTTGACAACGCGAGAAATATACAGGTGAACAGCAAGATGAGAGATACCTGGGCCAGGGCGCACGACTTACCGTCGAACGACACGACGCGATCGAACGTAGGTCACCATGGCTGTTGGTTCTTGGTTCTTGGTTCTTGGTTCTTGCCTTCTTGCCTTCTTGGTTCTTGGTTCTTGGCTCCCGGGTGTCCGCGAGAGGTCTACTACGACGAACACGTGCTAGTCTGAAATACCCTTCGCTTCGTTTCAATGCCAAAGTACACGAGAGTGCAGGCCGAAGGATTGTTTACGATTGCCTGCTACCTTTGAATTCCTAGGTCGTGCAGCTCATGGCGTCGAGACGTCGAGCAAATCGAAGTGAAACTCAGCTCAACTCGTAAATACCCACAAGGTACTTAGGTAGTCTATACAATTCTCAGAATTAAACAGTATAAGTACTGAACCGATGCTGCGCAAATGATCCCTCATCTCAGCATGGAAGGAAAAGAACGAAAATTTCCAAAAAAGCTCATGTACCAGGTTCAAGTCGAGTCTGTGTACCAATGCAAAAGCATCATACGTACTCAATATGATCGTGTACAATTTTTCAACCGAACGTTCACCTACCTTGGACTTATATGTTTTGAATGGTCGACAACGAACGACATGGTTAATTTGATTCAAACTTCGCGGGTGCTTGTTGAGCTTGTATCCGGGCGGACGGAGCAAATCATGAAGTGCACAAGGGCTAGGTAGGTACGTACGTGGTGATCATCAAGGATGACCGTGTACCTGGGCAAGTCAGGAAGCGGGGGCGATCGACTATGTATAACATCAGCAGGGTTCGCTTTATTAATAGAAGCAATCAAACCTTCTCAGGCTTCACGGAGTCTGTCACGCTAGGTGACCGCATAATGGTGGTACCATGAGTCCCTCAACACGTTGAATTGGCCAAGCCCCGAATGACGACAGGAAAAACTTCTTCAAGTAAATAAAAACCCATCTTATCAAAAGTCGTTATGAAAATCAACCGAATGATCATAAAATTCAGTGATAAGCAGAGGGACAGGACCCGTCTTCGTGTACCTGGTCAAGGTACGGGCCCAGGACTGTACAAGGCGGCGTGATCTCCGTCGTATTTATTCGATGAAGGGTCTATTAATTCCGAGCGAGTAATAACTCGGGCTCGCCGCTCTGGTATACTAATTAATATATGAGTGCTATTGGCGGGCTCGAGCAGGCAGGTACTCTTCTCTTGGCGGATGGTACGGGTTAACAGCAACGACGTATCGGCAGAAGGATGATGAAGAGTCCTTTCTACCGACAAAAGCCGCCGAGACACGGGGCAGGCAATGCGCACCGCACATGGCCGCCAGGTTCGCCGTCGCAGGACTCCCCAGGATCGCGAGGCGCCCGCGCGTGCCGACGAACTCCTTCGTGGTGCAAAAGAAGCGAAAATAAAACAACAAGAAGGAGAAGAAGACAAAAAGAAACCAAAAAAAAAAAAAACAAAAAAAAATTAAGCAAGGAGAAAAGAAGGGAAGATATACTTTGCTTGAAAGCTTTACGATTATATTCCCCCAAACATATTTCAATCGCCAATTTTTTCCACTCAAGTATCCTACTATAAGCGATCCTGTCGTGCATCAGATTCTACCTAAACTCAACTACAAATCAGCCGCCTTTCATGATTCGCATCTTTCTCATCCTACCAATTCAACCTCGTGAAGCGACATGCTGTAGACTCAAGTCACTGATGAAAAGTTTGATGGTACCAACTCGAGTTTGATGGTAATTGTGAATTTCTGGACAATGATTCGAGTAGACAGAGTCCAAGTGGCTGTGCTAATCCGACAACAGCAGAGTTCCGAATGTTAGGATCAAGCAATAGTCAATTCCAGGTAATTTCTGCACATCAGAACAGAGAGACGTTAGGTGTTTTATGATATGTAAAGACTAATTCTGTTACGACGTGTGACTGTTGAAATATGGACTCAATTGCTCTCAGGCAAACAGGGATGTATGTACATTTTGACAGGACAAAGTGGTGATGAAAACAAGAGAAATGTTCAAGGAACACGAAGCTGAGGAAGTGACGAATGATACTCGGTGCCATTTGAGGAATCCTGGATGAAAGTTGAACCGGAGGTTTGTTCGAGGTTTGCAACGTGGAAGACGAAGCTGGTCTGAATAGATGAGTCCCTTCATGGTGGTCCTCTCTTTCCAAGGACCGTTCGACTTCAGAGAGAAGAGTCACAAACAGCGAGACAAGGCTCGTATATAGCTTATAACGTCATAGCCTCTAACAAATGGATGACAGATTAGAACTACAAACTGGCCTGGACCCCGCGTGTCCTGAGGACAGCCGGCACTCTCTGCTCTCTGGTTTCCGCTCCCCGTTCTCCAGGTCTCTGGTCTCTGGTCTCTGGTCTCTGGTCTCTGGTCTCTGGTCTCCGATCTCCTCGGTGTGCTCGAGACATCGCGTCGCACGAGCTCGACTGGGCAAGGAGCGGTGCCTTTCATGAAACTGGATCTCGTTCCCACCCGCCGCACCCCACCCACTTTCAAGATAACGGGGTAATAAGTCAGAATATCCTCGGCGATGCCAGGACCCGGAGAAACGAGATACGTACGTGTAAGAGACCTTTCGACGTTTCTCGAAGAGGCGAACTGACACGCCGCGGGAGGATCGGCGACGCATTACTTCTACGTGTATGATCCTTGGCGCGGGACACGACTTCGTGTACATACATACCACCCATAACAGAGAAGGACAAATCGAGAGAGACGCCTTGGCGCCGTCTCATCGGGGCGTCGCTCTGACAAGGGATAGGCACTTTGTACAAATCGTTCGGACACTCTGGCCCTTCAGGGCAGTGCCTAGACCTTCACAAGCCCCCCCACGTGAACTTCACATTCGAATCAGTACCGCAGCTACCACTGGTGACAGGATATACCATCCTGGAAGCAATAGGGCCTTCCAAAGACCTGGAAGAAAAAACCACCTACAAGGCGAGCCTTATTAAGGAATTTAAGAGACGTCGAGTGAAACGTTGGGTTCGAAAAAGTGGAAAATATTTTTGTTGACTTCTGGCAGGGGCAACGCGTCCAGCTTACAATAGCGCTTTATTGATGAGGATAGGAAACCCGAGTAAGAAGGAAGCTGGTCACTTGCTCCCGTCTCACAATGGTGAGCATTAGTCAATAGAACCGCGCCTTGAAATTCGATATTTGCGAGGGACTTCGGTTGCCTATATCGCGATTAGTCTATCTTACCAACACATCGTATACATGCGATAGAAGTTACAAGCTAACAAGAGTTACATGCTCTCAGAAGACGCGGGGACGGACCCTCAAACTACTCACGTTCAAAAAGTGACAGAAAAATATTGGTCAACGATTCCGTACCCAAGGACGTAAAGGTACCTCAGATAAATCATCTACAACTTTGAGACTGAGCAAGATGTATGTACCTAATTAACCAAAGTAGAACAGAGCGAACTTGAACTATTCCATTTGCTGTTCAAGTTCATAGATATTGTCGTAACATCAATTTTTATTCATGCTGTAAACTGAATCCGGTATTGGGAACGAAGACGTTAAACCACGGCCAAGATCGAGAGCATAGTTTGCTAGCAAAGTGCCTCTACTTCAAGTTGGAACCTCTTATACCATGAGTCTAACTTAGAATGAACAACGCAGAAGCCCGACCATCGACACCGTTCGTGAAGTAACTAGCATCACGTTATGTTACGGTGTACTAGACGATGATGTGATTGCAGGATGTTATCCCTCCGCTTTGTAGCAGAGAATGCAAATATTGGCGTGTCCCATACGGAGTATGGTTCGGTGTTACGGTACCCACACTTCTCGACGATAGAGTCGTCGAAAGAAACACCATCGAGAGAAGTGGGATATAAAGGTATGAAACGACGTGGAATTCACAGAGCTCAACCTTCGAAGTGCAATGATTCTTCGTAATCGTCTGCACAGCATCCTCCACCGATCTTTTCATACGGCAATTGCGGTCTGATAGTGTGGTTTATTGACGTAGTTCGATTATAGGATGCCGAAGATAAACCCGGGTACAAATTATTCCCCATCACAGACCTTCCCGCAGTACCATCAGAGAATTCTAGAAACGTTCTAGTTCAATGACTCGTAGGGATAATCGAAAAAAATCAATCGTACTTCACTTGACGATTGGAGACATAAATCTCCTCATCGCTTGTTCGAAGGATTTTCATGTTTGCTTTGAGTTTTGCTTCGAAATGCGGAAAACGCATCCAAATATGGGACGGAAAAGAGAAGACTGATCACGCGCTGCCCATTCGTCCGCTTGGGCAAATGGAATTCAAAATATCGTGGCACTCGAAAGGTCAGCAGTACCTAATGCCCGGTATGCCAAGCACTCCTTACGATAGACGACATCCACAAGAACGGACCATTGCTCCCGCCTCTTAGGCACGCCGTTGCTCAACATCTACCACCATCATCCAACTCTCCGTTGACCCCAGACCTTCTCGAAGCACTTCTCTTTCCATACCGACTAGAACTTCAGAAGAAAGTTGCGTATGAACTGCGTCGACGTTTTGCCAAGTGCCAAATGAAGAGGAAAATGGGAAAGTCTCATAGGCATATGAAGGTGAAAAGACTGAAGAGGCTTTGATGGTATTCTAAATGAAGTTCATACTGGATTGCGTGGTATAGTTCGTGAAGAAGAGAGGAAGGAAGCAGCAAGGCGACTTGTAGCGGTTGGGCGTTGATGATATTCATGTTATGTATCGAAGAAGTAGTGCTTCCTTATCGAGGAGTGCAAATTATAGAAGGTATAAGACGATGCGCCATATCGTTGGAGGGGAACAAGAGCGATGCATATTCAACGACCCCCTGGGCACATTCGGAGCAGCAAACGCGACAACAATCAGTGAAACAAACCCACTTATGATCAACAAGGAGGCCTATGATATCCGCTCTCACCGACCCGAGTCGACTGACAAACGGGGGCCTCTGCATCTTCGGACATCGACGCCTCGATGAATATGCATGTACTCCCTGCGGACGAGCCACTTCGAATGGTCAAAAAATGTCCAGTCCAGCAACAACAAAGAGATATTAACCAGCTGCGACTTATTCTTTATTTCACCTTGTAAGTCGGCATGCAAACCACTTCATTCCCTTTTCGGAATATCGATTTTGCTTGCACTTGCTCATCATCATCATCACAACTACTTCGAAAAGTCTGTCGTTCCATTTTACAAAAACTCACCATCATTTGGTGGGAAAAACTCTTCGGAACCGGCACAGTGGGTTGAAGAGCAAATCCCAGAAAAGAAAATCGTTTTGCAAGTAAAGGTAACGGAACATAGAAGATTTCCTCGGTGATATATGGACTATGGTGTATGGAAGGATGCGGAAGGAATGGTGATTGCCTTAATGCGAGGACGTGATCGAACCGGTGAATTGACGCCTCGTCGCAAGGTATATTCACCCAGTTTGGGTAAGTTATGGATAGTAAATTGACTCTGAATGGTTAGTTACCTGAACAATGTACCCGACCAGTATAAGAATCTTGGCTTATTGGAGGATGGCGACTCGTGTCTCAACATCTCTCGCGATCCAATTGATTTATCACACAGTAAGAGACAGATTGCTCGCTTGGCTCCGCTCCAGGGCCTTCACGTTGGGTTTGCCTGGGCCTGGAGGCGTGGTAAATGGGACAAGTACTGGGCCCGGATGCCTGGAGCTAGTTACTATCTTACCTGCGCTCTGGAAATGATCAACATTTTTCGAAACTGCATCAGCCCAGGGTAGGTCTGACCATCCAGGAGATTCATCTTGATGTTAAGTGACAGTAATGGTGCGATGCGTGATGGGTATCGAGGATCGAGGATCGGGGATCGGGGATCGGAGCAAAAAGTATATCCATGGATGGTTATAGTAGAATGAGAAAATTCATTGGGACTAACGTACCTCTCGCCTACTAGATCGTTGAAGGAGGCTCGAGGCGAGGTGAGATAAGTGAGGAGTAAATGTTGGGCAGCTCTCTTATCCCAGCCCGTGCGCGGTATTCGGTATACTATATGCCTGGCTTGTTGCCTGGCGCTGACGACGCGCTGCAACCTCGATCATTATGGTGATTAATGCTGATGGAAGATTTTGATAGCGCTGATTTATCGATGTCACTATGACAACAGGTCTTCGCGGCCAGACAAATGGAGGAACGTCAGGGTTTCGCGCTATTCACGCTTTACACTTACATTATCCAATGTGGCTATACACGGCCCTCATCCGACAGCAGATTACTGCCATTCCAAACCACGGCATCTTATGCAGTCAAACCTTCATTTATGTGTGATCAACGTTCTTACTTATCATTCCCTTACTCACTTCCAGTCTAAAAACTGAAGAATCTCACTCCATTGCGTTGTGCGAAATTGTATTTGCACTCAGTAGCCAACTTCTAATGAACTGGACGGACAAGCCCCGAGATTCCAATATTCATGAAATTCTCGACTTGATGAAGTCTCGTTTCCTAAGTTGCCAACGATCGTACCTGAATTTTGAGGAACTTTTATTGATTGCGTGATCATTCTCTTGTGCAATTCCTATCGGGTTTCATGCTGGACTAGCAATCCCAGATTTTGATGGGAGTCAGTCCCTCAGTGGAATGCATCATCTTGCAACAAGATACTCGATCCACAATGATGGTACAATGCAGGACAAGTGCCAATGCGATGCACAGCTGACAGCTGACTCGGTTTAACCCTTGTGCGTTATTAGTTAATCGTCGAACATAGACTGGGGCCCAAACGCTTTTACATCCGTCATGAAATCAGTCCCAAATCTGAAAACCAGGTTTCAGATACATTCTGCCTCGTACGTAAAATGATCGGTATTGATCCAGTGCCATGAGGTACTAGGCGAAGATCTTAAACTCTTCTTGGAAATCCCGAGGGCCCGTCATTGCGCTTGTTCTGTGTCGAAGGATGGTGGAAGTTTAATGTTCGACTCGTTTTTTAAATGGCCTGTTTATAAACGGTACAAGACTTTCCGCGTGGGTCGACGTCAGTGTGCGAAAGGTATTGTCCGTACGTATGTGACCTCGGCGTAGTGTTTCCAATTATACCGCGAAAACTTGGAGCGCAATACCTCAGTAGTGCAGGATGAAGTAAACGTGTACGAGAACTACTAGAAGTCTTTATCCACATCGGACTAGACTTCGTACTCCCATACGGCTATGGCTTTCCTATCATTTTATCAGCCTTCTTAATTCTGCCCACATCACATCCTCCCGACCTGGCGTGGGTCTTGTCTTGACTTCTACTGCAGATTCACCATCAGCTCCATCTTTCACTTCTCCATCCATTGATCACTAGCAACCCCAATATTTTGGAAAGAGGTATTTCTTTGGATCGTTCGACTAGATCCTGGAAGAAGCAAAGAATGATCGCAAGATTTGATCAACCTTTTTGGAAAACATGCGTGGTAGTGGAAGAGAGGCTGAGGATGTATATCGATGACCTTGATTTTGTAATAAAGTTCGAATAAGGCGGTAGATAGAATCGTTTGAATCGGATGACCGTTTGAGTGGGCAGAAGAATATATGTGGATTGTAGCAATGCGGTTTCGTTCGTTTTACATGCATAAGAAGATGGCCGTGCGTCGGTCCTGGTCCACCTGTTTATGGGTCCATCAGCGATCCCGACACCGTATAACCCCGCAGCCACCCACGACTCGAAGTCCGCGGAGAAGACTCTGATGCGTTTTTAATGGGATTCGTCGAGGAGCTTCGTGTGAGGTTGAGATATAAAATCCAAGCTCTTACTTAACACCGTGGTCGGCGAGTGAGTTCCATACGAGTTTTGCCGTCCTCGGATCGACGCGATGGAGGTAAATATCCATGGAGAAACGACCCGGTGCCAGACCATTCGAATGCAGATTCGACTCCGTCGGAAATCGGAATCGAAGGCCGCACCTCGACTGATTCCTTGATTTTTATGCCAATTTATATACTTCAAATTCCAACTCTCCCTGGCCATGTGATCAGCCCAACTCTTAACACTCTTCCATTCAATTTACCGAGTAATATGTACAGGCTTGAGACTCTTCAGCATAATGCACTTGTTCTCACCACCTCCACGTTTAACTTTCTCAACAGGAATTTGCTCATGGAATTTTTCGTACTACGAAGATCTGACGAAAAGGGGGAAAAAACTTTGTCGAGGGGATAAACATATGCGCATAAGAGATAAGTGAACGGGGAAAAAAACGAAGGGTATTGGCCATGGTGTCCATAGAAGAACATATGGGATGACGTTAGGCCGCTGCAGTTGTACCAGCGAGTCAAGTCGTGGGCTAGTAAAGGTTTACGACCAAGTAATTGAACACCCATGCCTCGAGAATACCCCGGGCTGATTTAAACCTCTATAATATAGTTACGTTGTACCTACGTCTGTACCTGTACCTAGGTACCTGACCATTTTTAACCGCTTGACCGCAGATATTATTATCCAAACAATGATCTTTTATTATTAATCACACACGAGAGCGGCAGGGACGCGACAGCGACGTTATTTCAACTTGAGTATATGTATATATACCTATGCGTATGGGTACCATTTGTAGAGAGTTTACTATGGATGATAAAACCTTTTAACGAGCTCCTCCCCCTACTTCGGCATACAAATTTATACACATATTACGAGTCGTGCAGATATATGGTTGATAAGAGATTCAACAGATTTTCATTAAAATAGTCATTTGAATCGAATTCCTTACGGATCGGATAACGGGGTACAGGATGGTGAACAAGTGTAGTACGTGTAAATTCCACACAAGTTGTTGACGTGTCTGGCTACTAATTATTTTTATGCACCTGTTTTACAACGATGCAATTAATACGACAAAGCGCACTTCCCAGCGGGGTGTGTACCCATCTACATACTGAAAACTGGCTTGGCATTGGTACGGTATTAGTGCCATTGCTGCCAATACTGACAGCCACCAAGGGCCAAGTTTTGCCCAAGTCAAAATCAACGTTAGGACAATTTTGGATTGGTAACACCGGTTAAACTTATGGTGCCGTCAATCGGCACGAAATAATCGGCAGTCAGTATAAAACACCATATCGGCCCAGTGTATTCCCAGTATGGAATTGACTTCTGGCTGAGCCCCATGTATGTTCACTTGTCATTACTATTACTAGTACTGGTCATCAGCAGTGGCCCAACGTTGGGCAAATAATTTATCTGTATTGGGCCAGTATTACCAAACGAAATTTGGCAGCCGGGGTAGTGCCAATTCTGTACCATGTGGGTGGATCCAGCAATACTCCGGCATTCCTCCATGGGTACTATAGTCACTTCGGTACAACTCAGGAGAACAATCTTACTGCAGGTTGCATACGTCAGAGAGGACCCTCTCGATCGTGAAACCGCTTCTGGATACATAGCTTTGACATTGGATTTCATATTTTGATAAATGTAGAAAATTAGGTAGATTGTTCCAATTTTGCTAGATCGAAGTTTATTTTTTAACCAAATTGGGTCATTTTAATGCAGATTTTCTGTAATTCTGTGAAGTAATGTCCAAAATGACTGAAGATCGTAAATTCTAGATCAGGTACTAAAGGTGATAGTATATATCGGTGAATATTGAAAATGAAATCGCATTCGAAATGCGGTGCAGTATGAGGACGTTGCAGATATCGGGTGGGCGTCGCGGCGCACATACGTCTCGGTAATCCGCATCGATTCCTACGTGCGAGACCAATACTTTTACAGAATCAATCCCCATGCAGTCCGGATGGTGGTAGCTCCTTTATTTTTGCATAGATAATCGAGGAGAGATACGGTTCCTCGGACGTGGGTGCGGAGCTGGCTGGAAAAGAAGAAGAAGAAGAAGAAGCAGAAGAAGCAGAGGGAGAAGAAGACGAAGAAGAAGAAGAAAGAGAAGGGGACGCGACGCCATACGTTCTGACGAGGGGTGGAGATCGAGGGGAAAGACGCCGGCAACTAGCACCGCTGATTAAGCGGCCTTAGCTGCATCTCGACTCCGTGGCCAAGTCAGCACACCTGTACCAAGGAACGTGGGCGTCATCGCTACGAAGAGTAGATATGATGAATGGAACAATTTTTGGAAGTCCCACTAACGAAAGGGAACCCAATCCTCAGGGTGGCTCGTATAGCAAGTGGCTCTAAAACCATTCGAAAGTGTCATCGAGTCTCGAACACCACTGGAAACACTTTTCGACCATTGACAGTCACGCAATAATCAAAAAACACTCGACAGATCCAAACCAGAGTCATTTGAAACCAACGAGAACTTCACTACTAGTACTAGAAGTCGTATACCAGTTCAGTAGCCATTTTTCTGTCAATCAATCAGTAGTAAAGATTACCCTGGACTTCCGTGTCGCGACTATCGATGATTCAACTGACAGTTGGCACTGAAAAGAAAGGCCAAACGAAACCTTGCAATATTTTGTGGATTTTGGTACATTCCGATGGAGTTCGCTCACTTTCAGCAGATCAATTCTTCGTAATTGGTGCAGATTCAATGACTGCAGAGTTATTCTCTTGTTTTTGATACCTTGCAACAGTGTGTTGCAGGTTATTCGAGTCATCCAAAGTCTGATCTTAAGACATTAGACTGTTTGGAAAAAGATTTGCAAAAATTTGGATCATGCGATAGCTGCGTGATGATTATGAGTCAATAACGTGGTGTCTGTCTTAGTAATAACGAGTGAGCAATAGTTCACCGTTAAGAGATGAAAAATTGGAATGAACAAGTACCTCGAGTCAATCTCTAATAGCCTTAATCAGCTGATTGGAAATGTAGAATTTATCCGATCTCGATAATAATTATACCCCTTAATTGACTACGTGGTGAATATTAGCTGGTTAATAGAGATAAGGGCTGCTCTCTGGCACCCTGGGGTCGTTAAGCCGCGCGAAAATCAATGGTCACCGAAATTATAAAAGTATCGTCTTAATTTATAATTACGAGTTGCCGGCACCGCGGAGATAGGAGAAAACGATCAGCGGCACCCGGAGGCTGGATGCTGGATGCTGGAGCCTGGAGGCCGATGTCTGCTTACGTCCCTCGACTCCAGATATCAGCTGATTCAGTAGCTCGCGCCAAAGTATGCCTCCTACACCGAGTAATGCAGTACTCGTGTACTGGAGATATCATTCGGTCGGGATTCGCTGCTACGTACGTTCGTACCTTCTATACACATATCTGCTTGCGCCTTCTGAGGTACGCTATCTCTTTCACCAGCTGAACGACTCCGAGTCATACCTTTTTATACCTTCCAAGATACGATATTATCTCGATTCACACATACACGTGGTACTCGACCATCGATGATTCCACATGTTTCAAATCCAAAGCCAGAAACTTAAGCAAATCAAGTCCAACTTGCTGCTGATCAATTCATGACACCATGTGCAACATGAGCGAGGAAAACACGACATTCGATTCCAATAGCACCTGATCATAGTCCTTCAGGGTAAGTTTGATATCAATTTACGTAAAAATGGTTTATCACTTTCATTCTTGATAAACAGATTTTGAAAAATTAGACGAATTAGTAAGGGGGAGGTTTAGAATGAGGATTCAGGAGCAGCAGGAGCAGCAGGAGCATCAGAAGGAAACGAAACGAAACTGGAGATAGTATAATGGACCTGAAGTAGACCGTTGGTTGGTAGTCGTAAGGCATACCTACGTTCATGACTGGGTATAAATGGTGATCAAATACCCATGGCATAGTCGCGAGTGCAGTGCGCACTGTGATGGTGACTCATTCCTCAGAAGGAGTGTGTGGGCAATGCTGCAGCATGGAGCCCGCTATCGCTGCTTTATACAGTCTTTGGCAAAGTGAAATTATAAATAAATCCAGTCACTAACGTTGTCAGGTGTTACACTCCCGTACTGCTACAAGCTTGTACCTAATCCTCTGTCGCATACCTAACTTCCTATCCGCATTTCTGCATTCGAAAACCACTTCGTGTCTCTTCAACTTCGTTTTTTTACGAATCTGAGCTTCTCGAATTCTTTTTCTCTATCCTGATAAGCCAGAGAAATTAACATTCCAGCTTCCTGTCCCGATATTTCAGTAGATTTTCACTATCCTGACCGTATTTTTTTCAAATTGAGGTCATTTTTCTTGTTCAGAATTTTCAAAGTGATGGACAAAAAATTGTCTTCACTTGTTAGACGACAGGGTTCGACAAATAGTCGCTCGATTTTGAAAATTCTGAACCCGGTGACTAGTGAGATCAAGCTTTATGGCTTTTTCAAAATGTAAACGCGGTCTGGACTTCCTGACTATGCTTTTTCAAAATGTAAACGTGGTCTGGACTTTTTACCTACGGGTTTTCAAAATGTAAACCTGACCTAGACTTCCTGAATATGTTTTTTCAGAATTTTAACGTGGTTTGGACTTCCTGAAAACGCTTCTTCAGAATGTAACGCGGTCTGGACTTACTGAGTACGTTTTATCAAAATGTGAACGCGGTTTGGACTTCCTGAACTTGTGTTCTTAGAGTGTGCATAGACTGCAGGCCGATGTGGTGTAGGGTTTGGATTGCGCAGGTGTTACTGCGGAGGACAGTATCGACTGTAACACAGATAATATTTCCGAACAAAGCTATCGCCTCTGACATCTTCGGATTTCTAATAATTGTAAGTTTCCGAGATATCTGGACAAGATTTAGCCGCGCACCTGCGTACCTCGCGAGCACGTATCCAACTGTACATATCGAACGTATACACGCATACCTGCGAATAACTGGGACTACGCACACCGTTTTTAGGGATGAAATGAAATCTCATGAAGTGTAGAATGAGACAGAATTTCATTTCCAAAGGAATAAAACAGAGTTTTTGTCTCATTGAAATCAAATTTTTGGGGCTCGATTCCTTGCGCCATCAAACGTTTGATATCGTAAGAGAAATTTGGAGCAACAATGAAATTGAAAATCAAACTAGCCTTGATCATCATTGGCTATAGTGTAATTCCGCTCCCGGGGCTTTTAGCAGGACTCGTTTATTGCCGGTCGTGAGGGTATATATCCAGGCCGTATCCACTATCCAGTGTGTCAAGCTAGAAGATATAAAGGCAGCAAGTCGTAAGCATAGCGGCGGCCCATTGTGCTCGCCAGTGCTGTCTCGTATCTTTCGTTGATTATGAAACTCCTCGTACCTAGCGCCCGCCGCGGACTTTGGTAACGCGTACCTAATATAATATAAGAACGAATACCCATTGTGTCAGAAAAGTTACGACAAGTCTCATGCTACAGACCCCGATCCTTACGGATCCACGGGATGAAAGAGCCGCGACCTCCGCTCCGATCTCTCCAGGCTTCAAGCTTCAAGCTTCAAGCTTCAAGCTTCAGGCTTCAAGCTCGAAGCTTTAGGATCCAGGATCCGGTCTGCAACAAGGAGTAGATACGATAAACCACTTCGCAAATCTACAAACCCGCTATGAGCCGGCGTTCTTTGAGAAAAGTCAGAACCGAAATAATTTACTCGCCTACAATCATGCCCATTATTTATTGTACTATTTTCTGTATTCATCTGAGCTAGTTGTATCACTTTTCACCAACGTTAGAGGGAGAGAAGCTTTCGAGAGAAATTTATTTATTTATTAAATTTCAATGCCATCTTGGAGACGTGGGGTTGGAATTCCGAATTTCAATAGCTGCGAAAGGTGAAAATTTCGAATTTTTATGCTACCGAGTGAGAGCTTTTAGGAAGGTTATTTCCCCGAAATTCTACGTGGCCAATTTGAAAAACTCTCAATGGAAAACCGCTGAAGATTTGAAATTCCGAAAGCTAAATATCCGAACAGTAGAAACTCTGAATTTCGGAATTCGCTTATGCAACGTCGTTTATTTGATAGATTTGTGATGAGCTTCTCTTAAATTTGCAGATTTTTGGACTCTCTGAATTTTGAACATTCGGAATTTGCGAGTTCTGAACTCCAACGTTTCTAGAAACTCAGGAACGCGTCCTCAATAAATTGGGAATTCTGATCGTTTGGAAGTTTCGAAAATCGGAACTTCAATTCCACCCCGCGATCTTCCTCTCCTCTTGCTGCTGTATAAGAACTTCCATCTCTCTTCCGAAAAATGTGGCTTTTTCATTTTTTTTTCTCTGCTTGTCTGTTTTTCGATTATCAATCTAATAGTCTTATCAAATTTCATGCACCTACTCCAGCGTAGGTAATCACATGAAAACCCACAGTTGACTTCTGGCTCTGATTGATACGTATGGCTACAAAACGATCAGGAATTATTTCAACGGGACTTGAATTATTTATCCTGATTTACCTGACGTCCCTTTTGATCAGGAATGATTTCCACATTGGTGAGGAGAATAGCTTGGAGTATCTTCGAACCAATGAAAGACACATTCATTTTTAACAAGAATCTTTTCATTCTCATTTAATCTGGTATCCAACAAACCAAACTTCATATGGAGTTGTCTGGTGTTCATCTTGCACTCCTAGCATGAGCTGAGATCCATGAAAACACATGTTCGAACATCAGCGGGTGCTACTAAATGCAAAAAAGGAACTGAATTGAGGCGAAACGTACCAAACTGAGCTGATCGTCCTCGGAACCGATTCAATTCCGGTTCAATTGACTGAAACTTGCCCGAAGTGAGCTAAAATCGGAACCGAAAACAAGGTTGCATCTGATGAAAATTTTCCCAAAAACCATTCAGAACAAGCTGAAGCACAGTCAACGTTGACGTTGAGGAAACGCCTACGTGTTTCCAGTCCGTTCCCGAAGGTATTTTTTAACGACTGTATCCTCTGCATTATTAATCGGACCTTTTCGTTTCCGGAGAGTTTCCGAAAGGATTCACATACTGCTGCAAAATTGTTTTTGCTGGTTTTATCCCAGCTCGTACGTTTTTCACTTCGACGATTATACCTGCAATCGTGAGAAATGTACAAGTTAAATAGAACCATCATCACTCGATGGAGATTTTTTATACAGAGCTCGTTAAAGTCTTATTTGCTTCAAAAAACTTCCCTCCATCAATCGTCTCCAAGGGTAGCAATGCTCCTTCGTTGACACCAAAGGTGTAGCCGAAGAGACTTTCTAATTGTGGAAAGAACGAGGAATCCTGATACATGTCGCCTTGAATAGGACTTGGAATTGATACAAAGCGATACCGAAAATGAAACCTGGTGCAACTGGAGGTGACATTGAACCTGAACTACCTGGTGAGGGTTACCTACTTAGCTCCTGGTATCGCATGCTTATATCCGGTGTAAAATGGGCAGTGGATTGTCGGGTGGATAGTTTCGCGATATGTACAGGTATAAGGTAAGTGACTGGAGAGAGTCTCGCGGGGGGTTTTCTTACCTGGTAGACACGTACGGCACATACCATTGCTAAGAGGAATTCCTGGACAACCGGGTGTCGAAAACACGGTCTGCTCTGGCACCGTCGACAGGTTGTTGGCGTCGGCGCGCGCGCGCGCTGACCAAGAGCCGATTCACCGTAGACATAATTCGTTTCGAACGCTGGCTGGTACATAGAATCACACTTAGGATATATACCTTCCTACCTACCTACCTACCGGTACGGGAGTTCCATGTTGGTACGCCACGGCCCGATCATGGGAATGGAAATGGAAATGGGAATGGGAATTGGAATGGGAAAGGCAGTTCGACTGACAACGGGAGCCCAACTCTCGTTGACCGCCGTGCTGCACCGGTAGCCACTAGCTTATATAATACCTACCTACCATCTGCAAGACCCAGGGACGCAGGTATCGCAAACAAGAAGAAGATCCCATGTACATATTGCAAACTGGCTTGGCATTGGCACGGTATTGATGCCATAGCTGCCAATAGTGACAGCCGTCAAGGGCCAAGCTTTTCCCAAGTCAAAATCAACGTTGGGACTATTTTGGATTGTTAACACCGGTCCAACTTATGGTGCCGTGAATTCATCAATGGTGGCCCAACGTTTGGCAAATAATTTATCTATACTGGGCCATTATTACGAAACGAAATTTCATGGCACTCGGGGTAGTGCCAATTCTGTGCCATGTGGGTGGATCCGGTAAAACTCCAGCATTCGTACATGGAATGGAGATGATGATGAAGATGGAGAAGCCGCAGATAACAATGAAAAGTACATGCACAAGTCTCTGAAGAAGTCTGCATAGCAGGACATTCTGGATCTTGAGTGATTATCTACATCGGCAAATGCAGTTTGGGTTGAAATTCGACTTGATATGGTGATAGGATGGGTCGAATGAAGTATTCCTCCGGAGTATGCGGATTAGCTCTTGCGAGAAGATCGAATTCATCCACATGATGTAAATTGAAATGAGGCAGAGAGAGAGATAACCGCGTGATGAGAGAGAGAAGGGTCTGATTATCGAGGCAATCAATTCTTCGTGTAGGTACAACGTCTTTGCCGTTCGATGCGCAGCCTAATGAAACAGCATGTCGCGACTTGGCTGTTGAGCCAGAGCCAGAGCCAGAGCCAGAGCCAGAGTCAGAGTCAGAATTAAAACGAGCACCTCGTCATCGTCGACCCGGTGGACGAGGCGAGAGCTTTTTCCTTCTTCTTCTTCCTCTTCTTCTTCTTCGTCTTGGCCAGGTCGGTTCACCGCCCACCGCGGCGCGCGGCCCTGTGATGAGAATCTGTTTAATATTCACATCGCGCCACGCACCACCAAGTTAATGAATTCAATTTAACCACGTACACGCTTCTAGATATTATATAATCCACTGGGCTGAAAGGCACGCGGACACGTGACTGAATCCTGGTGACAAAATCTGGACCCAAAGGAAGTGGAAAACAGACTTTCCACGGTCAAATCAACAGCCAAAACCCCAAACCCATCAGGGGTACATCGAATTACATACTCACCATCTTTTTCTTCTTCTTCTTCTTCTTCAGATTTCTATGCGTTTTTCATGGAACACGTATTGGCCTGCCCGGTACGGAGAAGAACGCAGGAAGAATCACGAGATAGGTTGGAAAACGCGCTGAGAGAATCCCTGGAGCTTGATCTAAGAGGAACAATTAAACTGTCCATTACTTCATGTACGCGGTCAGGACCGTAACTCAGCTATCGCCTGGAGCCTCAGTCTTCCAACTTATTGTACATGGGGTTTGGCCGTGGTTAAGGTATGAACGCAAATGCGTAGGTGAAAGACGACGCACAACTCAAGGATCTGTTGCAATCTGCAGTGATCTATACCCGATTATATACAAGGGACCATGCACACATACGTATGTACTACATACTGGCCATCAAGAACTCTCTGAGACAATTAATATCGCTACTACGACGGACTGGACTAGATCAGACTGATATGGAACTATCAAAATGCCCTCTCCTCAAGCTGGGGCTTTTTCCAATCACTTTCACGTGTGCACGCGTGATGGGAAACACCTAAATGGATGCCACACCGAACGACAACTATTCATGGTCCTCATACTCAATGGTATTAATAACCAACTGGCTACCGGATAGCTGCATACCCGAGTGCTAGCCGATCTAGCATGGTCTAGCCAGATACCTGAGTATGCTTGATGCTCGTACGTCTCATGGGTTTGGTTACCTGTAACATACAGTGCAGTACAGTACCGGGCGTCAGACTATCCGGCAGGTTGTCGGCTATCTGTCACCGCCGATCCATTAGTCCCAAATGACACGGCTACCGTACACGATTATCGCTTTTCTACCGACTGCCGCATAGATCAATTCCTATTCCGTCTCTACGTATGTACATGAAAAATTCTTTTGTCTGTAGAGAACGCGACATACCAAACTAAGGATCAGTCCATTGGACCGTACCATTGAACTGGACCGTTCCTTGGCTTAAAGGATGCAACAAAAGTCGTACACCATTTTGCTGAGAGACTCGAAAAGCCTAGAGAATTGCTGAAGATCATTTCAAGGTAATTGGTAGCAATTTTGAAAGTGGTGGTTAGAGTTTTGTGAATGGGATTGAAGGGAATGGACACTCGGAGTGGTCAGGACCTGGAAGATTATTGGAAATTTTTTAAGAACTGATCGACGTCCTCTGGCTGTTGGGTTTAGTCGAACGGAAATGCGTACTATGGAGTCTCTTCCGCCCACGTGACGGTATATTCGCCCACGCTTAAGTTTGCGGATCGGTATAGTCCGGACCTGCCTCAACACCTCGAATTATGCACTTTCAATCATGGATCTCATTCGTGGAGAGTCGTCGGATTCGTAACGAGCAATCGATTCTCTACGGGGTCGTAAATATTCTCGATTCCCCAGTAATTGTATCAGATGAACGCCTGTCACTTGCGCCACACGTTTCCTATACCATACAAGATCCACACAAACCCGGGGGGGAAATTATACTTCGAAATAAATCAATCCCAGTCTTTAACTCGATCCGACCTCCGCTGAAGGCTAAATCAGCATTGATTGTGACCCCCCGTTCGCCCACCTCATCATATTCACCGACACAAAACACCACTATGGATATGCTCATCGTCGTCGACCACCTCCCCATTTAAGGTCATACATTTTTATTTGCACAACCGAGAGTACAAATTTCAAGAAACGAATCGAGTTCCTTTCAATGAGAAGCACGCCAGTCGAACAGACTGTGTTTTCCAGACTCTCAAAGGAGAGGCTTTGGATATTTCATGAATCGTCGTACATAGGGAGGTTTTTTTCCACTCGTTTAGACAAATCTTCATCTCTACGACCGAGCTTGTGTGCATATATTGTAGATCTGGAGTGTGGGTGCATCTACCCATGTACGAATATCGGAGTATTACCGGATCCACCCACATGGCACAGAATTGGCACTACCCCGGCTGCCAAATTTCGTTGGGTAATACTGGCTCAGTACAAAGAAATTATTTGCCCAACGTTGGGCCACTGCTGATGATTAGTACTGACAAGTGAACATACCCGGGGCTCAGCCGGAAGTCAGTTCTGTACTGGGAATACACTGGGCCAATATGGTGTTTTATACTGGCTGTGGATTGTTTCGTGCCGATTGACGGCACCATAAGTTGGACTGGTGTTAACAACCAAAAATTGTTCCAACATTGATTTCGACTTGGGCAAAGCTTGGCACTTGGTAATTGTCAGTATTGGCAGCTATGGCACCAATACCGTGCCAATGCCAAGCCAGTTTGCGGTACGTTCCATGGGTATTGGTGGTTGATTGGTGGAAAAATGGTATTGAGATGATTGGAGTGAGGCGCTAAATCAAATGCATAAATGAATAAAACGTGGAAGATTGAGGTTAGGGTTGAGGTTGAGGTTGAGGAAGGCAAAGGCTTGATAATAAATGGACGATAATCTCTGAACGGGCAGGACCACCCCAGCCGTCCTGAAGTCGGTGTAATACGACAGTCCCGTAACTCATATCAGAGCGCCCACGCCTGGCGGTAGCCCGACTACGCGACACGAGCCGGACAACATCGGACACCCAGGGTGAGGACACTCAATTAGGGCCCTGCGATATGGCCAACGTTAAAGAGGCTTGCTTCGCAACCCATGCCTCTACCTGGATGTCGAGAAAACCATGTGGAATGAGATTCGCCCTTCAGACTTGCACGTGCGAGAATACAAATTGAATTTCGAATCGGTTTTCTCGGACCTTTTTCCTCTCCCTAAATACTTTTATCTCCATTTTTAACCAGCCAGAGTTTCAACCAGTCCAGCGATCCTCCGCAAGGCGCACCTGTAAATTTGCATAAGACGGGGTCGGGCTCTTCTTCGTCCTCTGTTGTCCCCCTCAGGCTTCCTTATGGGTACCTAAGATCGCAAGGCCACTACGTGGCGCGGACGTGGGCGAGGATGCTACCTGCACCGGGATTCGCAATCGGTGTATGATCACTAGTCGACCCCACGAACCTCTACCTTCGAGGTTAACGTGTCCTCACTCACGAGGACATGATTCTAATTAAGACTCTACGAGCCGGACGACTCGCCAGCCGGTTCCCTGATTCTAGAATTAACACAGGAACCCCATCATCTCAATGTTACTCTAACGAAATATCAAGTTTTGGCATTTCCAAGTTTGAACCGAGTCCAAAAGTAAGACTGACATTCTGCCGTAGCAGTCCGATCATCCGGAAACCATCGATTGAGTGAAATTGGGTTTTGTTTTACTGCATTTTCGAGTGACAAGATCATAGAATGACCAATCGACCATTAACGATGGATGATCAAACTGGAGGGCATTTTGTTCTAAGAATTAATGAAAGTCCAGCGAAAGGACATCAAATTGGAGAAACGGCCCATTGGTTTTGGCGACTGTTACCGAAACGGTGAAAAAGGTATTTGAAGACAGCAAATGGAATTAGAGGTACCAATATGTGCCATTGCCTCCGAACGGTTGCGGGATTCGGAATTAAGGCCTGTCCCGTTACGAAACTTGGATATATCAAGCCGGTCGAATGTAAGATTCGTGTAGGTGACATCTAGGTATGTCGGTTCTGTCGGGCGTGACCTCGGAGCAAGAGAGATCGACGAAGTTGAAAGTAAGAGAAAAAGAGAGAGAAAGAGAGATGGTAAAAGATTGATAAATCAACACTCGAAAAGACTAGCCCGAGTCCTCGTCGTCGTCGTCGTCGTCGTCGTGGCCCCGTGTCACACAGCCTTTATCGGCCTCGATCCCGATTCTTATTCGAACGGTAAATTCCTCTAGGGATGACGAATTTTCGTCACCATTTCTCGACCGGTTTAAACCAACCGCCTTTTCGAACAGATTTTTATCAGGAGAAAAATCTGAACTCAGCAGTCCTAGCTGGACACCTCTTATTATTGCACGGAACAGATATCGGGTGATCGTATTAAGGGGACCAGTACAGCTTGGTTTTCGGAATTTGAACGAGTCCAGAATACATGAATATTTTACCAAAGTTTATTTCACATGAATAAAAGGTTCTATTCCAAACGTTGTGTCGTAACAATTTTGGAGCACCGTTGGTACGATTAACCCTTTGTGGCCACTATGAGTAAATTTTACCCAGGCCCCATTTTGGGTAAAAAATATTTAACAAATGCATTCGTTACGATTTTTTTCAACTTAAAGGTGCATTTTTCGCACTTACATCTTCCGGATATATTCGCATTCATTTCCACTCCGAAATCGATCCGCTTTCCATGTCGAAATAAATACCTGTTTTATTTAATACTATACCTGACGAGTATTTGAGTTTAAATTTGACTTGAAAATATTCATTATTTGAAAAGTTATGATTTTTTTAGTGAAAGGGTATATTTTTTTTACAAATTTACCGATTCACGACTTTTTTTAACATGTTGTGGTTTGGATTTTGACCTAATAACTTTTCACACATGTTTTCGAATGTTCAAAGTATTTTCAGTATTTTTTCGATCCCGATCGTATTGATAGTTTCCACACAGCAACGATAATATGAAACTTGGCTGGGTAAATTTCACCCAATGTGACCAGTAAATTATTCTACAGAGGTGTGGCTACGACGGGTTAAGTTATTGAGGGCTAATTGGGTTTGGAAATAAAATCGTCATCGTGTGAACGAGGGATTTTTTTTATATTTCGGTTTTGGACGAGCTATTTGCTAATTATAGTAGCCCAAAATTTGAAAACTTTGAATAAATGACTATAAGTTTGCACAGAGTAGATTTTTTTATGCAGATCCCCTCGTTAATGTGATGAGAATTTTCTCTTCGAACAAAATGAGCCATCAACCATCTTAATTGGAGCAATGATGCTACAAAATCCTCACAATACAGATTTTAGAAGAAAACGCATTCATTCGATTCGAAATGAACTTTGACGAAAAATAAATAAATTCTGGATTAGTTTTTTTGTCAATCAATTTATTGTCAATGAAACTAAAATTATTAATATTATAATTATAAAAATAAATTATAAAGATAAAACTAAATTTCCAAAACTAAGCTGTACTGGTCCTCTTAACTGGTTTTTCGGGGTGGATTTTCCATAGATTTCCCACGTATTCTATAATCGTCAACAATTCCAGTGGATGAAAATTGAATATCAGCAAGATGCCGAAAGTCACGAGCGAGGGAGTTGAGCTACTCAATTCCAATTAACTCGGAATGATTAATTGCCCGGTGTTGCGATTTCTACGGGTTCGTTGTCTGCAGTAGTCTGAAGATACCAAACGGGCGAATCGGCAGCTCTAATAAATTTCTGCCAGTGCGAATAACGAGGTTGCCACTAAATCTCAGCCTCGGTGAATTTAAACTTGTGCAGGAAATCTCTTGCCGTTTTACTTTATTGCGTTTTCGGCAGGCAAACACATGTGAAAAAATACCATCTTCTTCCCAGGAGCAACAACGTCCTTAACAGAATATCTCCATCGAAAAGTAAACATTGCTCAAAACCAAAAACCGCGCACTCACGATCTTGAATAGCGCCAGTCCAGTCAGACGTCGTCTCGGCGATCACAAACAACAGATTATCTCTCGGTTTACTTTCATATCAATAACATCCGATTTTAAATAGGCGAAAAATATTTGAAAAGGGATTATCCCAGACCGAATTCAGATCGTAAACATCGCTCAATTCAGTATCGTGAGAACCGTGAGTGATACAACAAGTGCGGTCGCTAATCGGAAGTGAATTTTGTCGATCATTTTTCGAAATTTGGGTATGCTTGTGCTTCCGAATATTTGGATCACTGCAATTGCACTGCAGCGTAGAGTCAGCTGCAGCATAAAAGACTGAAAAAACTCTCGGTTGGAGAAAAAATCGTTTCATCAAGTCTTATTTTTCATTAAATTTAACGAGTCACAAACCCATCGACAACTGGTACTGGTACGTAAACATCGCTCAATTCAGTATCGTGAGAACCGTGAGTGATACAACAAGTGCGGTCGCTAATCGGAAGTGAATTTTGTCGATCATTTCTCGAAATTTAGGTATACTTGTGCTTCCGAATATTTGGATCACTGCGATTGCACTGCAGCGTAGAGTCAGCTGCAGCATAAAAGACTGAAAAAACTCTCGGTTGGAGAAAAAATCGTTTCATCAAGTCTGATTTTTCATTAAATTTAGCGAGTCATACAAGCATCGATAACTGGTACTGTCCAGTGAATATTTGCCTAAAAGGACGTGAAAAATCTCGGATTTCTCGTTACCGATTAACAATCAGTGTTTGTGTTTGTGTTGTGTTGTGCTGGGTGAGTTTTTTGGTGTAACATTCACCGTCTGCACTGGGATTTTGAACGTGTCATTGCAGACAAAGAAGGAAGCAAGACAGCATTCGGTGAGTTATGCACTTTTTATATACGGGCAGATATTTTAAATATTATTGCGAAACTCAAAGATTGCACCGCAATAAAAATGATTTCCCAAGCGAAATTGAGCGATTTGACAGGTCAAATTATACGCGCAAGCGAAATATGCGCATTCAGGATATCGCGTGACTAAAATCAAGAGAGGGCATAAGCGCAAGAAAAAAAATGTTTGCTTATTTTAGTGGCAAAATCTTTTTCGTACAATACAAGACCTTGGGGGCATATTGGCATGACAAAACATTTTTTGGCGCATACACCCTTCTGATTATAGCCACGCCATATGTGTTTGAGCCAACAAGATCGTGTGTAGAAAATGTAAAGACTGGAAATCGCCGAACGTATAACAGTACGTAGGTGCATATGAATGCAGTAGCAGTAAAAAGATCGTCTCTATCGAGATATGATTATTCATGTCATTGTATCGAGGAAATGTTGTCATTGGACCATCGAACAATTTTTTGGACTAGACGTTTTCATGCACGACGTACCTCGTAAATATTCTCCTTCTACAAATTTTTATTGAACATTTCATAGTCTTTTTGAGGAGAATTCGGAACGTAGTAACTTGTGATGGAAAAAATCCTTTATTTTTACCGGTAAAACGGTGAAAGAAAAATTGCTCCTTCTTTTGCAAAGTATAGTCAAAAATTCGTATCTTCGGAAAAACTCGTAGGAAATTCGACGACGAATTTCTATTAAACATTTGACAGTTTTAGATTTGAAGAAATCGTAAATTCAGTTCATCATCATTATTGTTGATCAGACTAGCAAAGAAGCTACAATTATGGGAAAAGTTCCAATCATTGTGAAAATTCATAGAAAGTCTTGCGAAGTTCCATTGAATCTGCTTTTTCATGGAGCAAACTAGATGTAAATCAATGTTTTGGATCTAAAAGACTATAGGAAAAGAACTAAAACTTTTTATTTTTATCATCCTTTGGTGTGCACACTTTTGAAAACTCACGTTATATGCACCCGGGGTCTCAGCCACCCCAGTAATTTCAAACGTCACTCATGTGCAAACGATTGATTGTTGTAATTGAAAAAGAAAACTATTAAGTGATCTTCGAAGCTTCTTGAATAATTTCTTTTTTGGCTTAATAATTCATACAACACTCAATTTTCAATTTTTCGACAAAGTCTCGCGGCAATATTCTCCCGAAAGACCCAACTTGAAGAAAAAAATAATGGTTCACCGCGGCTTTCAAAAAAAAAAATGTATTGTAAAGTACGAAGTCGTCAGTTCTTGGGATAGATATCGGTAAGGTGTTATATGGTACGGAAGTAGGAAGGATTATATATAAATATATCATATTCAAATATGAATTATATGAAACACGCATGCGGTGTAATTTGCGATACCCTTTCTAATTCTAATCGAAACTAAAATAATAAGTCTTGGAATAACAATTAAACACGGAAATAAAATGATTCATTCACGAATATTATTTTTTTTTCGAAGCTCCCAGTGAATTTTTGGAAATTCAATTTTCAGTTGCGTGTACCTCTGCAACGGTTGCAAATTATTTTGATTTTCAAACGCGGATTGAAATATTCATTCTTCAAGCAATCCAACTAAAAAAAAAAAAAACGATCTTGAAAGCCAGTCAACATATTCAGATTTTATTTCAGTTTTAAATTGGGCCTGTATTATTACCGTGAATTTATCACAAAAAAATACAGATTTCCGTTGTTTTTTTTTGTTGAAAATACGTTTATTTTTGTGGATAAGACTAACAGAAAGAGAAAAAAAAAAGGACCAGAAAATAAATAAGCACTAGTCCAAGGATGATAATGACCGAGGGATGTCTTGAGTGTGATTCCGTGTAGCGAATACGAGTAGAAGTCAAGAGTATAGTGGAGAAAGGAAGAAAGGAAGAAATCGAGAAACAGACAGGCGAGTGCACTTAATAACTGATAATTTATTAATACTGCCTGGTCAGCGTTAAGCCTGTGAGTAAATCAAGGCATCCTTGTTTTACGGCTTGCATTCATTACGAAAGCTGCTTGCGCGCTCCTTCGCTCGTATATCTCGCTGGTCCACGGCACCCCCCCTCTCGTCCTTTTTCCATCTCTCTTACTCTCTTATCTTTCTCTTTTTCTCTTGTTTGTATCATTCAGAATCCACCTCTAGGCTTCCTCAACCCTCACCCGCAAGCCGCACTCCATTTAAACCGTCGCCCACATTGTTAGTCGGTTTATGAGCCAAGTTTTACTCTGTACTCTTTATTCCTTATACCGATCCTCTTCGTTGATGTTTTTCTTGATTTTTTTTTTCTCTTCTCTTGATTTTTTTTTTTTTTTTCATTTCCTTGTCTCTCTACTGGGCCTCTTTGGCTCGGGCTTCTTATACGTTTACGATCCTTAGAGTACCGGGATTCGTGACAAGTGGACATCCTCCTTGGGTCGCGTTAGGCCGTTCGGTTTGTTGTATGTTATACCAAGTATAGGATCGAACGAACCCTGAGCTTGAACCCTTCTGTCTCGACGAATAAGGTTTAATTTACGGACCCAGAGACCTAGGGCGACGTCAAAGGCAGATGGATGATTGATTCAAAACCGACCTCGTTGAACTTTCTTGATTTATAAAGACTGGGGAAAAATATATGAACACTGTATACGTTTTTACTGAGCCGGCATCTGCAACCAATTTGCAACAATTATCAGGAAAGATACGATGGGTTCACTATACAGGGACTGGCTTTTTGGCACACAGGATTTATATGGTTGAAAATTACACAGGACTACGAGTAAATTCAACCATTTCAAAGAACGTTTTGATGATTCTATGGGGTTGAGATTATGAGATTAGAAATTCCCTCAAATTTTTAAGGACACCATGAAAAACGCTGACAAAATTTGAAGGTTCGTTATCTTTCAATCAAATACGGAGTAGGATCAATGAAGGCGGTTTTGACCGACGATTTGAAAATTGAAATCAACTCAAATTCAATTTTGAATCAATAATCAACATCATCGAATGATCAAAATTGCAATTTTGAATCATCGGGCTGAAACTTGCCCTCAACTTTACTTTACCCTGACTTGTATTTGGGGAATATTTTCAATGCATATCAAGTTTTGAATCCATGACTCAACGGAAATTAAACAATTTCGAAAATCGAATAACACAAGAAGAAATAAATCCCGATCTTTGATTCATAAAGACTGAGAGAAATACATGTAAATTTTTCTACTAAGTCAGCACCGATCCAAAGTGCTACCTTTCGCTCTAGAAATAACCGATCAGCATCAATCGTCAGGAAAGATACGATGGGTTCACTAATGTGATTGGCTTTTATGCATTTTTATAGTTGAAAATTGCACAGGGCTGCGAGTAATCCGAACCGTTTGAAATGACGTTTTAATGAATCTATTGGGTTAAAATTATCAGAAATTCCCCCAAATTTTAAAAGATACCATGAATAACGGTGGCAAAATTCGAAGGTTCGTCATCTTCCAATCAAATAAGGAGGGAGATCAATAAGGGCGATTTCTGAACGACGATGTAAAAATTGGAATCAATTTAAGATCAATTTGAAATCGATAATCAATATCATTAAAATTTACGGAAACAGTGAGTTTTTTTTTTTTCATTACGATCTTAAATCGTTCGGCTAAAAGCCACCCTCAACTTTACTTCACCCCGACTTGAATTCGGAGAACATTTGCAAAGCATATCGAGTTATGAATCCATGACCAAACGAAAAATACTAAAATTCGAAAGTTGGGTGACCCAAGAAGAAATGAATCCCGATCCTTGAACTACCGCTGAACTTTCTGAGAGAGAAAGAAAGAGAGAAAGATCGAGATCTGGTCCATGGGCATGTTCACTTCCTGCTGACGATAGCATATATGGGGGGTGAAAAAAGCCGAAAAAATGTTATCGCTCATCGGTTGTATCCGACTTCCTCAGTGGCCCTCGCAACGGCGTTGTTTTCGGTTATCAAAGGATCTATCACCTGCACCGATCCCTCCTTATTCCGTCTCGTCCAGCCATCCTGCTCTTGAAGTTGATTTTCTTGAGCTAGACCCTGATAGCTCCGGTTAAGCCCGAGAAGAACGGTACTTGTGACAACAAACAACCAACCAACCAACCAACCATCAACGTGACACTAGGCTGTCTTGTTATAAAAACAATAAAGAAAAATTCAAAGAAGCACAAGAATAAGAAGAAAAAGAAGATGACGATGAAGAAGAAGAAGAAGAAAAAGAAGAAGAGGCTGTAGAAGAGCAACAACTGTAAGAGAAGGAAGGCATTTCCCTACGAAAGTCTTGGTCGAGAACTGGGAGCGTGACACAACTCATCCCGACAAAAGGGCACCGCGTATCTTCAGCCTGGTGGGTTTCGAAGTACAACACGTACATGTAGGTACCTTCCATGGTTGGACAGAAGGAAGGACTGGCCCTGGACTCACGGTGAACAAGGGCACACGGCGGCTTGGAGCAAAGTTAATTAAGAGGGACGCATCCTTGCAACGTTGTCGACGACGACGACGACGACGTAGGGTATTCTATACACACCATTGTCCAGAACGTCGCAGACTTCTAAGACACTCTGATATTCTCTGACTGAGGTGAAAGGACCTGCCAGTGTATGGCGATGTGCATGTGGAAATTATACACGCACGGTTTTCTAGCCGAACCAGTAATGTAGTCTGTTCTACCAACGAGGTTTATGTTTGTCTCTTGAACGTTATTTCCAGCTTCTCTTCACCTCTTTATACTTCTCTCTGTGAACATCGCTTTCGTTTTATTATTTACTTCGTACACATGCAGGATATCTCAATTTATTTTACAAACCGCTATTATAGCCATGCGGAGTCGAGTTGTGTACCGAACCCAGAAACCAGCAACAAACTAAAAGCAGTCGAAAATGTGGGTCCTAATTCACTCGATTCAACTTTTATTCGCTTTCCGTTTAATTTAGACGTCGAGACGTTCTCAGATCTAACCAGTCCGTTAATGCCAATCTACGAAATCGCAATTTTTTTATCAGATTTCAGATCTTTCCATAGTGTCGTTCTCCAGATCGAGCTAGGATTGAAATTCTGAATTACAGAAGCTGCGAGCGGTCAAAATTCAGAATTTTTATACCACTGGCTCACAGTTTTTAGAGAGATTTTTCCCTCGAAAGTCTACGTAGCAGATTTGAAAAACTT
Source organism: Ametastegia equiseti (assembly GCA_963989295.1). Classification (NCBI taxonomy): domain Eukaryota; kingdom Metazoa; phylum Arthropoda; class Insecta; order Hymenoptera; family Tenthredinidae; genus Ametastegia; species Ametastegia equiseti. The sequence continues at coordinate 7,003,910 of OZ022392.1, forward strand.
CGAATCGAAAGACACTGTAAGTTGAAAATTCCGAAAGCTGAAGATCCTTTGCTTTTGAATTAAGCTCTGTCACGAGTTTCCCTTAAATTTTCGGATTTCTGGACTTGCTGAGTTTATTGAACTTTTGGAATTTGCAAATTCAGAATTTTAACGTTTCTAAAAACTCAGAATCGCGTCTAAAATAAATTCCGAATTTTTATCCTTTTGAACTTTTGGAATTTGGAACTTCAATCCAGTCCCTCCAGGTCATTGCACCATTTTGTTTTCATTCGATTTTGAAATTCGAGTTTCTATTATAGGCTTTTTCTATTTCCCAATTGAATCATGTGCGGCCAAAGACCGCAAAGATTGGCATTCAACATTCGTCAAAACGTATTGCAAGTCCATACTAATTCGCGCTTCAGTCTCGAGCATAACGAACGAACGTACAAACGAACGAAGAAACGGATTGACCAAGGTGCAGGGAGGAGCACGCTCCTAAGATACACTGTAATAAATTCAAAAGGTGCATATATCGATGTGCAGGTGTGATTATTTCACCTTGAATAACGACGGGCCGCCGGCGATTGGCCGAAGCCGAGGTACTCGTTCGCTGAGCAAAACGCCGAGCGGATTGCTATGCTAATTTCGTTAATGTCGCTTGATTTACTCGCCAAGATATTCCCGTATCTTCCACACCCCATATGCTACTGCTGCTGCAGAAAAAAACATTAAAAATATAAACCGATTATCCTCCTCATCATCTCGCTGAGCAATTTTTACTCCAACAACTAATTACACGAGATTGCAAAAGACATAAAACAAACAAAAAATAGAAAATTTGACAAAAACTGATGTAGAAATTACTATACTGACGATTTTCTTGATTTCGGGAATCGATGACCCCATGTTTAACCTACCGATTTCCGGTTCACCAATTATTTGGTGTATGAAAAAGATCGTTTTGTTGCTCAAGTTGCAGGACCGATCGCGTTTACGGGGCGTTAACCACGCGTGTATACTGCGATGTAATTGAGTTCCTATCCACCCGATATACAAGTTCATGCTCTGATTACTTGTAAAAAGGGTCACAATTACCGGCAGCCACCATGCGTAAAGATATGACTGTCTCAAGCAGTACTTCTATTCCTGGTCATAGTTTATTTCCATTTCCTTATTCTCCGGGCGGTTATCTCTGCGCATAGGTGGACAGGGCTGAAAACTACCTCGTAATTCCTCAGAATCTTTACTGCTCTTTGGACGATTCGTGAAATTCTAGACCAAGTGCACCGTTGAGTAAGCCCGTCGGTTCTGAACACGTTTAGGAAACTTTAACGGAATTCAACTCGTAAGCCAAGAAAACATATTTCGGGTTTGGGCCTTTTTTTGTTGAGGTGCAAAGCGAGGTGATGTCAAATGGCACGAAAACTTGCTATATTCTTATGCAGGTTTTTTCTAATACACGTAGAACTCTATCAACTTCTATGAAACCACATGAAGTCTAATGTTAGTTGACCACATGAAGTTTAAAGTTAATGTCTAATTCCGAAGGGTCTAATAAAATTTCATAAAATCTTGGGTAATCCTTTGAAGACTTATTATGAAATCCCTGGAAATGGTTTGCCTTTTGCTCAAGTTTAGATCTCAAAACCCATCGAGTCCGTTGAGATTTGCCAAAGTCCTATAGAGGACCTTTCAGAATCTTTCATGATCCGTAAAATGTGATAAGATCTCGCGAAATCCTTCGGAATCTTGATGAAACCCAATAATGAAATTCTATAATAATCCGCTGAAATTCTATGAAATTCTGTACAATTCCGAAAATTAGGTGTTTTCTACAAACTTTGCGGAAGTCCATAAAGTCTCATGAAATCTCTCACAATGCATCATCTGATCTTGAATCTATCATGATATGCTCGAAATCATCGGTTATATTTATGAAATCGGACAGAAAGTCTATGAAGTTCCATAAAATCTCATAAATACCATAAAAACTCTCAGGAAATCCCATGAAATACTTGAGTAGTTTTATAAAGTCCGAATGAAATCCAATAAATTCCCACAAAATGCCAAAAAGTATGCGATGAAATCTTTCCACCAAGTGTATGAAGTCGTATAGGAAATCCCGTCTAGAAATTGACTCGAAGATCGGGACAAACCGACCAGTGCCCGGCCGGGGCCTGGCCAAAAAAATGACGCTGACCCTATTTGGATACCGATCGACCATGCAAACCTTTACCGTGGAGGAACAAATAATGTAAGGGGCAAGGTATTTCCCGTGAAAGAGAACCGCTCCCTGTTAGGTATAAGTATATCGTGCGAGAAATGTTGAGATTCTTCAATCCCGATAGAAGGATCGACAGGAAGAGGGTTTGATTGGGTAGTCAGCGATCAAGTAATTAGGCACGCCCGATATCTTATTCTGCGGATGACGCCGTCCGTTCTTCCCCTTCTTCTTCTTCTTCTTCTTCTTCGTCTTCTTCTTCTTCTTCTCTTTCTTTTTCTTTCACCAGCACGATCCTCGTCTGATTCAGTGTCTTCATTACTACCAATACCAACTTGCTTCTTCATGTATATGTACGCAGGTATGCATACCCGTGAGAGCATTTAGATCATATCGTAATGGCAATTACCCACTGTCGGGTACCTCGCTGCCCACCCAACTAATATAGATCCCCTTCATTAGGCCGCCTGGTTTGGCACCCTGCGACATTATATGGGTGTGGAGATCCCACTGGCACACCTTTACCTATAGATATGGTTATTTACCCACGTCGTTTATCATTCGGTCACACGATGCATGGCTAATTTCTTCAAGCTCAAAGACCAGTGCGCAGATCCGATGGTGGATTATTTGAGTCGTTATCGAAGTCATGGGGACGTGTTTCCGATCAGGGTTCACTGATCTTTCAGTAAGTTATGGTATTCCATCATCGATCAGTAGCTAATGAATTACAGAAATTTGTCGGGAAGCTCGTTTTGTTGATTGGCACCCACTGATCCCTCCCTCGTACACAATTAGTGTGATATTTTTTGCCCCACCGGCTGGTCCTGGTTAAAAAGATGAAAAAAGGGTCGAAGAGGTTCCACCGAGGTCATACAACGGCTGGAAAACTGTCAAACTCTTTGCCTCTAAGAATGACAGCTAGGAACACCTCCGGACCTCGTGTCAGGTGTCGTACAGTCACGAATGTGCCTAACCACCCAACGTGGATGCGTCGACTAAGGCTAGATTTTTTTCAGGGATCTAATCCTAACGCAGAACACGCGACTTCCAGATTAGCAACGCTTCATTAACCGCCTTCAAAGCACTAGCCGTGTAATAGACGCCGACGAGGGGCAAACGTGGGCTTCAAAGTTCAACCCAAGCTCCAGATACTGATACATCTACTCGATCGTCAGGGTTTAAACCCCATATGTACATTTTGGGTGAAAAAAGAACCTTCTCTTCCGATCAAGGTAAACTTTCAAGTTCAAATGCCATTCTGCTACGATTTCAAGTTACTATGGTGTTAATTCCAAGGCTGCCATGGTCACAAAAGATCCACCATCGCAATATGGTTTTCATTTTACCATCACATTGAATCTCAGGCTTATATTGAAGGTCGTTTTATGGTATTCCTGATCAATTTACCCCGATTTTAATTATTCTATGGATTCTCGTCCAGGAAAAATTGCTCTTGTACTAATGGCAGTGAGACTGCAGTTCCGGGCCGATATTATTCCTGGGTTAAACGTATGTTGCACGCGATTGTCGAACCACTACTTAAATCACGTTTGGCCCTCTGGCAGTGTAATTGTCGGTGTTAATAATCCGGGCATGTTGACAGCTATGTGTTTATGAGTTTGTAGGCACCATCCAATAAGACTTAGTCAAGGTAGGATGGTAGGTTGGTTAGTTGGTTGGTTGGTTGGTTGGTTGGTAAAGAGCCGCGAAGACGTCGAATGGGTCGTTAAGTTAATTGATCTAAGATGTGGCGCCGAGATGCGTTATCTCATAAAAACTAAAGAGGTTTTAGGAGGATACTCACGTGCCCTATTCCCTAGATTAGCATTACTACCAAGTTAAAGAATAAAACACACACTCACACTATAATATCTCACTCGTGCTTTTCAAATAGAAGTCCATTTCATAGAACAGGAGCAAAGTTCGAAGCTTCTTGACCTCTGCTCAAAAAGATAGAACGGATAGACGTTTTCGAGTCCAGCTATTATACGGTTTTCTGACAAATCCTGTTTTTTTTCCTTTTTTTCTCTCTGTTTTTTTCGGAATAGGGAAGAAGGAACGGCTTCCACCGGGTCGAAACAACCTGTCCCGCGTGTCTCTGGGGTTCTCCTAATTTCTTCGAAGTGAAACAATATCGAGTTTCAAACGATAAGATCAGAACTCGCGAGTGCTTGCGTGCTACGTAAGACGACACGCGGATAGCTGGAGAAATCCATGCCAGGCACGTTTTACAAAAATAAAAAAAATACCAACAAAAACAAAAGAAATCCCAAAAATGAATAAACGAAACACAGAAACTAACTCGCTACCGAGTTGCTTTCACCTGTATCTTTTCGGATCTGTTAAAAAGCCTCGACGTGATCAACCGCGTCGTATAATTGACGCCAATTCCGGATTCTCGGTGAAAAAAACCTCTCATGCAATTTTGACTATAGAAATTTATCCAAAATATTTTTTACCATTTCCTCGAGGTAGCGCCGCACTCAATTCATAGCTTGTCGTCAGTTTTTTTGGTGGAATTTAGTCCACGGATTTTCCGCAAAAAGTCGAAGCTTATCTAGTTTTTCAATTAAAAAAATTGTAATTTTTTGCTGTTACATACAAATTTTTGTTGCCATGAGATATTCGGCAGAATTACAAATGTCATAAGTATAAGTAAATTGTGTTTTTTTTTTTTTTCTGAACGATCGGATGATCGGAGGATAAATTATTATTCGCGGTTTTGTTAGGCCGTTTCAAGTTGGATTTTGGTGTGAAATTCTGGCTTTTACTTCACGTCGTGAATCAGACTGTGCGAGCTATAAAGCTCGTTCCGCGTGTAATCCAGGCTTAAATTTCGTGAGATTTAAAAGTCGGCAAAGCGTCTATTTCGTACGGGGCCTTTTCGCCTTTTGACAAGCCGCTTTGTGCCACCCAGCGCGCGAAATTAGGTCCGAACTTTTGGTACCGTTGACAAAAAAATGGCTAAAATATACCCTGGACAAGATGTAGCTGCTTAAAATTCTTGGCAAGAAACACGCGACTCGATCCCCCGACTGACGCCGATACTCGAGGTTCCCCTGATCGGAACCGATCAACGATACCTGCGACGGAGGAGACCTGCAAGAGAAAACGAGATACTGTCACGGCTTGGCGTTCCCTTGGCATTCTTGATACCACCGAGTTCGAGGTCTGAGTGAGGAGACGGACGACCTGTCGGCTGTCGTTCCTCCTACGGAGGCTGGAGAAATTCCAAATCAACGAGTCTAACAATAGGAACGAGCTGGTCCTGGGACGCGTCAAACTGGGCAAGAAACAACTGGGTGAAACGGAACGAAAAGCTAACCTGCAGGTGCGGATAGGTACGAGTATAGACCGATCAAAATGAGCTATGGATATACCTTAAGGGGACTTCGGTGAAATTTGGATGAAATCCATTTTTTCATTTTTTTTTTTTTTTAAACGATTTAGAAAAAATGTAGTCAAAAATTGCTTCCTACAAAAGTTAAGTAATGTATGAGTATTGAGTATGAACTGTATTAGAAAAAGTATGAAGGAAATATTCTGCGAAAGGTTCCTTGCGTTTACACATTCATCGCAAAACCTTCATATTTTATTTCAATACACATACTGACACATTTTTTACTATATTTTTCTAAATCATTTCCAAAGTGGAGGAATGGATTTCATCAAAATTTCACCGAAGTTCCAATTTAACAGGGACATACGTCCAGATCGGGATCGATTCACAAAATCGTCAAATGACCGCACCTGAAAACTGGCTTTAACTAATTATTCCACTGCCTTTTGCATCTTTGACTTCACTCAGAATGTCCAAAAACTCCAAAGTCAGACAAAATCATATTGGGTCATCCTTGTGGGAGTAATTCACGACTGATGGAAGAACCTTGAGCAGGACATTCGGTCTTTCCAAACACTCTGTACTCTTTGATAGAAACATCGGTTTTTGTGTTTTTGTGTTTTTTTTTCTTTTAGACAATTTTTCTGCAGGTAGAATATTTGGTGCTGAGAAGATCGGATTTTCTTTAGTGTCACCTTATACACATGCAGCCATGAGGTCGTAAGCTAAATTGTGCGATCTTATTTAAACGAAAACGTAATTGCATTTGGAAGTGATTTCATAAATATGAAGACAAATAATTCCATTGAAATTCACAAAATCTAACATTTTTTGGAACAATATTAGAAAAGTTCGCGGGCGAAGATAGTGTCCTCCAAAAACTCGATTTTTATCTTTGGTCTGTCATCATATCAGGGTGATTATTATCTTCCATGGATGACGTGATTCTGAAAGTGCCAGAAATTAGATACTTTAATTTGGGGGTTTAATTTTGAGCGAAAATCGGAGCTGGAATTAGGCGTGTATTAGGCGCCCACGAAATTCTACTTTCATGTTTCGATTCTATTGAATCCTAATTGATCTACACGTATCTATTGAATCCGTGACGAATTCTGGAGCTGGACACTCGAAAAACGATCTTCAAATACATGTGAACGCATATCATTCTATTTAGACATGCGAATCAGCTAATTGATCATTTGGGTGTGGACCAAGTATTTTTGATTAAAAAAATCGTCTACGGTTCTGCCCGACATCCTCTTTTCGTAAACTCGACATTCCATAAGTTTCGTATTCGTTGTATTCGTTGTACGTACATATCTGTGCCTGCAGGACCTGTTAGCACGTGCGTACATCCTTGTGTGTACAAAGGCTCCACTCCTGGTCTCATCCAGTGATCAAAGGACCTTTCAGAGCCGGATGTGTGGCCGCAGGAAATGGCCGGTCTTGAGCTCTTTGATTGAATAACGAACGGTAGAGCGGATACGTCGGGAACGCGAGGTCTTTGACCATCCATACAGGTATGTATGCATGCATGTATGTATGTATGTATGGATCGTACAACATACACCTACGAGAGCCGAAATCCACCCTTTTGTAAAAAAAAAAAAGCAAGGATCACGCGATTATCTCCAACCAGGAAAGGTCCGGAATGTCAGTGAAAACCCGAGAATCTCACGAGAATTAAACCCGGTAAAATCGGTTTGGCAAAATAGCGAATATACGAACTGTCAAAAATGGAAGATATGGAAGGCGATGAAGATTAGACAAGAACGTAAAGACGGCGAAGAATATTTTTGAACCACCTTGAACAATTAGCAGTGCTAATTAATTCCCTGCAGGGTTCACAGAGGTGATGTGGTGGTTGCAATCCATGGTACTCTGCATCGCTGCAGAAGTCGAAGGACCCTGGAAAGCCCAGAGTGCATCCGGAATTGAATAATTACGATTAGAAACAGGTGTGAAAAATCGGCAGGCTTGCTGCGAATTTTGGAGCTTCTAAATATCGGCGCTAAACTTATTACCCTGACCTGCGTTAATTAATCGCAGATAACTGATCAGCGTATACCTATATAACAACCCAACTAGCATCTCATACTGCACCTGGCTCATCCTGCATCCCACACTCAAGTTGCAGAAGATAATTACAGTCTGCCTATTACTGCTGATTAAACAAAAACTTATCCGAGGCTGAGACAGATCTGTCATTCCAATCGAGATGAAACTGAAATTCTTGGTGGGAATTGCAAATCTATGAATCGAACCTGTTCCTCATTTGGACCGTTCAAGATTGGTCGTTTTTTTTTTTTTCTTTCGAAATAGTACGCGGCAAGTTCTAACGATTGTGAAAACCGGTAGGATATCTGGATGAGAAATCCTCTGACAATGATCGGATTTTAGCAATTCAAAAAGAAAAAAAAAACCAGCGAATTTCAATTTGAAAAAAATTATCTGCCTGTAAGCGGAGAAATTCGGTATCGAAAGTTTCGCTAAGCGTTTTAATTTCGTTGAACAAAAAAAAAAACTAACGATCCGAAAGCTGCAGCTGGACGGTGTTTTTTTGATTCTTTAGTCTTTTTATTCGTTCGATTAAAAGTTGCTCAAGTATAACACTTACGCGTGATGACAGTTTGAGTTTGATCTTAATTGTTCGTTACTATCTTCGGCAACCGCAGGGTCTATAATTGAAGGTAAAAGTCTATGTTTTCTATCGTACTACGTCATGAATATAAGGCGAGGCATTTACTATACGCTCAATAGTTGTTTTGTAAATACTCGTATAAGAACAAGAACTAAAAGTCCGTGCAGGGTTGTGAATAATGCATTACTTTGATAATGCATTACCGTATTCATTACACATTACTCTGCGTAATGTGTAATGGATGCGTGACCCATTACAAATTTCAAAAAGTAATGTGTAATGGCTGAGTATTCCATTACAAATGAAAAAAGTAATGTGTAATGGATGCATGCTCCATTACAAATTAAAAAAAGTAATGTGTATTGGGCGCGTGTTCCATTACAAATGAAAAAAGTAATGTGTAATGGATGGGTGCTCCATTACAAATTTCAAAAAGTAACGTGTAATGGGCGAGTTTCCATTACAAATGAAAAAAGTAATGTGTAATGGATGCATGCTCCATTACAAATTTCAAAAAGTAATGTGTAATGGCTGAGTGTTCCATTACAAATGAAAAAAGTAATGTGTAATGGATGCGTGCTCCATTACAAAATTAAAAAAGTAATGTGTAATGGGCGAATGTTCCATTACAAATGAAAAAAGTAATGTGTAATGGCTGAGTGTTCCATTACAAATGAAAAAAGTAATGTGTAATGGATGCGTGCTCCATTACAAAATTGAAAAAGTAATGTGTAATGGGCGAATGTTCCATTACAAATGAAAAAAGTAATGTGTAATGGATGCGTGCTCCATTATAAATTTTGAAAAATTAATGTGCAATTGATAAGTGATCCATTACAAAGTACAAATGAAAAAAGTAATTCGATTATTGAAAGTAACGACGACTTACACGCAACAACAGCATGCAAATTAGAAATTTGCACATCGCATTTTCCATTGTTTTATTGCGCTGACAAAGCTTCTATATAAAGAAGCTATCATTCAACCCTTCGAGTGCGCACTTCCTTAGCGAATCTTTAAGTGCACCCGGGGTCAAATTGAGCCAAAATGATTCTTCGCACAGAACATCTCGAGAACTACGCACTTTTTGGGAAAAGATGTAGGGGGGTTTTTCACGGCAAAGGGCATAGCCGGATAAGAATACTGAAACTGCCCCCAGCAAGTTTTTTGATGACACTTGGCCTATCGTATCATCACTAAAAGAAACAAATTTCCTGAAATTTTCAGCTCTCTAACCCAACTAGTACCCGAGTAATCGAGAAAAACGTGATTTTCAGTTTTTTTTTTTTTTTCAAGTTGGCTATTCATAATGGACCCTTGATGATTTTTTGTGGAATACTTATTGACAAGTCACATTAAACAAATAGCTTTTCAAATTTTTCGGACCAAAACTTGATTTTTAATAAATAAACAAACATTAAAAATGGCTATTTCAACATGTTCCTCTCAAAAGACAATTATGAAACTTTCACAAAATAGTGGTTTTTTATGCCCCTGTACTCTCAATTTTTTTCGATTTTTTTGGTTTGGTGCAACATTGTTGAAAAAAATAAAAACCGATTTCTCAGCTTGTTTTTTGTAGTAAGACATATTATTTATTTTGATGGAAAATAAAAATCACAATCGTCGAAGAAACAATATAATAATCACAACAAACAAAATGATCATCCTTTTGACGAATATAATAGTAATGATATTGATTCAGTAATAATAATTAAGGATGTATGAGGGAGACTTCCCAACCAAAAGTGACTTTCGCCAACAATATCGCATACTTCATGATGAGATAAAAATCGGAAAAACATCAACCACAATAAAGACGATAAGAAAATTAATTTTGAATAATAGTAATCCCCAAAAATTATTAATAAATTGTTTAAACAAAACATCATTCAAGTAATTTACGGTGAATGTTTTTTTTCGTTTTGTGATATGAGTTCGTTGATTTTTCTGACTACACATGAATTTTTTCAAAATTTTCTCAGGATTTTGAAATTTCGGTTTTCGAACATTTTTCAATTTTCAAAAATTCAAAAAAAACTTGAATTTCGGATAGATTTCCGTGAAAACGCGTTGTGCATCACAATTCAAAAGTTTGCGGAGCATTGAACGAATATTTTCATAAATACAACCCCTAAAAATGTCCAAAAACCGAAATTTCAAAATCCTGAGAAAATTTTGAAAAAATTCATGTGTAGTCAGAAAAATCAACGAACTCATATCACAAAACGAAAAAAAACATTCACCGTAAATTACTTGAATGATGTTTTGTTTAAACAATTTATTAATAATTTTTGGGGATTACTATTATTCAAAATTAATTTTCTTATCGTCTTTATTGTGGTTGATGTTTTTCCGATTTTTATCTCATCATGAAGTATGCGATATTGTTGGCGAAAGTCACTTTTGGTTGGGAAGTCTCCCTCATACATCCTTAATTATTATTACTGAATCAATATCATTACTATTATATTCGTCAAAAGGATGATCATTTTGTTTGTTGTGATTATTATATTGTTTCTTCGACGATTGTGATTTTTATTTTCCATCAAAATAAATAATATGTCTTACTACAAAAAACAAGCTGAGAAATCGGTTTTTATTTTTTTCAACAATGTTGCACCAAACCAAAAAAATCGAAAAAAATTGAGAGTACAGGGGCATAAAAAACCACTATTTTGTGAAAGTTTCATAATTGTCTTTTGAGAGGAACATGTTGAAATAGCCATTTTTAATGTTTGTTTATTTATTAAAAATCAAGTTTTGGTCCGAAAAATTTGAAAAGCTATTTGTTTAATGTGACTTGTCAATAAGTATTCCACAAAAAATCATCAAGGGTCCATTATGAATAGCCAACTTGAAAAAAAAAAAAAAACTGAAAATCACGTTTTTCTCGATTACTCGGGTACTAGTTGGGTTAGAGAGCTGAAAATTTCAGGAAATTTGTTTCTTTCAGTGATGATACGATAGGCCAAGTGTCATCAAAAAACTTGCTGGGGGCAGTTTCAGTATTCTTATCCGGCTATGCCCTTTGCCGTGAAAAACCCCCCTACATCTTTTCCCAAAAAGTGCGTAGTTCTCGAGATGTTCTGTGCGAAGAATCATTTTGGCTCAATTTGACCCCGGGTGCACTTAAAGATTCGCTAAGGAAGTGCGCACTCGAAGGGTTGAATGATAGCTTCTTTATATAGAAGCTTTGTCAGCGCAATAAAACAATGGAAAATGCGATGTGCAAATTTCTAATTTGCATGCTGTTGTTGCGTGTAAGTCGTCGTTACTTTCAATAATCGAATTACTTTTTTCATTTGTACTTTGTAATGGATCACTTATCAATTGCACATTAATTTTTCAAAATTTATAATGGAGCACGCATCCATTACACATTACTTTTTTCATTTGTAATGGAACATTCGCCCATTACACATTACTTTTTCAATTTTGTAATGGAGCACGCATCCATTACACATTACTTTTTTCATTTGTAATGGAACACGCGCTCATTACACATTACTTTTTGAAATTTGTAATGGAGCACTCATCCATTATACATTACTTTTTCGAATTTGTAATGGAGCATGCATCCATTACACATTACTTTTTTCATTTGTAATGGAACACTCGCCCATTACACATTACTTTTTGAAATTTGTAATGGAACACTCGCCCATTACACATTACTCTTTTCATTTGTAATGGAGCACTCATCCATTACACATTACTTTTTTCATTTGTAATGGAACACTCGCCCATTACACATTACTTTTTTCATTTGTAATGGAACACTCATCCATTACACATTACTTTTTTTAATGTGTAATGGAGCACGCATCCATTACACATTGTTTAAAGTAATGGGTAATGCATTACTTTTACATTACTATTTTCACAATTCTGAGTCCGTGTAGACAGTCCGTGTTCTCCTCTAAACTTTTTTTTGATCGATATGTCGAGACCCGTTGGTAATCAGCGTAGCTAATTGTTAATAGTTAATGGTGTACCAATTAGCTGCACGGTAGCCGGTTAACCGGTAGCCACGGTACCAAACACATAGGCACCTTCTAGTCACGATATTAAATTCGATCTTAGAAAATTGTCGGGTTGGATCGTCGGCTAATTTACGTTCATATGCATATGTGTAATATGGTCAGCTAACCATCGTCTTCGTTGTAGTTGCGATAGCTTTTCTTGTTTGTACAATTTTTTTTTCTTTTTTTTTTTTTGTATCGAATGTTGGTTATTCGGTAAAAGTATATAAAAAAGTAAATCGGCGTCGGCACGATCTGTCGATTAGAATATCGTATTTATTATAGCTCAGAGCAATCGCCTGAGATGCATCGATCGAAAAAGCATATAGGAACGGGCACGTACATGTATGTTATACCTACGCACGTGTATGTAAATCTGTTACACTCGAGCGTGTATAAAAACGATAGAGGTAATAGCCTCGTGTTGATAACCTGAGTCGATCCCGTGGTTTTGATGGCATATGTGTATAAAAAGGAGAAAACTGGAAGCCGACCGTCGTTCTCGAGTTATTAACGAAAATTCATTAACTCTTGGGTTTGAGATTAGTATGCAAAGTGGCAAAAAAACGTACTAACCTAAACCCTCCCGACTATAAGTCAGGATAAATAGTAATACGGAAATTTTATATTCACTTACACACTATCGTAGTACTTCCTATGCATAAATATACGTACAAACTTTACCCTCCGCATACATACTCATAGAAATAGTTATAGACTAAGGCATTAACAGCACGTGGATGGATATGCCTGAGGTATACGCCTCCTGTGGCTCTAGCTTTGGCTATGGGTATGGCTATGGCTATGGCTGTGGCTTTGACCGCAGTCCGTTGACCAATCTACAATTAACATTAGCAAGTGAGTTTAACATTAATTAACTAAACTAAACGCCGTGCGGCTTGTAAGATATATACTATAAGGTGAACGGGCCATAGGCGGACCAACGTCGGCGTCGGCGTCGGCGTCTTTTGTCTCTCTATACGTCTTATAGAGCTACGTCTTACCTGTTCCCCTGAGGGCCTGTAGATCTACACGTACATTAAACTCGCGTAGTCATATTTTTTTTTTTTTTCTTTACTATTCTTTTTTCATTCTTACAAATTAACAACGGAATAGATTTTTTAAGCGTTTTTTTTTTTTGTTTTACAGACGTGAAAAACTGACGAATTTTCGAAACAATGAACCGTATTTATATATGGTTCTATTTTTCATCGATTATCCTTCAAATAGCTCCGATTTAATGAACAATCAACTTTGCGTGTGTATGTTTGTAAAAATGATCATGAGAATATGATTGAAAAAATGTGTGTTTAATAAAAAAAACTAATCGGTCGCATAGTTTTTCGATGGAAATCGAACAAGCTCATCATTCAGTAGATCACGAGGGCCGGACCTGTAAATTTCTACTCTAATTTTTCGAGCTTGAAAAATGTTATTCTGCAAATCGAAAGTCTCATTGCAATACAAAATGGATTGTATCACGAGTGGAAAGTTAGTTACTTCACGATTTCATAACCGTAATTGTGAATTTTACTTTAAAGATTTCGAATACACGATGTATCACCGATTCAAAATACATACGAGTAGCAATGTTTGGAACCATCCTTCTCACCCCCATAAAATGTCGATGGACTGTATCGAATATTTCAACGTCTGAAAGTTTGGAAATTTGAAAATTCTCACCTCATTTTGGTGATCGGCAACTCCATGACCACTTGAATACTGAGCTCCAGAAAATATGCGTGGAGACACAATAACAAGTGATTTTGTTATCTTATAAACTACCGAGTCGATTGATAGTAAAATCGATTGAGAATAAGATCATCAAGATCTGTTAATTCATTCTCAAAGAAAATATAGTTTTTTTAATAGATCGAAAAGTATTGGGTTCATCGAATTCAAAATCTAGTCTGCTTCAAGTTAAGAAGAATTTTCTTTGATCGAGATAAAATTCGTGGAAATTCTTTCATTTCGATGGTGATCATAATAATGGGGCGGGATTGAAGTTCCGAATTCCAAAAGTTCCGGACGATCAAAATTTATTTGAGCAGTGATTCTGAGTTTCTGGAAGCGTCAGAATTCCGAATTTGGAAATTCGCAAAAGTCGGACTTCAGACAGCTCAAAGATCCGAAAGTTAAAAACTCGGAAAGTCCATTCGGAGTTTTGGCCTTTCGAATCTTTAGCTTTCGGAATTTTGAACCTCAGAGTTTTTCGATTCGGAGTTTTTCAAATTGCCTACACAGACTTTTTCCGGGAAATAATCTTCCTCAAAACTCTGGGTCAGTAGTATAGGAATTTTATTCTTTCGTAGCTTTTAAAATTCGAAATTTCAATCCCGCTCCATAATAATTTCGTCAATTTTTTTTTATCCCTTCTCTTTCTTTAGGCTATAGATTTAAAACTGACTTCATACACAATGTGTGACTAGGTTGAATTTTAGTGTGCAACGTGCGGTTCAAAGCAGGCGACTTTTCAAGTGGAACAAAGTGTTTGGACAAGCGTGATGTACCCAAATCGATGTACTTCTTGAACAGGTGTCAGTGAAACGAAACGCTTTAAAGGCCACCCTCGTCTAACCTGTAATAAAACAGGGCGAACCCACCCACTTTGGTAAAAGTATTGTAAAATAAATTCGTCGAAAGCGATCCGCATCATGCACTACAGACTGAGTAGGTACCAAGTAGGTACGAGCTATAAAGGTGTAGCTGCAGTGTCACCGCGTCTTGGTGGTCGTCTTCCTCCGGGCCACCCGGTTTTTTCAATGGATATATATAAAGGACTATAGTAGGCAAGAGAACCGAGGGCATCAATGGGGTCGTTTACTCGTATTATTCGCCCCAGGAGTCTAACACTAGAGCCCTACAGTCCTCAAGACTGAATGGCATAGTGTAAATGCTCAAGTAAGTAACTCGGTGTATATGTAACGTGGGCTGCAGAAAATCCAAGGTTCTTTGCAGACTCCATAAACTAACAAAGAACTTCAATGTCTCGCTCGAAAGTGCTCTTGTATTACCGTCTACCAGCAGGTACAGTTTTTTCTTTTACTGTATACTGTAGAGAAAAATACCTGCCCTTATAGCAATTCCGAAAGTCAGTTTTCTCCCTGACACATTCGAACTTTAGTGGAGATTAAGTTATACATCGTCAAATGCAGTTTCACTCGTTGTTAAGTCGTTCGCGAAAAATCATTCATATATATTATCTTCAATTGCCGTGGGAAACGATTGTGAGAACCGGGCATTTACTTCATGTGAAAGAGTCAAGCCCCGTAGGTGACAATCAGTCAGTATGGTGCACGGTGCACGGTGCGCATCTGGGATTATGTGTGGTATATACAGAGTGATATGTACGCGTGTGCAGTTTCACGCTGGGAGTGAATGAGACGTTGTAAATTCTAGCCTCTTGCGAGTCACGTGCGATAGGTCGTTTCGCGCCAAATCGTTATTACCATCCTATACTCCTGCAGACGGTCAGCATGGAATTACCGGGCGCGACCTGCGTGAGCGAAACTTCACTGCTACGTACCGCGCAGATCAGTGAACGTGTGTGGTCCAAATATGGCGTCTTCATCCTACAGTTTGCAGAAGAACTACATTGCCGATATCAACACATCCGGGTCTATCAGACTATACGTCGTTCTCAGCTCGTTTAAAGCTTTCGGATTTTGGGGTGGGATTGAAGTTCCGGATTTCAAAAGTTCCGAACGCGTCAAGATAGCGAATTTATTTGAGACGCGATTCTGAGTTTCTAGACACGTTAGAGTTCAGAACTTGTAATTTTCGAAAAGTTGAAATGCTGACGGCTCAAAGATCCGGAAGATAAAAACTCGGGGAGTTCAAAAATTTGCAAGTTTGAGGGAAGCTCGTGACAAAGCTGTCAAATAAACGACGTTGCCGTAAGCGAATTCCGAGATTCGAAGTTTTGGCCTTTCTGATTTTCAGATCCCGCAATTTTGAATCGTCGGTGTTTTTCGATTCGGAGTTTCTCAAATTGGCTACGTAGACTTTCGGGAAAATACTTTTTCTGAAGACTGTGAGTCGGTAGAATAAAAAGTTGAAATTTTTACCTTTCGCTGCTTTCGAAATTCGGAATTTTAATCCCACCCCCAGATTTCTGTGCAATGTACTGTTAAGGGGATATACATAGTCAGAAGGCCATAAAAAGCGATTTTTTCAAGATTTTTTTCTGGAAAGATATTTTAATTTTGTAACATGAAAATTTATATGCATATTGTGGTGACTTTCAACTTTATTCTGATATTGTTTCATTCGTTAAAATAATGATTTTCAAAGCTGCTATAGCCGATCTTCGAGAACTATAGTCTAAAAAAAGGCATCTTGCTGTGAGTGTATCTCTGGACTGGATCATCAAAAATGAAGAACAAACAAGATCTAGTTAATATGATAGATATTATCTATTATTCAATCGAAGAAATAAGCAAAATATTCATTTTTAACCGAATGGCGGCTTCTCAAAAAAAAAAAGAAAATTCCAATCTTTCATACAAATTTTAGCCTTAAATTGTTTATAGAATGGAAAATATTGACTGGCGAGAAAAAAACCTTCGATCAATCGCTAGAAAATATATTCATGAAACTAATTGTGTAACAATTTGAGACTGATTGGTTCAGCCGTTTCCGAGAAATTTAGCTCACCGACTTTGAAAACAGTTTTGAGAAAAACGGGCTCGAACTTTCAAAAGCACGTTTACACATACGAAAAATTTTTTGTTTCTCAACTCACACCGGGTTCGGTATTTGTCTGCAGATTGACGTACAATTTTCCGTGCATATACTTGAATATTACGTAGATGACAAAAATGAATTTTTTTCAAATCGATTTTTTGAAAATCCTGACTGTACATAACCCCTCAACTTCCATGAGCGCATACTTAACGTATGACTCGACGATTTTCACGGTTCATATCTTCCGCCTATCCTACGGCTGGTTAATATTCACGAGGAAAAATCATTGCAAAAAAAATTCGGCACACCGGTCTATCTGAATATGAATTACCGGTACATGAAACACGGTGTAACGACACAGCGTAACGAACAAGGCGCCATTACGTAGAATATACAGTACAGTTGTCCATAGCTAGGAAAGGAGATCGGTGATCGGTTTTTGAAAATAATTAATAAATTTATTCGCATTAGCCTCGCCCAGGTAGGATATCGTGCTCATCTTTAATGGAAGGGCAATTGTTGTATCTCGTATTGAAAATAGATCGCCGCATGTAGCATGCCTGTATCTATGGATATTGCAGTGCATTGCGAATTGGCGGTGCATAAATCTGCCAATGATACGTACACGTGCGCTGAGATGTCAATCCTATGTTCATGAAGTTGCTTAGAAAATCTAAGTGAGGTCCTTTTTCGCTATTCTGGTACCAAATTCGAAATTTAGCGTAAAGCGATTTCGGTACAGACACGAGCCGCCCCTTGGACTGGAGGGTGAAAAACCGCCACGATCTTTAGGAAAACAAAGACGTTTTGGGGTGGCGGAGGGTCTGATCCCTCGAATTAAAAGACCATTATCGTCGTATCCCTTAACGAGCATATTTTGTACATTTTTTCCGCATTATCGCATCGCGGTTACTGGCAACAGGTGGGGGACGCGTGCCTTTCGACCCTTAGGGCTCACTAGGGATGGATTCTAATGGACTATGGCCAGAGGAAGCTGCGACCGGGAATGGAGACGATAAACGAAACGAAACGGACCAGACCGCAAAGAAGAAGAATAAGGTGCCAGGGGATGAGCCACCCCCTGATCTTCCTGTTCGCCACTCGGCTCAGGCCACAACGATTCGTTTCCGCAAGGTGGCTGATGGCCCCAAAACTGGGGGTCCTCTTCTGAGGTCGTGGGCGGCGCACGCGCCATGTGGGCCCAATCGCTCGCCCCCAGCAGCAGTGATGAATCGTGGGCAAGGGCCCACCTTGTGCACCACGGAGGCACGGTGCAGCCGTGAAATTTTTTTTTTTTTTGTTTTTTTCTTTTTCAAGATATAAATAGTCGAACTTGTCGGAAACTACCGGTGGATGGCACGTGGAAGATTTTTAGGGGGTGGAATATGAGCGAAGGCGTTACACGGGAACTGCAGGGAATACACTGATGAGCATTAGCTGATGGATGAGATACAGCGGTTTTGTTCCCAAGACCAAAAGTTTCCCTCTTAAGCTTAACCATCAACGATTCTAATCAAACTGCTACGATGTTCGAACCCTCTGTACCCCTTAATTCATCGAAGTAGTGAAAAGCTCCTCTTGTCGATGGACCCAGGGGTGAATTACTTTGAAAAATTCCGTACACCGGACTTCAAGACTTCAGGGATTACATGTGACTTCAAAGACTTGATGGGACTTCATGGGACTTCATGGGACTTCGTAAGATTTCATGGAACTTCATGAGACTTTATAGTACTTCTTAAGATTTCATAAGATTTCATGAGACTTCACCCGCTGACGTACACCGGACTTCAAGAGTGATTGACCTCTCGGATTTCATAAATTGCACAAAGACTTCAGAGGTTTCATGGGATTTCAAGAGGATTCCATGAGATTGCCTGTGACTTCATAGGATTTCAGGCGGACTTCGGAGATTACAAAGGACTTCATAGACTTCATGATACTTCATCAGAATTCATGAGATTTCACAGTTTTCGAGAAGACTTCAGGGATTTTACGGGTTCTTACGAGGATTTCATAAGACTTCATAAGATTCCAGGTGGACCTCGAAGATTACAAGCGACTTCCTCGACTTCGTGGACTGCATGAGATTGCATGGGATCCGTGACACTTCAAGGGATTTCATTACAGACGTCATAAGATTTCATGAGATTTTACGGGATTTCACAAGACTTCATGAGACTTCACAGGACTGCTTAAGATTTCATGAAGATTCCAAAGACTTCACGGATTTCATGGGACTTTACTCGCCGATGTACAACGGATTTCAAAAGTGATGAACCCCTTGCGATGGACCAATTTCGGAATCGGAACTATCCAGGTAGCTATGCCGATTCGCGCTGTTCTGATAAATGAAGAAGTAGTGGATTTTCATTAAACTTTTCATTCTTGAGAGCAATAGGAAAAGGAGAAGAGGCGAGTGAAATTGTATTGGAAAGGACCAGGTCATCCCCGTCGTCTGGGGTGCTCCACCTTCTAGTACCTACTCGTGGGGACCTGACAGTTGGATTTCCAAATGAGTCGCGGAGCTGGGCAAGCGACGCCACCGACACCACATGGTGCAATTAAAAACCGTTCGCCTCTTTGTGCCACGCGCCCTTACCGTCCCATCGCCATATGGTCCGGAGTGCTTCGTGTTTCGGAGCCGGGGGGTTGGGCTTTGAGGGTGAAAAATTAACTGCCAAACGATACGGGCCTGATTGGTTCCTCCGAAAAAACATCGACGACCACCTCAGCCGGCTGCGATCAGGCCTCTATTGGTTTTCCGGGTTCTTACCAAACCGCGTTCATTCACATACCACTGCCCATGTACGAATGCCGGAGTATTGCCGGATCTACCCACATGGCCCAGAATTGGCACTACCTTGGCTGCCAAATTTCGTTCTGTAATACTGGCCCAGTACAGATAAATTATTTGCCCAACGTTGGGCAAATGCTGATGACCAGTACTGACAAGTGAACATACATGAGGCTCAGCCGGAAGTCAGTTCTGTACTGAAAAAATTGTCCCAACATTGATTTTGACTTGGGCAAAGCTTGGCCCTTGGTAGCTGTCAGTATTGGCAGCTATGGTACCAGTACCGTGCCAATGCCAGGCCGGATTGCGGTTCATACATGGGTGAAGTGAGCCGGAGATAGACGGACAACAGTTTTCAAAATTGCTAAAATCTTCTTCAATCTGCGATAGAGAATTACCAAAATAATTGTATCTTTAACACACAGCTTGCAGACGACTTTGCCGAAAATGGAACTCTGAAACGTCTCTTGCCGTTACAGAAAGCACATAATCACTGAGACGATACAGATTGTATTAAAATTGATTGATTTTCTCTGGGCGGTTAGTTTTGCATGCGTTTGACACAGATTCGTGTAGGCGTACAGTACGATTAATAGCTGCGTCTTTGTGATTTGGAGATATTGGAGCTCCGAGCTATTACATGTTATCATGATCTTTAGTACACTTCACGTTTCGTGTCAATTCATTTCTTCTATGTACCAACAATATTTGTTTGAGGCAAAAACTATAAGCGGTTCAATCAGAAAACACATTCGTATTCTCACGATTCTTCTACTTAGTACCAACAAATACCTCAAATTTTGAAATTTCTCTTCAGATCTCAGCTATGGGAAACTTTCGGCACTACCTGAATCAATACCAATACTTCATACCAACACCAATAACTTCAATTTGGACGGGTGATACGAATCGATTAGTTTCATAACTTTTGGATCATTGAGCAATCTGAGAAATTGTGGCATCGCTCTATGTGGAACATTCTGCAAGTTATCAGAACATCGACTATCCAGGGAATGGAGGAAAGGAAGGCTTCGCGATTCCGAGAATCACACGTTGGAGCAGATTGACAATGACAAATTCATTCCATCTTCATAATTTAATTTTTTTTTCGAAGACCCGTAAGTTTGGGTATTTGTTCATCGGGCTGAAAACGGTCTTCTCAAGTATATGCGAGAACGATGACGAGGAGAGGGTAAATAATGACTAAAAATATATAGTAAGTTGGTCAGGGCGTTACAACAGTATCTTGATAGCAGTCACGATATCCAGTCAGATCGTGGCGTCTCGAGCTGGTACAGTGAAGAAATTGAAGAAGAATCACAGGCAGACAAAAAATAGATGGCTCAAAGTTCTTAATAAATAAAAACGTAGTACCTACCTACTCGGGGGCCTTAAGGCCCCGGAGTGAACCTGAGCTCATATAATTCACGGATCCGTGGGAATTAAGTCATTAGGGCTCCATATATACCGCACTCGATTTTTCCTACTCTCTTTCGTACACCAACATCTAACCACCTATGGATATATCCACACGAATGTCCAATGTACATACATACGTACATATTTATACGTATGTAAGAGTATGCAGCAGCCAAGATCGCCTAATATATCTACACCGATATATTTATGTATATGTATATAAGAACGTGAGATATGAGACGTTGGGGCAGCAAGGAAGAGGAAAAGAGGACCGCGAAGAACGGCTGCTCTATACTTCGTGGCAACGGTGTTGTTCCTATAAGTCGAGGGGTATAATTACAATATCTCCGTCGACTTAACCAGACGTTATTTATGAGAACACAGATATCTAAGCCGGCTAATGTCCGGCCAAGATGAACCTGAAGAATGACCCGTGGCTTTTGCTCCGATGAGATCAGACCCAAAGGAGTCGCGGAACTAGTTAACTGGTCAAAGGTCCCCAGGCATGCCTGCAGTACAACTTGAAAATTAAACCACTAGTTGATCGAATTCTGTCTCTTAGTTATTCTTCAACTGACTATACCGACCAGTATCGCTCCTAATTATGTTTTTGCCTGATGAACGACATGAAGGCAATTCCTTTATGATCCCATCTACACAGTCCACATCTTACAAATCATTTTCAAATTATTACAATGTTTCAGTCTCTTGGTCGACTGTGTTGCCCAGAATTTCCTTACGGGACCATTTCGCCTCGTCCAGCCTCCAGGGAGCAAATCATTCCGAAAGAGTAAACAATCGTTGGGTTGTAATACATAAGTAACTCTATCCGGATGGTTCTTGGACCCGTGCGATCATAGCTTGTCTTAGGTATCTGTATATTTAACGAACGTGTTCACACACGGCACCCGTAAATTACAGGTAAGTGGAGTCAAGGTTTGTATTCGTTCTATCTCATTTGGTGGATAATGGGAACTGGTTAGAGGAATAGACTCGAACTCGAATCATCGGCCAATCAACATGTATAAAATACAATATCATATTATATACACATGGTACTGTGGATGAAATTTAACGGTTCTCACAAATTGATCGCCTTCTCACCTGGCTATTCAATAGCCACATGTGGATATTTCACGCGGTCCTCAAACTTCATATAACCACATTTCGTACGCAATACGTACCGAAAAAACCACAGTACGTTTTACAATATAGTCTCTATGTAATCAATTTCACCCGGTATGCAAATTATTCATGCACCACTGACAAATAACAGCTTAAATCTAAACGGAAGGGTCCTTCGGCAGGAGGATATACCTGCTCTGGATTGTGGGAAGGATCTCTGGAGGTTAAAGGTTGGTGATGCAAGGATTCGGAATTTGGAAATAATCTTTTGCACCGTGTGCTGACTGTCCCGGTTTGCCGTGGGACTGAAAGGTTTCGATTTAAGGTGTTCCAATGTGGACCTATTCTCCTAGTAGACATGCCCCATTCTTGAATATTCTCATTCATTCATTTGTCCACATCCATGAACGAGTTTAGTTGAAGTGATCTTTTTCTTCTGGTTCTTTTTGGGAGAATCGCTTGATTCTGGATCACCGGATTGCTGGAATTTTCGGACTGACACCTTGTGCAAAGCACAAGAGGGTAAAAGTCCGAAAAAAAACCGCAGAAAAATAGATTAAAACCAAATGTTTGAAGGTGGGTGACTATAAAGTAGCCGCAAAACCGTACCACGAATTCTTAAACCCCGTAGCTAGGAATGGGATGAGAGATAATACGTCGGTTTAAGAAAAGAAGAAAAAATCTATCTTTGCCAAAAATCTGGTACTTAAAGGATTGCGAAAGATATTGCGCGAGTCGGAGCTGACGAAGCCGATAATCTCTGTACCTGTACCTGTACCTACCTGTATGGAACCGTAAGTACTGAATAGAAAATCTCGAAGTGGGTATAAATGCGCAGGTAAAGAATTCCGCTCGGGAAAGTGCTCTTCGTAGTCTGGTTCCCATGCAAAGAGATCAGGAAAAAATACCCGGAGAAGAGAAAAAAAATGAGAAGGAAAAATAGAAAAAATATCTTCCTTCATGGACAGAAAAGGTTTCCAGGATTCGGGCAATCCTGTGGGAAAGGAATGAATGAACCGGTGTCCTGCAGCGATTCTGTACCTATTATACACCAGGGACAAAGAACCTTGAAAGTTGAGAGCCTGGAAACTACCAGGACCTTTCCGCTCCGCACCAGACTCAGAGACGCCGCTGAGACCGAGAGTGATCCAGTAATTAGAGGAATTAAGGTCATCAACCTTGAAAAATTAATTTTCATCAATTTCTAGAGATACTTTTATTTTTTGGTATCAATTTGCTGAATTTCACTTTCCAACATTCGAAAAAAGAAGAAAGAGAGAAATCGCAGGTTGATTCGACAAACGTATAGGCTCAAATTTCTCTACCAAGTCCTTTTTTGAGGTGCCATGGAACAAAATGCTCCCTTCACTGCGCTAGTTTTGGAGGAGGTATTTGCGGAAAAGTGTGATTCGGTTTTTGGTATTGTTTTTTATCTGCTTTAGTCACATTGCAAAAAGAAGACTGGTCTCGTTGCCATTTTGCCATTTCTTTGAGACCGCGCAAAGCCCTCAGAAGTTTCACCGCCTTGGTGTCTATCAACGAAACAGGGAGACAGTTTATGCGCGTCTCACTGGAACTCTACCACCTTTTGTCGTTTTCCGTCCACCTCAACACCTGAGACCATCAGCCAGGAGCGAAATACCTTGAGAGAAGAAGGCGGCCACACCTAGCTGAGCATGGAATTTGAAATCGGCGTTTGCAGTGGCGGAAAAAGTGTGTTCCGATGTTTGTTTGCTGGAAAAGTAAAGCCTCAACGTCGACTCTTCACCGAATGATCAGATACCCATGGTGCCATGCATTCTGTGACTAATAATTAACCGAACGTCATGTCGAACCTCATGACTCCTGAATATTGATTTCCGCCGTATTATGAAGTTCGCCATTTACGGGAGACCATGTTTTAAACGAATCGTCACAGTGTTTGGAACCAGAGGTCAGGAGCTTCAAGCACAACGAAGAAAAGCATGAAAAAGTACTTTTCGAAGACTTGAAACGAGCGAGTGGTGTTAGTTTTTTGGGTGAAAGAATCAGACAAGGAAATTGCAAACATTTGGAATGTATCGGGTTACCTTAAAGTGTACTAAAGCATCAAGTTTTGTTTCGGGATTGCTGTTTGCAGCAGAAAAGAGTTGAATGATTAAAAAAAAATGGAAAAATCTCCGGACAAGTGGAGAAGAGCTGTTCTTGACGGATGAAAGCAGGGGGGATAGTCGTATAAGCTCTTTTTGATAGCGGAGTAAAAAAGAACGTAAGATCTAATCCCGGGGTTAAATCCAGTGGACAAACTTTGTTCCTTTGACAATAAGGTCGGTATACCTATCCGAAACGTAAGATTGTGAAAGGGGACGTGGATTACAAAGAGAGAATTGGTCCCCGCGGGGGCAAAACAAGAAAAGGATAGAATCCAAAAAAAATGGAAGGAAAAGAAACCGAGTGATAAATCTACTTCAGAAAAGTATAAACACGATAAAATCAACACCGTGTGTATAAGATAATTCCAAAAATGTCACCGTCCACGTCAATACCATAATAGCCATTTCTATGGGGTAGAGACTTTCATAGAAGAATTATTTACCTGTCTATGGTCGATGGTCGATGGTCGATGGTCGATGGTCTAGCCAACCTACGCGACTCTATCTTTGTCTCTCCAGCTGTTTTTCTTTCAATTTTTAGTTCCCTCTTTTTTTTCCTTGCTCTATTGAGTAGAGGCTGAAATTCTATGACAGCGTAAGGTGCAACGGCATTGTCGTCGGTAACCATGAATGAACACTGAGGTGGTATAGAGGAATTTACTATGTCCAAGGTGAAAAGAATGGGTCCGGGTACAAGTGCCATGGTACCATACCTTCTGCAGCAGTATAGGTTCAAGTTCTTAGGCTGCAGCCACACTTATCTCCGCCTTTAGCTGTATTTCTTACATTATATGTATACGCAACTACCTGTATAGCTGCGATTATATCTGTGAAGCAATAGGCAGCTACTATTTTCGCACCTTGGAATGCCGCAGGAATGTCAAATGATTTACAACTTAGCTTCGCGTTCGCGATGGAATTCGCATAGATACCTAAATGTATTATATGTATGTATATTCGGAACGACCGTTACGCCCACCAAAACTAGACGCAGATTGATCGAGAGAAATTCCTTAGAATTGTGGATCTTGTCGTTTGCAAAAACGGCGTGTTGTGTTTAGACGGTAAAACCCGGTAACCCATATCTAAGTTCGAAAGTTTTAAGCTACCACGTGACTATGTTCGGAATTACATTATTACCAATTGTCATCACCTCGCAAACGCGATTCGTATTTTTTTCCAAACTATACAACCTACCGGAATGAAACTCGGGAGATTAATTCTTCACTACGGCAAAAAGTGGTCAAGTATTTTAGTGTTTGGAAAAAACTAATAGAATTTCAGTCAAATTCATATTTCTTATGTTAGCTAGGTTAGGTTCGAATCAACGTGCACCAAACGTATCATTTGCTCACGGTATATATATATATATTGTTGGTCGATTGAATCGATCGAGGAAAAGTAACTCGGCGGGCTATTCACTCGGTGACAACTCAATATGGTGGGCTTGTTGTAGAAAAGGTCAAAACTCTTATATATGTGTATAATAAGCTTCCAGCTCGCCCACTATTAAAAAATCTTTTATACATTTACGTAGACCCATATAGCTATAGATCGTATATGAGATTTAGTCCGCACGGTCCAGTGCCTCGAAACGAAAACATGTATACTAGCCGAAAGATTTATCGATACCCACTGCACCGATCTTGTATACTCGACGCTTACAAAACTGCCTTTGTATATCAGACTTTTTACCCAGATCGCCTTGCCCCGGTTCCCCAAATACTTGAAATTCTAGATCTTCGTTTTTGACATTATGGTGAAGAAATTTTACCCCGAATTAAGCCTTCGCATTCGGAAGCTGACTCATGATCCAGACAGAATTAAATCGATCTAGATCTCGTAGATCTAACCACTTTCGAAATTTTAAAAAACGTCGTCATTGTTTAGCCTGAAAGTACAAAGAGTTCACCTCCCACTCTAAATTTCTCCATGAAAGTGGCAGTGATCGAGTTGATCAGTTGGTTATGGCCACTTTCGAGATCTAATAGCTTTGGCAAGTTGAATACGCGCGTGTTAGGTAGATGCATGAGCAGATAGTTGTAGGTATACCTTACAAAATACGTATATACCGATATGTAATGACGGTAGAGTTAGCAAGGAACAGGTCCTGAACTGACTGAGCCACAGTGGCCTATAATAGCATGATAAGGAGTATTGTGCAGAGTCTCAATGCCCACTTGAAGCGAAAGACCAGCATCAGCCTTTGAACGCATTCCAAGTTTCAACATCCCACTATAGACGATCTTTAATGCTTTTCCTCGAGTAAAACTATCCCAATAGCCTACTATAAGCTAATAATAACTATAAGCTTTCTCGTAGGTATACTCTTATCTCTGCGTGTTGAAGCAAAATAGAAAAATAACCTTACCTTTTACAAGTAGCCTCCATCCTGTGAGCACCACTTGACACTAGCGCGATAATAATTGACTTATTCATCTCAAGGAAGATGAAGAAGAATAAAAAGAGGATGATGATGATGATGATGATAGAAGGAGGGTACGTGAAGGGTGTTTTCGGTAAGATTGTTTTTTGGTAAATTGACGTGAGCAAGCTGACCAGAGATCGGTCAGACCGTCAGTATGAGTTGGGTTGGTTGGTTGGTTTTGGTATCGGTATTTATTGAAGCCTGAAACAAGCAAAACAAGGTTTGGATATACGGTTGGCGGTGATCGGAGCTGAGTTATCTCGAGTTGTTTGAGCTACTGAATATTATTAGATAGTCCTTATTAACATTTTAAGCACCGTGTCCCGAAGGACGGTAACGGTCCCGACTCGATCAGATCCTCAACGCTTGTTGGGGAGCCTCTAATGATGTTAATCAGTCAATCAAGGTGACAGCCAGACCACGGGTCAAGATGGCATCGCCATGCCAACGCGTGCTCCTACCGTCGCCGCTGATCCTGATGCTGGATCTCTCTCAGTCTCTCTCAATCTTTCTCTTTTTCTCTCTGTATTTTACTGTAGGTACGGAAGATGCAGTCCGCCAGGAATGCTCCTCAAGATACACCAGCCTGATCTTGCTTAACCAGACCAAAAACTGCTAGTTTTCGCTCTCTTTGCTCAATACTTGCACTTTTCAGTTACATAATCAGATACATCGAAGCCTATTGTAACGATTTGTGATTTTGTGAAAAACGTGATTCTCAAAAATTTTTCGGATGATCTCTGCATCTCTGAACCGATTAACACCTTGCATCCAATTCTATTTTATCCGCAAGGCGCATCCCTTCATCTTTTGCATGCAAGAAAACTAATTAGATCCAACAAATTATTATTCCCGCGTTATTTGGCAGATGACTAAAAGTTTCGTTAAGGATGTAGTTCGGGTTAAAAGTGCCTTTTTTGTGCAAAACGTGTTAAAAATTCAATTTCTCGAGTTTCTTCAACTATACAACAAATTCCTTACGTGGATCTATTATTTTTTGTTTTCCTGATACAGGGGAAAAAATTAAGAACGCTGTATCCTAAGTATTTCATTGCCATGTTCCATTTCCAACGAGGGGCTGTTTTGAAGCCTTTTTCATGCTCTTCATCGAATCTCTTAAGCTTGTACAGACGTTTACGTTTAATGTTATACTTTTTTTTCCGTAGTCTCGGATGTACAAATGTGTAGCAAAAAGTTGGTACAAATATATTATTGATTCTGAAGGATAGCTTTTAACCCGAACTACATCCTTAATTTTTATCGGCATTTTGTCCACGTGCGAGTTATCGATCAAATGCCGTAAGACAAAAGGGAAAGATAGAAAGATAGAGAGAGAGAGAAAAAAACCAACGAATTTTGGAAATGAATTTTGGACGATTTTGATGGTGATTTTTGAGATGATGCTTTGCCGATCAACCGTAGTCGAGATCGTGTTTATAAAATGGAGAATTGGGGATGGCCAGTGGTCAGTGTATCGAACCATAAGAAAATACGTAACGGTACAAAGTTGACGCGCGTCGCGCGACGCCCCTGACCTCACGGTGGTCTACGGAAGACGTCTGGCAGGGTCAGGGTGTCCGGGTCGTGAACGTAACCCCAGGATTCCGTGGCGTCTCTCCTGGTCGCGAGGGCCGTAATGACACCTGATCCTCCGCGCCGCAAGCTGCCTCGATGAACCTGAGACCCGGAAACCGAGCAACGGTCATTTTTAGTTGACCGCGGATGAACGAGGAGGCGATTCGCTAGATCCAGATCCAAGATGCCTGGAGATTCTTCCTTTTTCTCTTTTTATTTTTCTTCTTATTCTTATTCTTCTTCTTCTTCTTCTTCGTCATCTCGAAGACGACGCCTATAAGATTAGACCGGAGGACGCTGAGTCCCCAGCTCTGCATCATGGGCTAGGCTAACGCCGAGGTCAGTTAGCTTTGGGGCATCGTGCAGACGATACCCAAGAACCGCTGCCTGCACGAAGATTCTACCCGGAAATGGTTATAGGTACCCATAGTCTCTTACCAGTTGCCATGAGCCAATCTACGACCTACAAGTTTCATTTTATCGCTACAGCTTTTATACCGCAAATATCCATTATCTGACATTCTTCCCATCCTCACTGGTCCACGGTCTAACCAAAAAATCCAGCTTACAAAATACCGGACAGCTTTTAATCAGTTTTGATAATTTTTCCAAGGATTTCTGTTCCTTTCACATCATCGACGGCCATTAACGTCCGTTTTTCTCGAAACGAAATTCTTTCGAAATTTTTTTTAGACCCTCGAATTTCTCTCAATCAAAGCCCAAGATTTTTCTTCTTGTTCCGTGAGAGAAAACCGAACTTGCGAATCAAAGATAAGCGAGGCTCGTTAAGTTTGAATAGTTTGCTTTACGGATCGGAATGTCTATAATACGCAAAGTGACGTACGTAATATGTTTGTACGTCTGTAAGATCCAATTGAGCTCTTATTCTCTTTATTCCTCGTGTTTAACGGGGGCCAGTGGTTGAGTCTGGAGCAGTATAGGTACGCGGAGCCAGAAGAAAGATACAATTTCCTTGGAGGCTGAAGTAAATTGGTCTCTCAGCACCGAGCAAGCGGAGGATTTCTCGGTTGACCGACCTGGTGGCAACAAACGGGCATATCGCGATCGTTGGCAATAAATAAGGTAAATCGACAATTAAGAAAGACATCAAGACGACTAATGAGGCTATAGGACGTCGACTCCGGTCAGGTCGAGCGGGTCGATCCAGTACAAACTATCCGATTCCCGACCCGCGGCGTTTCGACTATACATATATACCCTCTTCCTCCTTCCTCATCCTCATCCTTATCCTTATCCTTCTTCTTCTTCTTCTCCTACTACAGGGTACAAACAATACCCCATAAATCAACCCGTTGGACAGGATGCCACTGCCTTGCCTACTCGGCTGATCAGACTCGATACACTTCGATGGACTTCGGCACAAGGTGTGCGCCTACATATAGGCTAATTGCTGCAACCATTCTGTACCAGGGACCATGGCCCCCATGCACACGTTCACCGGTGTCTTTCTACACTGGATACAGATTCCCATCGAATGCCGGAGTATTGCCGGATCTACCCAAATGGCACAGAATTGGCACTACCCCAACGTTGGGCAAACGCTGATGACTAGTACTGACAAGTGAACATACATGGAATTAGCCGGAAGTCAGTTCTGAACTGGGAATACGCTGGGCCAATATGGTGTTGTATACTGACTGGGGATTATTTCGTGCCGATTGACAGCACCATAAGTTAAACCGATGTCAACAACCCAAAATTGTCCCAACATTGATTTTGACTTGGGCAAACGTTGGCCCTTGGTAGCTGTCAGTATTGGCAGCTATGGCACCAATACCGTGCCAATGCCAAGCCAGTTTGCAGTACCTACTAAGGTTGCTCGAAACCACTGTACTGCACATTGGCACAAGAGGTGCAGTAGTTCAGTTACTGAGTGTTGATGATTCCATGGATGTGTGGTGAGTTGTTTTCTGTTGTTTTTTTGTCTTTTTCTGGATCACTTCTCCTTATCATCCTTCGTATGGTGTGATGTGGTTCGGTTGTTCATCCCAGCTACTTTGGTAGGCGTCTTGTACGCACGAGTGATTTACCTGTCCGACGAAGGGTGTGGATACCGATCGATCAACGGGGACTCAAGTCGGCCAAGAAGCAGCCCGATGGAAGCTTTATGAATTCTAATCAACGCGTAAAACCTGAACGTTTACCACGTTTCGTATGCAAGCAATCGTTAGTCAGTGTCAGACCCACCTAGCCACGACATTACTATACGTCATGGGATCGTTCGATGACCACGAGGTAAAAAACCTGGTTTATTAAAAGGGTACGGAAGTCTTGTACCGTTTTTATGATACCTGGAAAAAATTCATTCGTAAATTTACTAATCATGATCGACAATATTCGTGCTTTCTATTTGAATAGAGAAAGAGATTCCTTCGGATTTATTGGGGATTCATCTGGCAGTCAGTCTGCAATTTGGAGCATAAAATCTTGTCTCGCTCCAGAATTTCTCAGGGCTTTCTCTGAAAAAGTTTTCTCCGAATTACTGTTCTCTCAATCGATTTGAGCTTTCTCAATTGTCTGCAAGGCTTTTCTTGGATGGGATTGAAGTTCTGAATTTCAAAAGTTCCGGACAGTCAAAATTTCAGATTTACTTACGACGCGATTCTGAGTTTCTAGAAACGTTAGAGTCCAAAACTTTCAAATTCCGATAGGTCCAAATGCAGACAGCTGAAAGATCCGAAAGTTAAAAACTTAGAAGGTCCAAAAATCCGCAAATTTGAGGGAAACTCATGACAAAGCTGTCAAATAAACGACGTTGCATCACGCGGAATCCGAGATTCGGAGTTTTGGCATCTCGGATCTTTTGCTTCCGGAATTTCAAACCTTTGTTGCTTTTCGATTCGGAGTTTCTCAACTTGGCTACGTAGACTTTCGGGGAAATAATCTTTCTGAAAACTGTCAGTCGGTAGTAGAAAAATGTACAATTTTGCCTTTTCGCAGCTTCTGAAATTTGGAATTCCAATCCCACCCCTTTTGTTCTCGTTTCCTTTGAAAATGTGAATTCCGTTATTGAAAACGAGAAGGAGTCGAGATCCTGTCAGCATTTTATTCAGATAATCTCAGCGTTGCTTCGATCGGTTGTTGTTGTCAATCGACGAACGCGCGTTATTTTACAATCAAACGTTTTTAACCTTCTAACGCGTACGCGTAATATTGGAGTCAAGTTTTAGGTGAATTGAATATGGCAGGCTTTATTAAAAATAAGGAGTCACCGGAATTCTGTCAGCATTTGAGCTGAGAATTGAGTGAAAATTGCGTAGATATAACAATTAGTAATAATAGAATTCCGAACATAGTCACGTGGCACGTTAAGGCTGTCGCCGTTACCAAATCAAAGATGTTTGATTTGTTTTAGATTCTAGGGCTCTTTATCTAATTGTCGAATGAGGAAGACAAAATTGATTAGGTTTATTTGAACATCGAATTCACGTACTTTCGTCATTATTTTTGAGTGAAAAAATTCAAGTGCGGAAGAAAAAAAATAGTCAGATTTTCCTTATTTCCTCTTACACGGAATGGTAGAAAGATACCTGTCTACCTCTCACTCGCAGTTTACAGGTCAGGGTGCAAAAGAGCGTAAAAAAAAATCGTGGCAAAAGAGAATGAATATCGGTTCGTCCTGCGGAGTTCGTAACCCGGTTCGAGGAAATTCCACAGTCACCCGCGAGGAGACCGCACGAATATACGTACACAAGTTGAGAGAAAATAAAATAATCCTCGTGTCTCCCTAACTCACGCGCGGCTTTCGTGCGGGTTTTATTGAGGCAAGGTCTCAACTCAATCCAGCAGATCTTACACGCGGACAAACGACCTCCTTCCCTCGATTTCTGTTGCATTTGTAAAACAATATCATTCCCGATTTCTCGCCGACAATCTTTGTCCCGTCACGGATTCACAATTTCCATTTCATTCCAATTCGCACGCAATCCCTATACTGTTGCCCTCGAAATTCTTCCTCAATAATTCTTCCGATTATTCAGAATCGTACGTATCTCAGCCTCTGAAACTACTCTCGATTTATGTCAGCAAAATTTTTTCAATGATTTCAATCCCGATTCCAAAGAAATTTCATCACGTTTTACAAACTTGTACGATTTTCATCAGATTCCAAGCGGAGGTTTTAGACAATTTGTTCAGGCTTTGGTAGAATTTGGCTAATTCCGATTAGAGATTCTCCAAAAAATTCTTATCACCCTCGAGGGCTTTGCTCGTTGAGTGAAAGTCACTGATAGAATTCCACGCAATTCCTACTAGGCGATTTTGTAAACGAATTTCATTGGACATCTCATCCACCCCATAGGAAATTTCATTATAATATATATTCCACTGGATTCATCAGATTTTCTCGAGAATTTCCCTGAAATTTGAACGAGAATAGATTAATTCCAGACAGAATCATAGAGAAATCAATTAATTTCTTGAGGACTTCTTGAACTTCAATTATCATCGCCGTGATAACAAGACTTCAACATTTGCACGGATTGCGCATAACAATCCATGCGATTTCATGTGATTATAACCGAATTCCACGTGCGACGGAATTTCCTCATTGAAGTTCTTAGGTTTTTCCAACATTCAATTGAAATTCTAAACAACATGGAAAAATTCTCGAAAATTTTGCACGCAATTGTTCATACATCAAGATATTTTGGGATTATCATATCGGACTTTGATTCACTTTCATGAATTTCCACACAAGGTTTCAATGAGCTTAATTAATCCCAATTCGCAAGTGATCTCCACGAATTCCAGCAAAGTTCTCAAAAATTTCTATCATCTAATCAGATATTTCTGCACATCATCGACGAGAACAAGATTTCATCGGTGCTTCTAAACTTCCCAGAGAATCCCTAACACATGTATAAATATACCGCGCTTCCAGATTTACCCGTAATAACTCAACGCACGATGAAAAAATAAAAAAAGGCCCAAAAACTATTCACCTATCTACGGACGGCGGGGGCGGGATTGAAGTTCCAAATTCCAAAAGTTCCAAACTGTCAAAATTCCGAATTTATTTGAGACGCGATTCTGAGTTCCGAGATTCAGAGCTTTGGCTTTTCGGATCTTCAGCTTGTGGAATTTTGAACCTTCGGTATTTTTCTATTCGAAGTTTTTCAAATTGGCTACGTAGACTTTCGAGAAAATAATATTTTCCAAAACTGTGAGTCGGTAATAGAAAAATTCGGAATGTTCATCCTGCGCAGCTTTTCAAATTCGGAATTTCAACCGCGGGTGTATATGGTATAATCGTTTTGAAAACCGGACCACGTCGGGTTCCCATATCGATACGGTTAACGGCTATAACCATGTAGCAGGTAAGAGTGCGATCGGAATAGAACGGCGGAGGCAGAGCACAAGGAAGATCAGGATACTTGTACAGCCTCGAAGTAGGTACGGCAAAGCAGACACGACCGGGTCAATTCGGGTACACGAAATACAGCGTCACCTGACAGCGGGAGTCCTGGTTTTCGACGGATTTCGAGAACCCGCGGAGAGCCAGATTTAGGATCACGCGAGTCCAGACTCGAAACTCCAAACTCCAGACTCCAAACTCCAGGGCCCAGACTATACGGACTTGAGGCCGAAACGGCGCGTGTTCGAAAATACAGAAAAATCCCGATACCTCGTAACTCTTTTTAAGCCAGAGTCCCAACTTTGATACTGTGTAATCTACGGCCCAATGTATACCATACACGCCGAGTATCCAATTTCAACGCGTTGTTCCTATGCTTAGGGTACACTTATTTTCGTGTCGAATAAAATCCAATGAAGTTATCATTTTCAAAGTGTCTAGTCTCCTCGTTCTTCGTCGTTGCAGTATTGAGAAAGATCTCAATCGTCAGATCCCCGAGGTCTGAACACGATTTCGTTCCAAATCAAGATACTCCGATGTTACACTCTACGATCCGAAATCATATCAGAGAAGATCGAAACTGTGGGAGCCATCGATAGACGTCTGCATAACTTTGGTAACCATGAAATAGACGAAATTCATTGATTCGCGATCATCTCTAGCTCGCAAAATATTTTGATCGTTGAAATTTTGACCGATTTTTAAGCGGAGGAGATTTTTTACAAAAATCGAGATCGGAATACCTCGCGAAACATTGTTTTTTGATTATGATCGGTAAACTGAGGTCTCATACTCATTTTTGTCTCCTGTCCAGCCTTCTGAATGAAATTAGTAAAAAGTCAAGGTTAGATACGGGTCAGATTCTTAAACACTACCTATACCATCGCCGACTGCAATATATCGGCAAGGAATTTGTGTGGGCGTAGGTATGCTATAACAGAATTACCAAAGTTCAACGTATTTCATATTGAAACAGAGACTGGTGAACTGTGAATAAATCGCAAAATATCCTCTAGGATCAGTTAGAATTTCTTACAACTAATAGCAAATCGTATTTGAAACAATTAGACGATAACTCGATCTCTGGTCCTCAATCAATTGATTGAATAATTGTCTCTCCTAAATTAACGATATCAACATCCCAACCGATCGGCAATTAAACAGATCCAATTACTCTGCTCTTCTTGACGCAGAGCCTTATCCCAATCAAATATTTAAGATCGAATGAACAAATGGATGTGGTTTTAGGTGTACAATAAGCGTACAAAAAAATTAAACCGTGGAAAGTCTGCAGTTACTATTGCAGAAACAGAAATAAGGATCAGTCAGGATTAATCTAATTGCTCTGGAGATTCTGATTCGATTTACACCGTTGAAAAATTATTGAACAATTTTCACGGTGGACTCAACGGCACTGCGACATTCGATACACACAAAAAATACAAATTGGCTTAAAATATTTGCAAAATGACACCGAGCATAATTATGAATATAAAGTGAAACTAAACGGTCAAGTCGCGTGCCTGGATATCACGGCGGTCTTATGATCACCTTTCATAGTCGCTACCAGCAAATAACGTTATAGTTTTATGCTAGTGATTTAATAAGAGGCGGATAATACGGTACAAAGATTACCTCTTCACATGTATACGTATATGTTCGTATGTATACAGGGTGATTCAGAATTCGTGTAGAATATTTTACAGGATGAATCCTTGTCAAAATTGACGTCGAAAGTTTCTGAGCCATTTTTCTGAAAAAACACTTTTTGTATTGAGAAAAAAAAGACGTTTTTTTTTTCAAATTTCTTTGTTCACAAATTGGAAAATAATTAGAGCAAGAAAAGAGATTATTTTCCTCAAGTATTGTGAACTAATTATAAGGAAACATTCAATCCCCATTTCGAACTGAATGAAACGAAAAATGAGAAATCAAATTGAATCAAAAAATTTCTCCAATAGAATGGGTCGTTTTTTTTTTAGAAATGGCTAAGGAACTTTCGACTCCAATTTTAACAAAGATTCATCCTGTACACTATTTGTCACGAATTCTGAATCACCCTGTAGATGGATATATGCGACTTGTATTGGTCCATCTGATTTTTCTTTTTTTCTTTCATTTTCATTTTTCTTTTTCTTAATCTCTTCCTCTTTCACTCTCTCATATACTTGCAGAGTATATATCGGTAAGGCTCTTGGTGAAACACACCGCTGGGTGCCGCCACGGTGGCGCCAACGTCTCCCTCCTCCCGCGCACAAGTAAATCTATCCAGGTATAGTATAGGTATAGGTATATAGGTACATACAAGACATAGCCGGATACTCGATCGGTTTCTCGTTGCACACCGATATATATACACAGTATGAGGAGTAGAACCGATTTCTCGGTCATCAACGAACCCCGACGAGCTATCAACTTTACGTACTTACTTAACCTATACGTATACGTATACATATATGTATTGATTTATTTATGTACATGTATGTATGTATATATGTTGTACATACTACCGCCTTCAACCGACAACCGGACTACTCCGAGATAATGTCCAGAAGAAGAATTTCCACCTGCGATACATGCCTTACCTCTACTATGTGTGTACAGGTAGGTATACGTCACCACCTGATCTTGCCGAACTTATTCGACTCGATTGCCGTTTCGTTTTTTCTGTTTTTTTAATTTTTTTCATCCATTTATTCCTTTCTTCGAATGATCAACTTTCGATTTCTGAATTCAGGGTCCTTTTGAATCCGTGAAACTTTGCGATGTCGAGAATCTAGAGATTTTTCTCTACTAGTTTTCCCATCATTTCGTCTATTGGAAATTAACAAAACAAGCAGATTAGCCGGAACCCACTTAAATTCTCGCTCAGATCCTTCAAGCTCCGTTGGTAGAATTGTTCAGGTAAAAGGTTCGATTATCAGAAATTAAGTACCTTAAATTTCGTTGTTTGAAACACTCAAATCAAGCCACCGAACCGATCCCATCGAAAATCGGTCCAGAATTTTGAGCAAGAAAAAACTGCTTCGATCGCTATAGAGGAGCTGTGAAAATTCTTTGAATCTTTATCGAGAAATCGTTGGAGGAAAAATGATCGCAAATACGAAGAATGACTAATGGTTGCGTATTTCCTGCGGAACTGCGAGAGCTGAACCTGCACAGGTTGAATGACGTGGTCTGTTTTGCTACGTATGTGGCTATAAACGTGGGGTCGACGACGGGCGCGAAGCTGATCCCCGCCTACGTGAAGTCTAGGAATTGTAATCGTGTGTGACTACTGATGTAATTATAGATTATGTCTCTGCTCGACCTTTGCACCGATCATTATCAGATCCTCGGGGAAATAATGCGCGATCGTAATTATCGCAGGATAGCTGCGCAGACGTAGTTGAGTAGGTAGGTAGGTATATAGCAGTAGGTATATGTACATAGACGAGCTATAAAGGCCAATAGCAACGGACGCGATTATTCTAATTCTAAACCTGTATCCTTCCATCCATCCTGAAAGCTAAAAGTTGAGTCAAAGTCCGATAGCGAATCTCCAAATACACCTGCGGAAGTACATTCGCGGTATTTCAAGCCTCCAGAATTTACTGGACGTCATTTTAAGCCCGTCAAACTTTTCGTCGAGACTGTAAACATTTCTCCTACAATTTAGAAAAATTTCTAATTTTAATTCTGTATCTCCTGCATCCATCCTGAAAGCTAAAAGCCGAGTCAAAGTCTAATGACAAATCTCCAAATGGACCTGCAGAAGTACCTTCTCGGTATTTCAAACCTCCGGAATCCACCGGAAGTCACTTCAAGCCCGTCAAACCTTTCGTCGAGATGGTAAAAATCTCTCATATTGTACTGTTTCAAATTTTTTTTTTCTTCCGAAAAAAACTTCCGATTTTGTATTAGAAATTTGATGCATGTAAGCACAGGGGTAGTAAATTCCTTGTACATTCATCGTGAAATTAATTAAATGGCACAATCTGGCTGTACAATTCAGCCAAATTCAAACACAACTTCGTGTTTTTACCATAATACTTTCGTGAAATCAAGAATTCCATTGTAAGTAATTTTGAAAAACATGCTTTGCTACGCTGAATTTATAATCTTACGAGAATTTTGCACCGCAAATGTTTAGTGAATTGAGAAACATAATTTTTTTACAGTGTACAATTAGACTCCGATAGTAATTTGGGTAATTCGCCACGATACTAGAGGGCCACCTGTTGATTTAGGTTCATACATATTTTCACGTGACTTAAAGTAGTTTTGATCATTACAGTACCTTTTTTGTAATTCCTTGACCGACTTAATTGTACTCTCGATTAGATTTTTCAACAAAAAATTACAATCCTGCACTTGTCATATACGTGCGGAAAATAAAGTTCGTGAATTTGGAACCAAAGTGAAACGAACTTTTGATGATATGGTCTCCCTATTATAGACGCATAGAGATCATTGATCGATCGATGATGATGACGTAAACGACGATAATTCGTTGTCTTGTATCGTGACGATTACGCAAATGGAATATTTAGACAATAGTTTAACGTGTGGATGGCGTCAAAGTGTGCGTTTACGTATTAGCTAATGTTTCCATCATCAATTGCAATTGATCAGTGTCAGAGTTTGGCCAGATATGGCGGTAGGCACGTCGCTTCGTGTCGCAGTTAGTCAGTGTTGAAACTTGGACCACCCCGACGACAGCAGAACGCAACGCAATAACCGATATCCTGTACAACCGATTCGCTCGTATTCTTCGAACTCGGTGATAACTCACTACCTGTACCTACGCAACAGAGAGAAAGAGAAAGAAAATGCAGCTGAAATATACCTGAAAGGTGAAAATGCTGAGGGTAAAGGTGAAGGGAAAGGAAAGGAAAGGGAAATATCTGCTGCCGATCATCCGAATGGGTATCCTCAAATCGATCAACCGATTTACCAATTTCTCAATTACTTTCCTATTCTGGAAACCCAAGATTTTCATTGCTACGAAAATTTCTTCAAAGATGCATAAGATCGTCGACCATCGGATGCTTCAAAAAAATAAAATGAATAAAATAAACCTATCGGAAGATAGTAGCTTTGCAGTTTTTATGAATCGGCAATCGGCGATATGTTCCAGGTGATGTAAAGAGATTATTTTTTCTTCTTCTATGGGAATAGAGAGTCGTTTAGAATTTTCCGATTTTTCTATAAAAAGTTCAATAAACGTCGATTTGTGAAGAGGCGAATTGCGCAAAGGTGCGCCTAGAGTTAAGCAACCCGTCGTAGCGACGAGTTGAATACGAGGTCGACGCACGGCGTGACAGTGTAATCGCAAGTGTGAAATTTGTAACGCCTATTTCATGACCGGGCGACTTGTAACCGTTGAGACTGTGACAAACGTCCTCGTATTTATGTATGTACGAGGATAGGCACACGGATTAATAGACACAGGATACCGTAATACCTTTGGTAATACTGGAATGTGTGATGCGAGAACCGATCGTCATCCTGGAAATATCAAGGACGAATAAAACTGTTACTTTTCGAATCGGAAATCGATAAACGATCGCCAAGTGCAAGTCCCCGTCCATAGTTCGAATTCGTTCACTTTCTATAAGTCAATAAGTCTAATGAAATGAAAAAATCGAATGATTATTCAAAAACTAAATTTTATCTGTAATTAGATCTGCTGATCAATGATTATCATCGTCATGAGACGATTTAGTACCAGAATTAAGAGGTTTTCATGCTTTTTCTATACGTTTTGTGAATAATTGGACATTGGCATCGAAATAGCAACGAGAGTTCGTCGATTGAGTAAAGGCAACTCGTTTTTTCATTTTCTGAATTTTCATTGATCAAACCTGAGCCTTGGTGAAAATCTCTACTCCAATAAATTTCCATAAATTTGTCAGAGAAAATTCCGAATCGTATGACTTTTATACAAACAAAATGTGAAAATGCCGATAGATTTTCGTAGTTTTTGAGTAAAATAAAATTCGCACTTTTTTGACAAATAGATTTAGGGAATAATTTCGACTCCTTGAGAGAAACGGTGAAAATTCGTATAGAAATTGGTAGGATTATTTTCGCCGAGGAAGATTCTAATTTCACATGCTCACCCGTCCAAGTTTGAACCATTAGTCAGAACCGATAATGAGACACGAAGTGGGGCGATATCCTTTCAAACCTCTGTAGTCACTGTGGGTAGAATTGACCCACCTTCCATTTTCGGGGCTGAATATCCGTATGTGGATGGCTTTCGATGAGGTTCTTTCTATACCATGTGCAATGCGCAATGAGTTTTGTTTCAACTCCGAAATAGACCCTCTTCAGATGTCCAAATAAATATCTTTTCTAGAACTCCTATTATGGAGATATTTTTCAAATCAAAGTATACCATATCTTATGAGTATTACCCTGAAATTGTGCTAGAACAGATTGCAAGATGAAAAAGTTATAGATATTTCATTGGAAAACTGTATTTTTTGCACATTCACATCTTCGCAATTTTTTTTAGACACATTGACATTCAATTTTGATCAAATTGATTTCAGGTATATATTCCACAATGTTCGAAGTATATCCCATAAATTTTTGAGAAAAATCGGACGAACACTTTTTGTCCGGCAGCCAATTGAAAATCAGTTGAGTCAATTCCCAATAAGAACAAGTTCGTCGAATAAACGTTTAAAAATGGACACAACCCTACGTTTAGAATGCTCCAGAAATTACCGTTTATAAAACTGAAAAATGTCCGCGTGATATACGAAAATATTAACGTTTACCCAATACACTTTAAATACGTAGAATGTAGTCGTATAATCTATGGTCGATTCTGTCAGAACAAAGACCACGCTACGTATGCGTATATTAAACCATGTACGTATCTGAATATCAAATGTATTTAACAAATTTGTTTGGTTGGTTTATGAACGTAGAAAATAGTGATAGTGCTGAAATTTGCAATTCTTCCTATAATTAATAAATATGCAATTATACGTTTTTAATTTGTAGTCGATACTATAGCTCAGTATACGACTACATCAGAGAAGTATTCAAAAATTTTATGAACTGACTAAGCATACAGCAGAATATAATTAATTCTTGCGTAGTTATTCAATTCATGAACGATAGTTGTAAACGCGACAGCGTCATTGAACATACATCCGCTGACGTATGGGGTTATCTTGAAATCGCGGAGTGTTTTTACTCGCAGGAGGACTATAGTGGGATCGCCGCCTAGTGGCGGTTTCATGAAACGTATTAAAACGTTTTTAAAACGTGTTTTTGTTCAACGGGCACCTTTTCTGACTTTCGCTTACTAAAACGTCCCGTTTTTCGAATTTGATGGTGATTAATGACGTCAAACCTACCATCTGATATGAGACCGAATAAACGTGGATGATCGGTATATCGATCACTATAATCTTATGATGTTCAAAGATCATTTCGTGAGGTTCGGATACAGGAAAAATGGTTTTCCATTGAAATTTGTGTTTCCGTTATTCATCGGTATTTTGGACGTATTTTCGACCGGTTGAAATCCGGATGGCATAAACGTATATAATTGATGTGTAGATGACTACTTTGCGACGTTCAAGGATCGTTTAGTGAAGTTTGGAAACGTATTTCACTCGCTGTTTGAATACTAGAAAAATCGTTCATCATTCAAGTTTATGTTTCCGTTTTAGTCAGGTATTCTTTACGTATATTTGACCGACTTAAATGCGGATAGCGTAAACGTCTATAATCGGTGTGCAGATGACTACTCTGCGACATTCAAAGATCGTTCAGTGAAGTTCGGAATATATGCCATGCACGTAGAAACGTGTCTTACTCGTTGTGTGGATACCGGGAAAATCGTTTATCATTTCAGTTTATGTTTCCGTTTTAATCAGGTATTTTTTACGTATATTTGACTGACTCAAATGCGGATAGCGTGAACGTATATAATCGGTGTGCAGATGACTACTCTGCGACGTTCAAAGATCGTTCAGCGAAGTTCGGAATATACGCCATGCATGTAGAAACGTGTCTCACTCGTTGTGTGGATACCGGAAAAATCGTTTATCATACCAGTTTATGTTTTCGTTTGAATTCGGTATCTTTTACGTATTTTCGACCGGCTTGAATCCGAATGGCATAAACGCATATAATTGATGAGTAGATGACTACTTTGCGACGTTCAAGGATCGTTTAGTGAAGTTTGGAAACGTGTCTTACTCGTTGTTTAAATACTAGAAAAATCGTGCATCATTCAAGATTATGTTTCCGTTTCAATCAGGTATTTTTTACGCATATTTGACCGACTCAAATGCGGATAGCGTAAACGTATATAATCGGTGTGCAGATGACTACTCTGCGACGTTCAAAGATCGTTCAGTGAAGTTCGGAATATATACCATGCATGTAGAAACGTGTCTCACTCGTTGTGTGGATACCGGGAGAATCGTTTATCATTCCAGTATATGTTTCCGTTTTAATCAGGTATTTTTTACGTATATTTGACCGACTCAAATGCGGATAGCGTAAACGTGTATAATCGGTGTGCAGATGACTACTCTGCGACGTTCAAAGATCGTTCAGTGAAGTTCGGAATATATGCCATGCATGTAGAAACGTGTCTCACTCGTTGTGTGGATACCGGGAAAATCGTTTATCATTCCAGTTTTTGTTTTCGTTTGAATTCGGTATCTTCTACGTATATTTGACCAACTTGAATCCGCATAGCGTAAACGTATATACTCGGTGTAGAGGTAACTATTCTGTAACGTTCAAGAAGCGTGTGCTGAAGTTGGGATCATATCCCACGCACACAAACGTGTATAATCCGCTGTGGAAATGCCAGGAGAATCGTCTAGAATTTACGTTTAGTTGGTCGTTTTTATTACGTATTTCCGACGTATATTCGACTGTTCTAAATCCGGATACCATAAACGTTGGAGAATTGGATTTTTCTTACATATTTGATGCGTCTAATAAACGTTTAGATATCAAATATGTGAAATTAACGTAGATCGAAAACGTAGTTTTAACGTACACTTCAAAGACGTATTTGGAAAACGTTTATTTTTTCTACCTATACCAATTTTATACCAATAAAACGTATATTAGACGTTTAATCGACGAACCTGTTCTTATTGGGTTTGACCAAGTGTGACTACGACGTGATTCTACGATGAAGTTTAAAATCGTTTCATGGCTCAAATGTTGTTATAATTGAAAAACTGACGAGGTAGGTGTGTTTTACACACTTCGGAAAATTATGCACTGTACTTTAGTGTTTTGGAACTGTTCGAGTCACAAAATAATGAAGTTTTTTCCCTTTATTTTGTTGCATTAACGTTACGAACTTCCGTTACGGAGGGACATGGGAAATGTTCGAAATTCCTCCATTATCAATTATTGTCACCTCGAAAACGGAACTCATACTTTCTCGTTGACTATCCAACTGATCCGAACGAACCCTCAACCAATGAATCTATTTTTTTGGCGAAAAGTGGCTAAGTATTTTACTTCGTCAAAAAAAAAAAAAACTTATAGGATTCAAGTAAAACTCATGTTTATTATGTTAGCTAGGTTATGTAAGAGGTGATCTCTACTATATTACCTTGAGTGAGGCGGTTCGCTGTTTGAAATCGTGCCAATCGAACATCAATTCGGCAATAGGTTCATTATACCTACACAATAACCATCGCAAACGACAGGGTTACATGAGTGCTAGTAGAAAGCATCGAGATTGAGACAGAGAGGTGAATGACGGAGCTGCCTAATTATCGAAATATACTTTAGAGATAACGAGTTGTTGGTCAAAGCCGACCAGACCAGACCAGACCAGACCAGACCATAGCAGAGCAGATCGGGCTCTGTAGTATATAAAGTTATAGTTATTGCGTAAGGTAGACATAAAAATGTGCCAGTACTGGCAGGGCGATGTAGTCGCGAGCCACACTCCAGCGGCATGTCCTTTTTGACCAGGAGGACCGTGGAGCGGGTATAGATTATAGCAACCACATATACAAACGCCCGTACATGCAACTGATAAACCACGAGCACATGTATAAACCATGCAACTCACCAGGAACCTGGGAGTTGATCCACGGTTATGGTCAGCATGGCTCCTTGTTCCCTGATCCCTACGATTATACCCGCTCAAAAATTTCTCAGTTGAACCGTTTTTCGATAGCGATATCTGCACGTATGTGTATCTAACTTCTCCTCAGTTTTCTACTGTTCTGTTTTGTGGTTCTTCTTTTTTTTTTCCTTACTTTCGTTGGGCAGAATGGTTTGGCATGGTTTTTGTATCAGTTTTTTTATACAATCTTCCATCCTCAAGGTATGCTCTGATTTGTATAATTCGATGTGTACTGAACAACGAGTGGTATCTTAAAGATGTGCAGTCTGGAAAGAAGTACTCCAAAAATACACTTCAACAGATATAATTTCTCAGGGTAGCAGTTTCGTAGGAAATTTCGTGAAAACAGCACTTCGGAAGATAGTGTCTCAGAAACTTGATTTAAAAAGATGTGTTCAAACAAAGCATTTGGAGAACACCTACCAAAGAAAAGTTTGGAAGCAAGTATCCTAAAGAGTCTGGACGGAAGTACTTGATGGGTAGAGTAACAAATAAAGTATTTTAGAAGGCATTTCAAAAAGGCGTATATCACAGCAAAGATAATAGTAAAGAAGTATCCCATAAAATGAATCTCAAAAGGAGGTACCGCAAGCGTGAATTAACACTTGATAAATTAAACTGCTGCACTTAAATACCCCGTTCTAAGGTGCTTCTCTGAGATACTTTCATTTCCAGTCCATTCTTAGATACTTTTTTCTAGATTGCATTTTTTGGACACTTCGACTGCCGCATTCACAAGATGAAATCTATCAAATAGGATACAAAATCACTATCAAAATCACTTTCAAACATGATTATCTGATCTTTCAAGCAGTTTCTCAGGAGAACAGACTCAAAATCAGAACTCCGGGTGCTCTATAGTCAAAAAAGAAATTCAAGAAACGTTGATCATTAATCATTCATTAACACGACCTCCTCGTTCTCAGCATCGTTGATTGATCAGTAACTATAAGTGTTGTCTCAATGCGCGCTACATGTAGGTATTCGATATTTCGGATCTCTTCGAAAAAAATACGTTTTCA
Organism: Ametastegia equiseti; assembly: GCA_963989295.1. Classification (NCBI taxonomy): domain Eukaryota; kingdom Metazoa; phylum Arthropoda; class Insecta; order Hymenoptera; family Tenthredinidae; genus Ametastegia; species Ametastegia equiseti. The sequence goes on from OZ022392.1 coordinate 7,048,803, forward strand.
TCTCAAGTTTCACGGAACATTTACAGTTAGACTCACGTGTGGGTATCGTTTATCTTGTAGAGATTGAAATATAAAAACTTGTTCTACATGCGTGTTAAGAATTGCTCCGCCAGACCCACGATTTAATGTTTGAACGTAAATTCGCTGTGTTCATAATATGTGCAACGTAGATGTATACGTCACGATGACATTTGCGCATACATATACATATAGCAAGTTCTGTTCAGTTCTGTGATTCGAGGTTTCGCTCTATTCATATAGGTACCTACTACATAATACACGTTAGTATACTTACCGAAGTATACCGCGAACGGGACGCAGGTGGCTGGACTTGATATTTTTACTTTATTTTCCCCTTTACAATCACGGTCTCGCCCGGATTACTATAGGAATGCACTTTCTTCGTCTGTTTATGGAAACGCGAGAAACGCGCGAATTTGTTACGCCTAAGTTCAAAAGACCCGCCGCTGGTAATGCTCTGCCGCACCTGCGCTAAACCCTGCAAATATACCCGCACCTCTCGCTACCCCACCATAGTGATTTACTACCCGGGTAATTGAATAAATCAATTAAATCTACACGGCACTTTACGTCCCACTATAGCTCAAACTCACCCACGCACATTAGGACTCGCTAATATTACGTTTGCCAATGCGTGTGCAAATCTATCCATATGTGCTATACGAATAATCTCAGCTGTATACCTATAGGTACTTCCCTGCAATTTCTCGAATAATTCATTCCGCAGATTATTCTCTGCAAAATTTCATAAGCAAGTGGGCAATTTAGCTTTGACCAAAACATGCCGAATTCAGTTTCAAATCATTCTCTCTTGATTCGCAAACTAACGGATCAATTATTCGAAAATGCTGATCAGATTTGCGTCAGAGCTTATCCCGTTGATTGAAAAAAAATAATCATTACAACCCAGACTTAACGTCTGTGCAAAAAATGTTTGAGATCATTTTCTAACCGAGATCTGTTGGAAATGCCGCTGTTCACTGACGATTGAGGAGAAAGCAGGCGAAACGATTTTTTTGAGAGTGTAAAAAAGCTCTGCGAATCGCATCGCATTTAGAAATTGAATCATGAAGTTCGAATGTTGCGGGAAGGTTCATGTCTGTTCAGTTTAAGTCCGACAAAATGTAATCACGGAAGGATCAGAGGTGGGGATAGTTTGTGGCTGTAAAGATGACAAAAAAAAAAAAAAAAGTTGAAAAAAAGGCAAAGTATTCGCGGTGACAACCGATGAAACGGAATTTATGGCGGACAGGATCAACGAGGTCGAAATCGTGAACGCGGGCTGGACAAGTTGTCGCTCTCCCGTCTCTAGGCAGTCCGCACAAGCCGCAGCATCAGCATCAGCATCAGCATCGGTACCAAGACCGCAAAGTTCCTATCGCAAAGCACGTAGCTATATACCAACGTCTCTATTTCCAGGTACCCTGTGCAACTAGATAATTGCGGATATAATTGTTTACCGTCACGATCCGTGATCTAACCACCGTTACATCCGATCACGACGTTCTGACATTCATTGCCAGTATTTCTCGATCCTCGACGTCTTCTGCAGGTCTCGTATATCTGGCTGAATGATAGAGGGTTGAGGATAAGGGTCCGTTCTCGTCTTCCCATGATTTTTTCAACGTTTTTTTTTTTCTACGGGAATGACTTTTTCGCGGAATATCAACCGAGCGTCATATTTTGGAAATCGATGATCTTTGCTTGGCCCTTTTATCCTGTCTTTAGGCAGTTTCACATTCGATCGTGACCCGGTTCGGACAGGCGGCAGTTGCTTGGCCGTAAATAGTCAGCTGGGCGAAGACCGTGATTGGCCTTACTCCTCTAAGATAAGTATCTCAATCGGTGGCGCTCGATCGATCGATCTTACTAGAGAAGAAATCTTTGGCTAGACTCTTAACCCGGGGTCCTGAAACTCTCCCCGAGAGAGAATCTCCTTTCGAATACACTAACACAGTCTTAATCTTAACGGACATTAGTGCACTAGTACAAGAATTCATTTCTCATACTCATTCCATTGACTCTTCGATTAAAAAATTTTTTTTATCATTCCACCGTTTCTTTAAGCACATTGAATTTGGATTCGAAATTTCCAGGATGCTGAAGAGTCTGCAGGCTATCCTTGTTCAATTGGAGAACACATAAGTTTCTCTCTTCATCTTCAAAAAATCAAGTACATCTGATCCATGCATTACCATAAAATTTGTTACACGAATTCCAATGACTTTTCGATTTTTCTTGTCATTTCGTTCCATTAATTGCATTGAATTTGGATTCGGGAATCGTCAGGATGTTGAAGAGTCCGGCTACCCTTTTTCAAGAAGAACGCATATGTCTCTGGATTTTCAAAAAATCAAGTACATCTGATCTTTGCATTGACATAAAAAAAACCGTTGTATTCGAACTGTCGTAGGTATCAAAAAATCAGTTCAACTTGTAAGTGAAGGTCTGTCTGATCTTGATGATGAAAGTACAGTTCTTGACTTCAGGTGATCAGTATTCTTGCATCAGGGCTTCGAATTATCCATAATTTTGACTCCTAGAGAGGCATGTGCCCCTAAAAATTCTAGACTTGTGACATTAGAACTAGGAATTGGTATAGTAGCGCGAGGGTTATTATACTAGACTGCAGGTAATTTCCAGAAAGCGTCGTCGAATAAACATGTTGAAAATATCGGTAAAACGGCGCCCGTACGACGACCACCCGTAGAGACGGTTTGGAACAGAAGCGGCCACTGGTATTAAGAAATATAACCACGTCCTTCGCGCGAGCATCTTAATTTAGTTATTAGATGTCCATATCCGTTATAGCCCCCCATATAGCCTCCGATCACGCATAAATAAATGGATAGATTCCTCAGGGTATCCACGCTTATTAATTACCTCCATAACTTAGAAAACCGACTACTTTTTTTCGAACCGCGACGACTACGAGACGCAGTCGGGTTAGTTTCATCAAATTATCCCCCAGCGACAGACCTACAGGTGTCTCAAAAACTGACGAATATGTCTCCACTAATTCCCAATCAAATTCCTAAAAAAATTTAAGGAATTCTTATCATTTTCTAGCTACGTAAAAAAATTACCATTCATTCTGATAAACTGCAGTATACAAAAATCTATAACAATCCTTCATGATAAACTGATTAGGTAACCCTGCTTAGGAAAAATTACAAATTTGTCGATATTTTTACCAGAGATTCAACCCTAGGTATATTTCAAATAGCTGCTACCCCGGAGCTACTTAAAAATAATTTTAAAACATGCCTTGAAATTTGAGTTCTATGATTTACTGTGAAACGTAGTTAAACCTGTCCAGGACTTAGAATAAATGTATCGAGGTATGTATTAATGTATTAGGAGAAATCTAAAAACTATCGCAATCGAGGGACTAGACTAGAGTGTGGAGAAGCTGTTGAGTATCGACGAGGCGAGCTCACCTGACTCCGAAGTCTCATTAGTTAGAGCGAAACAAATCGCTCAATTAATAAATGATGGATGCGAGTAATTCCTCGGGGGTTACGTACCTTGGATAATACCTCATTACCTGGGGCGATTAATAACAAATAAAATAATTAACCGAAGAGCTAGACGGACACACTATCATATTCCTCAATTACCTGTGTATGTGCAGCGCTTATGCATGCATGTTGCTGCAGCAACATCTCGCCGATTAATGACGCCGCATGCGGGAACCTTAGGCGCTACCTTTTACGGTCATTACTAAACCGGAGGATAGAGACTAGAGATTGAAAATACGCGAGAACCAAGAACCAAGAACCAAGAACCAAGAACCAAGAACCGAGCCTGTATCGGTACGTATATCCTTCGGAACCCTGTACATCTAATCGATGTGGCAGTTTCAGGAGAGGGGTTTCGAGTTGTTTATTGAGCTGCTGACTATATGCCATCCTCCAGGATTCCGATACATCGATGTATCCAAATCGACAGCTTTACTCATCATCTATACAGGTTCAAATTTAGAAAAAGAAAGAAACAAAAAAACTGTACAGAAGTTCAAATTCGAAAGTAACAAATAAGTGAGGATTTGATGTCGTCTCTGACCCATGGGGCCGATTATCCTTGCAGAGATCTTTGATAGAGTAATACGTGGAGAAGAATTTGTGATTTGTGTTTCGAAGTGGAATGATACCCTGAAAAGGGAGAAAATTGGTAACGATTTTCAACAAATATAAGTGGAGTTAAGATCGATGCTAGTCGTTCAGTATTGTTGGTTCTAGTACGTATAACGTATGTGTGTATATATAAATAGGTGGTCAGTGGGTACCGTTGGTTGATTCACTCGAAGATGCAAGGTTCAAACTTGAACTGCCTACTCCTCCGGCTTGGGTCTATGATGCGATCGTGATAGATGTAGATCAACGAGCCCCGCTCGGTGCCTCGATCGCTCGTTCGATCTATCGAACTACATCTCGCCAGTAGGCAGGTATAGGGATAGCGAAATAAGAGATGAAAATAGGAGAAAATAGAAGATAAAAGAAGAGAAGAGAAGAGAAGAGAAGAGAAGAGAAGAGAAGAGAAGAGAACCCGGGCTCGGCCAGCTTCCATGTTTCCGGGTCACGTCACGGCAGGTTGACTGCCATTGTCCGTTCGATCCTGATCTCCTTGCATTAATTAGCATCTATTTTTCTGCTGACCGCAAGGAACTAGCCGCATCTTATGTATATTGTCAACCTACTACAGCCGGCTCGTTTCTACCACAAATAGGCATACATAATAGAAATTTCTATAATCAAATCCAAATTTGAGACATCCGTTATTTCAAAATCCATCAGCTTTTCAAAAAAGAAAACCGTGAGATTTGAGTGAGTTCAAAAATCGAACATGTCTCTCGAATTTAAGGTCTGGCGATCGCTTGAATTGCCATCGTTTGTTCTAAAAGCCATGAAAAAAGTCCGGATCATTTGGATGATTCGATAGTACCATGGATGAACATGATTCGGCTGAACGGCTACCGTTCGCGCATCATGTTCACCGTCTTACGCAATACCAAATGGGCAAACAAGCTTTGCAAAGTCATTGAGACGAGACGATAAGCCAGCCAGTGATCTCCGGCGTCCGGCGACGCACCCTATGCTAATCCATGGAAACGCACTAGCCATGTGTATAGGTATACCTACAAGTTTACTCTTCAGGTATGTTGCACATATGCTACATGCATGCATGGTAGGTACATTTGCACAGTATGTACATACGTCGCAGAGGTTGCATGACGCTATTTGCGAATACATACTATGTATTGTACGTACATCTTGACCAAGCCAAGGTAGGTACTCCTAGCTGGACAGCTACATACTGGATATGTATATGTATAATGTGCATGGACCACGACGTATATGCAAGAAGGACGTCAAATTATACCAGACATAAATGGCAAAAACGCTTCTGTGCTATCCAGGGACAAGTATCCTTCCGTCGAGGCGTTGCAAGTCTATATCTACATAATATACCTGCCTATATACATATATATTATATACATATACCACGGGGAGGAACTTGCAAAGATTATCTAATGGAACTTCAGTCGAGAACTCATATCGTTGAATATTCTGATAAGTAGACACGAGTGTGACAAATGACTTTGCAGGTTGATATGATGATAAAATATCAAGAACTACATTCCAATTTTTTTTTTTTTTTTTTTTCATTTGCCCTCTGCTGTTTCTCGCTTTCTTTGTACATACAATCGGATTATTCGATCATTCATCGATAGAAGACTGTCACTATTTACAACTCTCATTATATGCTTTTATAGTTATAAGCATTTCGCGAAAATCGTCAGATCGAAACAAGAACACAGATTCTGATGAACCTAGAAATCTGCTGCCTCATTCACACAATCGATTCCCAGTATTCTCCAAAGTCTTTGTAGGTATGTATGTGTGGGTTCGATACGCCAACAATTCATTCAATTCGAATGAAATTTGAGAAGGAAACTGAGTATTCGGTGAAGATAATCCACGAATTTTGGTTACGGAATAGCGAGTCTTTGAACACTAGTACCGTCAGTTTGGTTTTTTTTTTTTTGAAAACTAACGATTCGAGGAATAAATGAAAAAATGATGTTCGATAGAAACGGTTTTGTGAATTCAGACTCATGGCTGTGAAAGAAATTAGAATTCTGGAAGTTGATCTTTCATTCGACGTTGTGGATAGGCTGACTTTACTTTTATTCATTTACACGCGCAAGTACTTCGAAACTGATCATTACACTTTCGATTCAGGTACACGCAGTTCTATCTTGTGTCTGAAAAATCGACTCATTCAAACGAAGGGGGTACTACGTTATCAGCAAAGCTGTTCAGCGCATTCGACTATCGGTAAGTCGACCGCTTACTGACAGTAGGTAATTGGCCAGCGGTCAGTAAAAGTCTGTTTGGTCAACGATCGGTAATGTACCTTGCGATCGATTACCATCCAATAAACGATACAGAAATGAAAAAAAAAACGGACGTAACAGCTTCCGATAACGTTGCAGAATATAGAATTCACTTTTTTTGTCTTTCGTTTTCTATCCACGTGCTCGGTACCCGACAACCGGTCGATAATATACATCGAGGGGTCTTCTTTCACCGATTTTACCATTGAAGAAGTCCCTTGGATGTACACGTGGCCGTATAAGCTTCTGCAACATGTGTGCGGATCCGATTAACGGGATCATATAGATCATGAGATCTGACGTGATGTCAATATTCGAGCTGATCTAACCGATCGGTACCAAATCGGTCTAATATTATATTCTGTGATTTGAAAGTGACAGGTTGTCGGTTAGAGTGGCCATGTTGAAGGCGTTGAACAGCTGTAGCCGACTCGGGCTTCGGCAGCAGAGTAGCTCCGAATGTGAAAGGCGAGTCGACGCTGTGATGCCGCTGTCTGTGAATTACCCATATCGTACGATATCATATACGCGTGTTAAAAACGCAATTGCATCGAAAAATACCTGATCAGGTGGAACCCAAGTCGCACCTATAGCATAACTTCAGGTAAGTTATTAAATTATACCCACGTGAAATTGAATGACTAAAGGATGTTCACCGCGTGTCACATCCCATCACGGTTATTCTAGTCCATGCTTTTCGGATCATCCTAAATCCTCCGTTTTTCTCATATGAAAATACTCGATGGTCTGTTTTATCGACCGAGCGACATCACAGTGCAGTAATGGTATGAAATAATCATCTTTTTTTTCTTTTTTTTACTTAATTTTTGAAGAGAAATAAAGCTTATTGTCCTGCAGCGAAATAACGATTAGGAACATATTGAATCCGATACGGAAATTTCTTTACGTCTCAAATTAACCGCGAATAGTGTCAATTAAGAAAACACCAAGCTGCATTTTGCATAGTTATAGTCGCGAAAGTACGCGGATTACATTATTCTATTATACTGCTGAATCCCTTTTTTTTTTGTACATTTTACGAGTGTGAACTCACTTCAGCCTCATCAGAGAATTATATTTTCGGTACTTCATAAGGAAGATACGATAAACATTGATTTAGAAGAGCTCCATGTTGTCGAAGAGAATGACAAAATACTATCGTCCATTTCAAATTTCCATTAGCGCCAATTTGTTCAGAATTTGAATGACCGCGATTTGCTGCATTTAAAAGCTGGTATTCATTCATATATCATATTTCATCAAGAAACAGCACGTTCAATTCTGCGATTTTCCGAAGTATAATTAATCGCCAAGTTTTATACTTTGGATTAAAAATCTGTAGACTAAAAACAATACCGGTGAATGACGAACTGTTTGATTTGTTTTTCTCTAAGTAAATTGCACATTTCTTAGATTTGCTATGTTTATTGATACTCGCTTCATTTCCCGCAATTCGCTTATTCATAGCTTCAGAAATATACTTGACCTATTCATATGATTGAAAACGAGAGACTGCACAACCATATATGCGATATCCGCAAATTTTTATTTATAACTATTACTGGTAATACCCTTTCTAACTCACGCATACAGCTTAACGCGTTTGTATGGTCAGTCAACAGGATATCTATACACCCACCTGTATGTAATATACCTTTATGTATACAAGGTGCCTCGAAGTATACATATATACATGTTTTCTTCCATTTCTACAACTTTACCATATACCTGTATGTTACTCGCCAACGCATAAGAAGCCTACGTGGGTACGAACGTATGTAAGTATGGGCGTATTAATTCACACCGTGATTTCCGGCTTCGGTTTGTTACAGCTATAGGACTGCGGCTCCGTTGGTATAATAAAATGATTAAAATTGCAGTGGAACGAAAATCGGCAAAATCGGCGCTAAACTGTTATAATCATATTTTCGCTATTGTTGCGATAATCATTCAGGTATTTGTCCCGCGGGAAACCCTCGGCGATAATTATACAAATATCAACCTTCCGGAGGATCAACTTAAATTCTACTTCAATTCGTTTCCAACAATCGCCGAAAGGTGTCGTAACGATTCCGACTGTCCGTTTAAGGTAAATATACTTCTATACATTATCAACTTATACGCGAGAACGAATATCTTCGTGGTTTGAATATTTTGACACGGGATGCGCATGCGCAGGACACGCTGCGGCGCATGCGCGTATGTATTATTCAAAATTGGCAATTCTATACTTACGCGGAATTCAAATGCATCTTTCCTTCTGAATCCGATTTATCCGGAACGTGGAATTGATTTACCATTCGTATTATCGAAGGATTTAGAGAACGTTTTGTATATATAAACAAATTTTAATCCCGTTTATCGAAATCGAAGCGAATATATATAGATATAATTCTATCTTGACGGATCTTTTCTGATTTAAAAATCGAATTTCCTCGATGTGGATTAATTGTATTCATACTTTGATCAGGAGCACCTGGACAGTAACGTGTGTTGGGGATACGAGGATCATTGCAAGTCTGAGAATTCGTATTCGATACCAAAATGTCCTGGAGACCACAAGGGATGGGTTGCAACGAAACAGGCTCAACTGGATACTTTTTATACGCAAGGTGATTTCGGATATGTCCGTGATCAACGGAGAGAGATGATGATCATTTGCGAACCACTTTTTCTTGTAAGATTGATTTATTATAAATATTTACGATTAAGATACATTTCGATTCTCAATTGACCACATTTTTTCATGAATACATTTTCAAGACATCGTCATTTCATTCTGTCAGGATGATTCTTCGCTCGAATGCTCCGAGCACATGAGATTCTGCAGGGGTAGAAATATTATGATCAATTTTACCGATCTGGCAAATCGCAAAGAACCGATCAGATACAAAATGGACGTTTTGAAAGAGGGTCAAATCGGGGGGTACTGCACGTGAGTATATCTTCCATCCAATGTCCCCCATCAATTCAACGTGAAAAACAAATTCAAAAAAGAAAAAGAAAAAAACACTTCATCATCGAACAATTTGACACCGATTTCTTTAAAACTTTCCTCACCTCGTACAAATGTTACCGATTATTAAATAATTCCCCTTACAATTCAAAATGCTATATAGATTAAACGAAAAGAGGCTAGAGGCGAACGCGGACCACATAAGTCCGTTGCAGTCCTGGGGCCCGGAGATAAGAAACTTTCGAAAATTGCCCAGACGACCAATAGTCGATGGAGACTGTGACGTGGTGATCGAAAAGCCTACTTTCTTGATGAAGATTGACGCTAGTACGTTTTTCTAACTAATCATCAAGCCGGTGTATAGCACAATACACCCTTGGCAATCAATCAATAGCAAAATACTCTTCAACGGTTTATATTGTTGCAGCAGTTAACATGTACCATCATTTCTGTGACTTTTTCAATCTCTACGCCTCCCTTCACGTCAACATATCGCATCCTTCGACATTCGATACAGACAATCACATCCTCATCTGGGAAAGCTACAGGTAAGTTATTCATTAATCGATCGGAATAACGATTAGATCCGATTATATCACTTCGAATTACAATTCTGGAGAAGCCAATAGGATTTGAATACTAAACTATAAACCGTTCGGCTTCTTCAGCTATCAATCCGCGTTCCAAGACACTTTCCAAGCATTCACAAGCAATCCGCTTTGGGACCTGAAGACCTTCAGAGGAGAAACAGTCTGCTTCAAAAACATCATTTTTCCTATGTTGCCAAGGATGATTTTTGGACTTTACTACAACACGCCGTTGGTAAAATTATAGCCATTGATAATTTTGAGTAATACAAGAAGTCGGTTTTGAGGAATCAAAATGTAATCATGTATAAATCGGTTGACCCGCAGATTTATGGCTGTGAAAAAAGCGGCCTTTTCAAGGCTTTCAGCGACCACGTTCTCCACAGACTTGATATTCCGATAATAAATAAAAAGAGCTCGAAAATTCGAGTCACACTTTTGAGCAGAGACACCCAGTACAGGAAAATATTAAACGAAGATGAATTGGTCGAAGCTCTGCGGAATAATACAAATTACAAAGTGAGAAAGGTGAGAAATCCGACTCCGATTCTTGTCAGCAAAGAATTTTACCAAAGCAGATATTTGAATTGACTCTTTCCTTCCAGGTGGTTTACAACAAGAATTTGCCATTCAAAAAGCAGCTTGAAATAACCAGGAACACTGATATCTTCATCGGAATACATGGCGCCGGACTAACGCACTTAATGTTTCTTCCGGAATGGGCTGCAGTTTTCGAAATGTTAGATACAGTTTACTCAACTAAACTAAACTTAGTACTATACAACCATGTGAATTTAGCAGACGAGACGGACCAAAGTTACATATATATAATATGCAACTGTATCTAATCCGGAGAACGATTCTTCCGGAGTCTTCAATCAATCCGGAGTCTGTACGCTCTTGATAAATTTATTAAGAGGGAGAATCGTTCTCCGGATTAGATACAGTTGCATATTATATATATGTTACTTTGGTCCGTCTCGTCTGCTAAATTCACATGGTTGTATAGTAAGTCAACGGACGATAGAGTCATCACATATAAACTTAGTACTTATAATCTTTGAAAAGTTTCAATATCTATTTCAGTGATTCTGTCGATGAAATATATATAATAATCTATTAAAAAATTCACCATATAGATACAATTGCGAAGACCCAAGCTGCTACAAGGACCTCGCAAGATTGAGGGGAGTCAAGTATTTCACTTGGGAAAATTCGGAAAAAGTTATTCAGGAAGATCCGGTAAGGAAAATGATGGCTTGTCTTTGTTTTGACAGAATATATTCAACATTTTTATATCATTTTATTTTATTTTATTTCATTTCATTTTGGCGCGGTTTTCGTTGCAGGGAACTCATCCGGACGGCGGAGCTCACGCCAAATTTACAAACTACAGTTTTGACGTGGAAGAATTTATGAGAATAGTTAATCTGGCTGAAAAGCACGTTAAAAATCACAACGCGTTTAAAAATTTCGTCAAAAAGTCATCGGACAAAATTATCGATGATAAAATTCCATCAAAGGATGAATTATGAAGAAAATAATTTTAGGATCCCAATTAGAATATAAGCCACGGGTTACTCGGATTCACCCATAAAACTATATCCATTACGTTACCAACGACAATGAATAGAAACACTGTATAATATTATCTAGAATAAAATCGAATCTCTATAAGCTGAAAATTAGACAATAATCTGATCAGTCAACTAAACGAGTTGTGACTCAATGTGCTAGAAAAGAGATTATAAAATACTTATGCTCATTAGAAACGAAACTTTATAATCAATTGATCATAATTTTAAGACGGATAATGATAATGATAATAATAATTATTATTTTTATATACAAAAATGTTGTACATATAATTATATGCTATTAATTGTTTCAAAGGTAAATATTAAACGTGAAGATGTAATTTTTGTGAAATATAAATGCAACAGTTGATCGGTTTTGCTTTACGCAAGGTATAACAATCATCTAATGTTAAACCAACTCAAATTAAATCAGCTAAACTCTCCTAAAATTACTCCTATAATAATTATTGATCAAACTGGCGTTAAAGAATTGATCAATTTACCTAATACTGTAGAAGCTTATATCAAACAAGAATTACGTACAAATTCTAAGCAGTACATACCTAATTTAGGTATGACATTAATGATAAATTAATCATTAAATTCCCAATTCTTGGGAATAAACGTGTACATAGTCAAAGACCTAAAGTTTAATTTGTATCTTATACCTGTGCAATAGAGAGAAAAATGCTGTGCCGACAACCATGTAGGCAGTTATAATTTTAACAGCTTCTGTGTCTGGAACGTACAGTGTTCTCATCGACATATTTATCGCGCCGGTAAGTACATTGCTGATTAGAAAAAAAGCCAAGCCGTTGTAATTTACTGCTTCGAGAATGTCAGGAATACTAGACAATAAATGAACCACGTCTTCTCTGCCTTTCTGACTTTTCTTCTTGTTGGGATTAGCTTCTTTGGGAACGAGCAGCTGCCTCAATATATCGGACACAACCTCAAGCAGGAGGAGAAGTGTAAGCATTACTGCAGACAGGGTGATCATCCAAGCGCAGTATCCGGCGTTGGCAAACTTTCTGGATACCCTGAAGTAATCGTCAAGGAAAAGAGTCGCTACGCAAGCTTGGGCAGCTATCAGCGACAACTTTACACACAGGATCATCGACTCGCTGTATTGAGCCTCAAAGACGATCAACCGGAACTGATTGGACTCCCGCAATTTGCTGTTTGCTGATCGAGCTGCGTCAGCTCTCTTGTATGTCGAATGAATCAGTCGCCCAATGGCTACACCCACAAAGTAGAGACCCACGTACCCCAGGGTGGAGACAATACCCTCTCGATTTGCGTCTATGAAACCCTGTCTGGAGTGGCTGAAGAGCCAACGCCTCACGCTCGTCTGATTCAAGATATACTCGTAACTAGCGAGCGTTGAGATACCAATGAGCAGAGAATGCTTCGAGCTTATCAGAACGGCCACAATACTCGTTAGTATCTTAACAGCAGCCAGAGTTATGAAAAAGTTCCAGTGAACTCCATACTCCGTTATCTGCCTCTGGTAGTTCAGATACTCGACAGAAAAATATCTGGCTGATCCCAAGACTAACAGAGGAATGCAGCCTCTCACAGAGTCCAAAAAGCTCTTCAAAACAGCTTTGACTAAGCCTGATGAGTTTTTATGATTGACACCGGAGTCTCTGGCCTCTGCAGAGACCAGAGCATTAGACATGACGAAAAATCCTACTCCGGTGTCCATCAGACTGAAGCCGTATACCTCAGTTTTAGCGAATCTTCTTGGGAAGGCTTTGAAGTCTACAGCCAGTATACAGATGGCTGTTAAAACGCTTGTCAGACCTCTGAAGTTAGTTATAAATGGACGCCGACCGGTCATCGGCGGCGGTTTTGCACCACCGCTGGTTGCCAAGTTTGTGGTCAGGCCTATGAAGGTAAGATTTGCGCAGGAAAGGAGTAACAGAGTTCCGCAAACCGAGATTTTCACCTCTGAGTAAATAGTCAGGCAAAGTATGGTCGGTAGTAGTACAATGAGAAATTCTAAGATGAATTTTGTGACTCGGTTCAGATGCTTTCCTATCAAACTTGTTGTCGTGACCATCAGCAGCAAGCTGCAAATACTCGGCATTAACAGAAGCAGCGTTTCCCGCGCGGATGTGCCCTGCGCGTTCGATACGAACTCCAGCTGCTCTTTTCTGTACGCCTCGTCGCTTGAATCTCCCGCCATTTTTTTAGCGGTCCGCGTTCCCCCGTTTCTTCTTCAGACTCGGCTATACGTCGCCTGGAATATCGTGACACGTGTCTTTAACGGCTTGGTGCAGAAAAATGATGGAAAAATCTTTTATTTACGACCATACTTACCAGCTAAAGTTCTATTCTGTTACTGCAGTTTCTCCGCGTCTCAAACCCGCTGATGTTCGATATTTATTGGTTATACTCGCTGCACGGTCTGTTCAGTAGACGCCATTTTTAATTCCGTATCGTCTGCTATCTGAACTGAATTCAGAAAAGATAAGGGGATGATACATACATACAGGGTGATTCTTTTTTTCTTAACGATCACTAGGATAATGGAACAAATAGACATTTTTTTAAATACAACGGGTCAATGCGACGTCGCGATTTTATTATTCAGAGACAATATCCATATTCTATAGATACATTTTTCGTTCATACGACATAGGTTTCCGGTTGAAATATTAAATATCATGATGTCGAATTCTACATAAGATAAAATATAGATAAAAAGAAATCAAATCCATATCGTTAAATTTATGCGAATGTCACAGATCCTGATCTTTACTGTCTAATTTATCGTTGGCAACTGGAAAGCAGGAACACCGTACCATCCTGCGTAATGTTTTGCGAATTCTTGCAGAAAATTTTTCTCTCCTGCAGTCGTTCGTCAGCGATGTGTCTTTAGGGGATTCCATCTCATCGTCTAGAATATTTTTCCGCTGAGTAACCGATTGATTGCCAATGTCAGAAATTTCTTCATTAAAAATCGTATTGATGATAACGGACGATCTAATTTGCCGCCGATCATTTGAACTGCTCAAAGAATTTTTATCCATTATCGCTAATTCGGATAATCCGGCCACAACATGTCTCGGAAAAAATCGATCGTTAACGAAACTCGAAGAGCTAGCTTGCAGCTGCAGTTGAGAATATGTGCTTTGCACCGTCGTATCTGACGCGGTACGGTTTATCGGGAAATCCCAAGAGGAAAGAGCTACCAATCGCTCATCTGTGCCGGAAGTGGGAATCCCCGGAACGAGGGTCGCCAGATTGACCATAGACGGAGATTCAGGGAGATGGGAACCGTCCCCTAAAATGCCTTCTAGAGCTCTTGAGGGGGTTCCCTGAACTCTGGATTTTTTAAGAACTCTGATAACGGTGATATCGGAGTCGCTGGGGAAAGATGAAACTTCAAAGTCCCTGTATAGCGCCAGATCTCTGTAATCGTCTGACGGACAAAGGTCGCTATCGCTTCTGCTCTTCAGCCGATCAGCCGAATCCCGGAGAAAAAATTTTCGCGGTATTTTCTCATCGATCTTTGCGCATTCTTCTGCAGCAGTGAGTTCGGCTGTACAAAATCAGAAAAATTTCAACGGTTGAATACACACGCAGTTATTGATAGGAATATTATTATCTATATAAGGTTATTATACGTACTGACCGACAGATTTTCTTAGCTTTATAACATCCTCAGTGTTGAATTCGCTCAATAAATAAGTCCCGTTGTTGCACATTGTAGTTACGGTATGATTGAGACAGCAATTTCAATGCAAAAATACGCCAATTAGCGCGGAAGTAATGGACAATTCATACGTTATGTATTGCGTGATTTGATAATGATAATTATACATAATATGTGGGCCCTGAAGTCATCGAATCATCGAGTATATTCATTGAACTTCTTTTGTCTGGAGACCGGCCATCATGCAAAAATATATCATCCATTTCAGTAAACTGAAGCCGATCTCACGGTTACCTATTTTCCAATGAGAAGAATTATGTCTTTGCGTTTGTATTCGACTAGCGAACTGTTCGAATATAATGTAGCTATATTTCCACATAGACATTTGAAAAGTTGTGTAATTGGAGAAAAAACGAAAGCAAAAAAATAAATGCGAGAGTTAGTCGATTTCAACGAATCGAACACCATCCAGCTATTCAAATATTCTAAACACAAAAACTACCACATACATATACGTTCCGATGAAAGAGCCTAAATTCAAAAATTATAAAACGACGATTTCGGGCACAAAATCAGAACAGTAATTTTTCTGAAAGTTTTGAAACCGTAAAAAAAAATCCTTAATTATATTTCCATCGAGACTCTTGAAAAGTTGTGTAATTTGAGAAAAACGAAAGCATAAAAGAACAAGAGCGAGAGTTGGTCAATTTCAACGAATCGAACACTATCCAGTCATTCAAATATTTCGACAGCAAAAACTACCATATACGTTTCGGATGAACAAGCCTAAATTCTAAATTTCAAACGATGATTTCGGGCGTAAAATTGGAGAAGTAATCTTCCTCAAAGTTTCAAAACCGTATAAAAAAAACCCTTCGCTATTACTTTGGCTCGTAAATTTGAATTCAAATAATTCCCGGGTCTCGTTGACGCTGGGACGACGGAACGCGGACCGTACGTTGCATAACCTCGCGTAGTTGTTGCCCCGGATTGATGACAATTTCTGCGGTTAGAACCTGCATCTGTCACTTTTGAAACTTCCAACGAAACAATATTGACTCATTGTCGCGTCCGGTCTAGCCAGCCCATAGATAACGGAGTAAATCGCTAACCGAATGATCGGCATGCATAATCAACCTGCGGTCGATAAATTCTCTAGTAAAATAATCCCGATCCCGACGTAATGGGAACCGACGAAGACGACGTTCCTCTCATGCCAATTTCAATTCCTGGATCCTCGTTAATCTCGGACACAAACTTCCCTGACGACGACAACAAATCCTCAAAAAATCTTCGCAAACGTTTATCTGGTCTTGAGATTGAAAGGCGAGAATTCAACGCCAAGCCAGTTTCCCTACCTTCGGATGCCACCCAAGTATGGAGCGAGGGCAACGGCGTACCGAGGATACCCCAAATCCTGGATCTCGAATCGCCAGGTAAATCTAACGGAGTCAAACCCTCAGCTTCTCCTACTACCGATTGTCATATTGACGATGCAGAATCGCTTTCTGGGAGAGAACGTATGAAGATTAACGTCATTAGAGGCTGCGTCGTTAAACCCAATCTCACGTTTGGCGAATTGAGACTCTTGGGTTGTAGCAGCGAGGGATTCGTCAATGGTAATTTACCGTTAAGCTTATTGATCTTTCTTACCCTCTCTCAAATTGCGTTCAAAGTTCGCAATCAATTGGGAATCCAATCTCAGATTTACAGTCAGTAGCTTTTGTCGAGTTTATACGTTATCTCGAGGCCTTGTATTGCTGTGACCTACTTTCTTTTAAGAAACTCTTGTTATTTGCTGTTCTGGTGATAATAAAAACCATGAATTTGATCCTCGAGGGACAAATTGGGCCTGTTTTTCTGAAAAGCGATACTTTCCCTTCGAAACGGCTTTAATAAACATCTGATTACGAATGAATTTCCGTAGAATTGTCACACGATGTTAGTACGTGGATTAGACATGGTGGCGACGGACAGAAAAAATGGGAATAGTCACTGAATTTTGATAGTCGGGCAAAGTTAGGGAATTTCCTAAACTCGCAGGGGGTTTTTTTGTCAGTTGGTCTTTTTTTTTGTCTTTCACACAGTTCTATTGAACAAAATCAAGGTAGATACCTTTTTACTTATCATTCACTGAAATCTTTCAATCTTATTTGGATTCGGTGGCAATAAAGGAAACAATGATGAATTTTCTGGAGGGAAGAGTCAGGGAAAACTCACGTGATTTCATTTTACCTAAATTGTCGCCACCATGATTGGGAAATACGAATTATCCATGTGTTGCGATAAGAGTTTATATGCATAAGGAACCTTTCGCAAAGGATCTCGTACGGGAACTTTAATATTCCTTGGATTTCCAATAGACAAATTAACATTGTCTCGAATTTGCCAAGGGGATTTTTGATCAGACCTTTTCTTTTATAATCTTCGAACATCAGAGAATCAAATCGATTGCAATTTTAATCCATTTCGCAGTGATTTATTTAGTCAGTTTCTCTCGCAGGAGTAAAATTTGCGAGGATCCCATGAATTTTGGCCAAAAAAGTAACGATATGATGATAAATCTATCATTGATTTCATCGAGTAATGAAAAAAACATGTTGAATACTTTCAGATTCAATCTCGATTCTGATCATTTCTCAGTCGTAATCATAAACATATGTTGATTATTCTAGATTCTATAATAATGAAAAACTGATTCATGAAATAGACAATTCTGGTATGCCTCTGAAAAGTGTAGAAAACTGCCGATGGTCAGAGAATGTAGTGAAAAGTTGCAGGATTTTACTATCCGTTGAATAAAAGGCCCTGTTCTTTATCTGAATTACAATTCACTCGACAAAATCACAATTTACGCCTATTCAAAAGTACTCAAAATGCATTTGATCCGACCCCTGTATATTTTTGGATAATATCTTTCTAGCCGAACTGTTCCATAGAGTCTATTTCAAAGACGACGACTAATTAATTAACTAACAATGATCAGCAACTAATTAGAGCAAAGAAAACTAAAGAAAGGGATTTGATTCCTTGTTGATGGTAATGGCGCCGTTCTACTCAAATCTTGTAAAAAAAAGTGATCCGCAGATGACATACGAAAGGTTCTATGGCCGCGACTGCTAGGACTAAGGGATCAAGATCTCGTGCCAGTCGAAGGGCTCGAAACGATACATAATCAAATTGGTAATGAAGTTTACCAACAGATACTCAAAGATGTTGTGAGAAGCGCCAGTCACTTTCCACCTGGATCAACTCAGGATGAAATTGCCATGTTTGAAAACCAGATGACGCAAATGATATGCTGGGTTCTTCATCGGCATAAAAAACTAAAGCAAGTTCTTAATAACTGAAGATAAAGAAATGTAAAATCACATGAAGTTGAAGTTCCTAACGTTAACGAAACAGAATTTTTGGAAAAAAAAATTCATTACTTCATGACTCAAATGTTGTTAGACTTTTCAAATGGTAAAGGTTGGTGTGTTTGACTGAATTGAGATATGGATCGTATTCTGCTGCTTTTCAACCGCTGAAATCCTGAATTCAAGAACTTTCACCACTTATTTCGAGGCGCGATAACGTTACAAACTTCAACTTCCTAAAATCAACCCCCTTCATTCCTTCATCGTTTGACCAACGATTTGATTCACTTTCAGTTATTATCAGGGCTACAATGACGTAGCGGCGACCGTTCTGATGGTCATGGGTTTACAGCGTGGATTATACGTTTTAGAAGAGATATCGTTGAAGTTTCTCGAGAGATTTATGGAACTAACAATGGAGAAGGTCAACCAGGAATTATTTTTTATATTCGCATTACTGGAACGTGTTCATCCGACTCTATTGCAGCATTTAGAAAAGTAAGTGATTTTTTCATTATTCCTTTCGAGGAATATCAAGGGAATACAAATCCTATCGATCAAATCAACTCGGCAAATATATTTCCCATTTATTTTACAGCGTCGAACTATTTCCCCACTTTGCTCTTGCCGAATACACAACTTGGTACGCGCACAAGTACTCTGAGCATAGAAAATTGCTGCATAGATTGTTCGACTACTTCCTAGGAAGCCCGCCGCTCATGCCGTTGTATTTAAGCACAGTAGTCGTCGCCCATAGAGCTACGGAAATATTCAATACCACTCCGGACATGGGGCATACACACAAAGTGCTCTGCACGGTGAGATAAATTTGCATTTGGTAATATCAGAAAACCTTAGAAGGTGAAAAACCTTTGTGAGAATTCTTGTTTTTTAATTTTCTGTTTCACGCCAGCTCCCTGAGGATCTACCGTTCGAAACTTTGCTTCTCGAAGCGAAAAATCTCTACCGAAAATACCCGCCGGAATCAATAGAAAACGACGTTCGTGACTACGATACAAAAAGGAGAGAAAAAGAACAAGAGTGGAAAAAAGTAGCGGACAGAAATCGGAAGGAAAGAGAAAGGCGGAGTAGAATGCAAGTCGCTGTTCCTCATCCACGCTTGCCTTACAGAGTTGGAAGTTACAGGACTATCGCGGTTGTAACTGTTCTAGCTCTGGGTATTTACGCTTTTTTAAAAACTTCATCGGGGCTCAACTGATAGGCGACTGAATTTTGATTCGAAGGAAATTGAATTGTTCGATGACCAGATCCGAATTTTTTTTTTAATTCTAAACTGAGGGGAGCGTTTTAGAGCAGCAGCTGTGTCTGAACGCTATTTACAGAGTGAGTTTCTGAAGAGGTGCAACAATTTAGTTGAATGATTTTTATTTACTATTGGCGCTATTCGTAGCAGCAATCGTCGATACGAAGTGTTGTTTTCTAAGCATTCCTACACTGCCTTACGCTGTGTCTTTCTGAATATACAAATACGAGTAATGTGAAGCTCTAGATGTTTCATATGGAGGAAAGTTTGTGTTTTGAACCAAAAAAGCAGCAGCTAACTATACCATTGACCAAAAAATAATCATTCGGTGGAAATAAAACTCGACAAATCAATTGATCCTGAAAATAAATTGAACCCGAATGTTAATTTTCACGTAAATTTAAATTTGAGAGTAAGAGGTTTCGTACTTTTGGAATTTTTTACTTGTTTCTGAAAAATCTGACATCTCAACACATACTCATTCTTGCCCAATTTTAATTATAGCTCAAATGATTGATAAAAATAGTTTATTTTGATCCTTAGGATGCTAGAAGAGTCTGAGAATTTGATATTTCAATTTGTATGACCACCTTGACATGTAGATAATGTGATGAAGTGCGGAAAATGAGAAAATTAGAATAATTTCTGCGATAGAGATCGAGGAACCTTTTTATAAGTACCTAAAATATATACCTACCGATAATTTTCAAGATACCTAAATTTTTTTTTGGTAAAGAAAATTAATTTTGGACAGGGGGAAGGTTTTTACGTCTGCTTATAATTAAATATGAAACGCATACCTACGATATGTATTGTATATTGTAATTACACTTTATATACGCAACATGAGGGACATAGCCCAGATATTTATTTCAGATTATAAATTACGATAATATAAATAAGTCAAGAGGTCTATAGGCTATGTGTAAACAGATATAGCGCAATATGAGAAAGTCAGAAATAAAATATTAATTTTTTCAATATTTTATCGAACTTTACTACAATTAGCAGCTGAAACAATTCCTAATATTTCGACCCTGTCTTTCTCGCACTGCAAAAGCTGAGATAATCTATTAACGCGTGATTTATAAATGAAACGTATCAATCTTTCCTTTTTTAGATCACAAATAACTGCAGAATTGAATGTCTGTATAATTCACAGTCTTTTTGCGGTGACCATGATAACTAGAAAACTAATTTATCCATTGATTTGAAATTCATAGAAAAACTTTGCAACATCCTTATCTCTAGATTGACCTACATTCAAATTTCTATTCGGAAATTTGACATTTGGAATCGATTTGAATCAATTCCTACCACTTTGATTTCGTTCAACACGTTGTTTCTCGTTTTTTGTTGAATAGTTTCCAAACTAAGCGTTGTGTCGCGATGATTATAGGACAATCGGAAGATAAGGGTGTTATAAAACTATGGTATCAATTTGGAGTCAATTATTAATCGTGCTGTTCAAGTTATCGCGGCTACCAGACCCTTTTTAGACACGAATTTGATCCTGAATAGTGAAACTATTTCGCGGATACATAAAAACAACGAATTATTCGAATTTCAGTTGGAATATAAATAGATATCAATAGTTTTTCATCCCTGGAAGTCATTCCGAATAGAGTCGCACGTAATGGTTGATAAACACAATCAAATCGATCTCGCAAATGTTGCGCCGAATGGAACATCGAGTTTTGATAGTAAATAGTAGAGAATCTCAGTCTTGGCTACACCGCCGTGCGAGTCGGTTGTAATTAGACAGCTGCAGAAGGAAATGGAAAAATTCGATTTTTCGTCCGAATCAATCGCGCGCTCACTTTTCTAACGCGAACTATCGGCTTTGGCATTTTTTTTCACGGGAACTAGTAAAGCTACGAGTCCGTACGTAGACTCGATCGATTCGTCGTGAAATTCTGCGACGATTCCAATTTTTCAATTTCGGGAAAAAACCCAATTGCAGGAGTGGTAACAAAAAAAAACCACCCACGAGTGTCCCGGGATGGCTACAGTCAACTGTATATTGTCGACTTTCTACCGCGTTTTCGAATCTTCTTCATTCCTATTTCGTATCTCCATGGTGAAAATCTCTTAAACCATAATTCTTCAGAACTTCGATCCCTTTTTTTCGATTTTCAAACGATCGGGTGAAAAAGCTAGACAATAAAAAGATTCACGAGCTATCGCAGAATTCGTATTTCGCGCAGAAAAGTCATTCGCGAAGCCGCGACCCCGATTCTTTGGGTGCGTTCGTTTATGCAGCCAGATCAGCAGCTGCACGCTCTCATTGGTCGTTGCCGCTCTATTCTGCGATCCGATTGAATTAGCAGAGCAGATCTGCTGCAGTCACTGCATAAACGAATGCAACCTTTGGGTGAATTTTCATGCAGGAGTGAATTTATGGAGCCTAGAAGTTAGGAGACCGATCTCCGTATTGGAGAAACGTTCCCAGTTTCGTCGCTCTGTAGCTATATATATTCGCGAGCTTGTCAATCGGCGCGCCTCTACCGGTAGCCAGAAGCACTAGCTTTTCGAATGTAAATACGGTTTGAGGTTATACAATAACTTTGCGAATGCGAAAGGTGACAGTGATTGTGAGATCCGAGGATGATTGGTTTTATGTTTAAGTACGTGGAATATTGGGACAAATAGTTGAGCCGCGAATAATGTCTAAATTTCTGTAATATACGATCTACATTACGTGAAAGTGGGACAATCGGGAATCTCGAATTAAATATATTTTCATTCCGGGTTGATAAATACCCTACCTGGCAATCAGGGATTGAACAACTCATTTTCAATTGTATTAATCTGATTGCAGATGCACGATATAAAGAATAACAATCAAATATGTGTCGGTTGCTATGGTAACCATAGGTTTCGCTGAACACCGCTAGTGGTGCGTCGGTTGGCAAGCTCGCGATGTATATAGGACACGCGCGCAAGAAACCGGAACGTTTTTTCTGGAGTGGGGGAGACTGAGATCGGTCTCCTAACTTCTAGGCTCCATAAGTGAATTACTGCCGTGGCGCCATTCACTCTTACGAACCCACGTGATCAATCTGCTATTGGTTGTTGATCACGTGGGTTTATAAGAGCCAATGTCGCTGCGGCAGTGATTTACTCCTGCAGCAATTTACTATGCGCATGAAAATTCGACTTTTGGTGGTTTCACGCGAAAATCAAGATGGCGGACGGCAGTCAGATGGAAGTGGCAAGCGCGACATAACCTCGAATTACCAAGCGTTGTTTGACATAAACAAACAGCTGAGATAGGTTAAATAGACCACGACATATTCGCGATGAAGATATAATTACCCGTCTTGGAGAATGACGGCTCGAAATAAGAACGTTACGGACTTAAGCAGCCCGATTAGATTTAAAAATCGTCGAACGTCGTTGAACGTGAATCTGAGTTACGTATCGAGTACGAGTTTGTTGACAGAAGATATTGATGAGGATAATGCGAACACGAATACTAATAGCTCGTCGCCAACGTACGATAGAAGTGTAAACAACAGCTTGGAAAGGACGATAATCAACAGACCCAATTCATCCAGGAGGTGGAATCTTTCGTTAAAAGGATTCGCCACAGGAAGTAGTAAACAATTGAAATCAAACCCTAGAAATACCATTGACCATGTAAATAATATCGCGAGGATCAAACCTTCGTTTGTTAAAATGGTGAGGCTAAGAACGAGCACACCTCTCGTTTCGAGGCACGATAAAGTTGTCCAGAAACTGATATCGGATGAGGATTTTACGCCCTCCGAAAACCTCAAGAGATCCAGCATTCTCGAAGATGTTCGCTTCCCGCTTCATGTAAGTATCCAAATTCAAATGTCAATTAATAGCTCCTTGGGTATGTCGGTAAATGCTCCCTTTAAATGAAAAAGTCCATCGATTTGTCATGGAATGGCCTATAGGAACAAGATGCTTTAATTTGTCGTGAAACGCCTTAGATAAACAAAATGCTTCGATTTGTCATAAAATGCCTTATATAAATGAAATGCTTCGATTTGCTGTGCAATACTTTACATAAATACTCCGATATGTCATGAAATGCCTCATATAAATGGAATGCTTCGATTTGTCATGAAATGCCTTAGATAAATGATCATCTTAAGTACATCTAACTGACATGCCATTGAAGTTTGCATTGTTGGAATACAACGAAATTCGACGAAAATTACAAATAAATGTACGATCGAACAAAAATGATCCTGCTGGGCTTAACAGATAAAAACCACTAAAAATAACTTGTAACATAATCCTGACAGCTGCATCATTTTCAGTAAATATATATGAATTTTTCAAATTTTCGTCAAATTCCGTTGCGTTCCAACAATGCAAACTTCAATGTCATTAAATGACGCTGTTCTAGCAGAATTCAAATACATGGGAAATGCCACAAACTGGTTAGATTTGTCATGAAATGCGTTATGGGTGGATATTTGATAAGGTGGTCAAATCGGTATGGTAAATGGCCAAGCAATAAACCATGTGCCTGGTCGAAACGAACATATTTTTTTGTATGCATCATACAACTAGAGTATCCTGTAGCACGGGCCAGACAAAATACAGGTTTTTTGAATTTATATTTTCACATTCAGGGAAAACACATGTATGAGGTGGATGAAAAGCTATAGTTGTTTCAGAGCCTGTATATTGATATTGTAGGTTGCCATGTTAAAAAAAAGAATAGATGTCGAAGATTCAGAACGTTTGCTGTATTCTTATTGCAAAACCAGTTTTAAAAAAATATGTTTCTTTGGCCCTTAATTGTGCAGGGGAATGACGCCAGGAGAATTACGGATTCACCCTTATATGGTTAAATTATGGTCAAAAGGCTCAGAAATAGATTTTGCGCTAATACAATGTTGTTTGGCGTTTCATTTTACATGTATGAACACATAAAACATTTCAAAACGCTTTCATTGAATGGAAATAGCAGAGCACAGGGGAATGAAAAAGTTACTGGCACGGACGTGGCTATCCCAGTTGAAGACCAAGTAGCGACTAACACGAACAAAATATTCCCCATCACTAAACGTGTTCTCAACCTCAGACCATATTACGTAGAGACACATACAATATAGTCATGGTGGCGTAAATAAAGTGCATAAAAATTGACTGTTACTTAGCGACAGGGGAATTAAGGCCAAAACGCACTATGCCGAAGCGAAGCGAACCGAACCGAAGAGAACAGTAGCTATCACCCAATCAATCCATGAAGTATTGTTGTGATCATGTCTTTTGAACAATAGACTTGATGATCAGTCACTGTTTTCTACGATTCGGTTCGCTTCGCTTCGGCATAGTGCGTTTTGGCCTTTACTCCAAAACACGGAGACAGGCAGGAAAGTCTCAATAACTCAAAAATAAATGAAATTTTGTTATTTCTGCATAGCTACAAATATAAATCAACTATCTGAGAATGTATTACCGTGGGTTTTGTTTTGGAAAATCCGCATACTTTCCTGGTTAGCTTGTTTTTAGGTGAAAAAGCGGGGTGGAGACACACCAGGGAAATTACATTTTCCATGCTTGAGCTCATTTTTTAATAGAGACGAATGATTTTGTAATTTCTAAACACAATGTTCTGAGTAATACAGTTACTCATCTGTATTCTGATAGTTCAAAAACCCAATTATTCCGAAAATTCGTCCAAAAAATTGAGGTGCCGTACCGAAACCACTTTATCAAATATTCACCCATATATAAACAGAAACCTGTCCATCACTAACTGATTATGATCTACTGCTGCATTTTTTCTTCATTATACATCTAGGCGCCTCATACCTCCGTCAATTGAATTTTTATCTTACAATTGAAAGAAAATAGTACAGGACTATAAAGACAGGGACTGAGAATCTGACCAAATACGCCAAGAAACTAAGTACTAAGTCTGAGTCGTGTCTTCAATGTAAAAAAGAAGCAGACATCTCTTTTGGCAAAGGAGAAAAGCTTATGAGAATCGAAGAGTATCTGTGAATTGTTGACTTTCAGGGTGAAATATTCTCCCCGGAAGCTTCTATCGTTATGGAAACGTCGATGGATATGACGGAAGTTCAAGGAGCAGCGGTTTTAAATGCTGATCCAGTAGCAAACGAAACGTTAAATGTATCCTCAGGCGTCGACGGAGGAAATGATTCTTCTGTTATTGTTCAAGACACAGAAGATATGAGACACGAAGAGGATGTAGAAGAGAGAATTGGAACTAGGATTATTCCTGACTCTGAACAAGACAGTATTAACACTATCCGCACATCTTTGAACGTCAACACTTCTTTGGACTCTAGATTTAGCTCTGTGCCTAATAACAGTCTTTACGATCCAAGGGACAGCAGAGTGCCTCAATTTCAAGAACCTGTTAATCAAGATAGAAATGACTCGGATCGAATTCTTTCTTATCCAATCTCAGAATCTTCGGACGGAAATGTACCCGTCAATTCTATTATCGTTACTACAGCTCTTATTGAACACGATCCATCGAATCGATCAACAAATCATCCAGAAATCCAGGCCCTTGAAACAACCATTTGCTTACAAACCCATAGAGAATCTGATTCCCCACTCAATACATCCCGACAATCGGAAAACAATGAATCTAATGATAAAAATGGCCCTGGAAACGACAGCAGGTCAACAGATGCTTTGTAAGTTACTTTCACTCACAGTTTACTTTTGCATTCACATTTCCAAATAGTTTTCTGTAAATTTTGATGGTATCAAGCGAAACACATAATTAGTCGTGAATCTTCAGCTAATGACCAAATTTTACCTTACAGATCGTTAGTCAATCAAGATCGAGAAATTGATCATCTGAGAATTAGCAGCGACGAGGATGACGTTGAATCGATTGTACCAGATGCAGTGGAAAAGCCGATCAAAAAACGGAGAAAGAAATTATTGAGACTGCGAGAATCTGGGATGGTTGATCTGTCTCCTGTGTCGGTTGATATGGTACCGGGTAACGGAAGAGTTCCCAAAAAACGGGGCAGGAAAGTTAAGAAGACGGTGAAGAATGTGGAAAAGGACAGAGACGATGCTAGTAAAACACCTGCTCCAATTTATACTACGGACGAAGATATAGTGGCGGTAGACATCGAGCCGAAGAAAGTGAAGAAAAAAGCGAGGAAAGTTAAAACGAAGAAAATTGTTATAAAAAAAATGGCTGATGTTGGTTTATGGAAACGATTAAATGGGAATGCTGATATCACAAATGAAAGCTGCGAAGATATCAGCTCTGCTTTGGGAAGGACTTCTTTAAACGATTTCGAACCGAAGAATAATTCTGTCGGACGTAAGAGCCGGAAGATAAGGCCCAGGATTGTGATCGTGGCTACTGGATTACCTATAGAGTAAATATGTTATATTTTTTAAGTTTTAGCACATTTATTTTATGATCTCAAGATTCGAACAAGAGAAGAAACACATTTTTCCATTTTATAGGCAGAAATTATTGGTCAAAAGCACCGTCGCCACGCTGGGATCAGCCAAGCTGGAGAAAATAGTTACTCGTAATACAACGCATGTTGTCGGTCAAGGTACACGTACTGTGAACTTGCTGCGCGGACTCGTCAGGGGTTGTTGGCTAGTGAGTTTCGAGTGGATTTCGAAATCTTCCGAAGCTGGAGAATGGGTTGATCCTGAGGAATACGAGATTACTAGTTTCTCCAAAGCTGTACAAGTGGGTTTGAATTTTGATAGGAGTCTATGTACATTGCTGTATACCTGAGAAACTTGAGAATTCGAGATATAATTTGTTTAGAACCGATTTTATTCATTGATTCTTTTTGTTCACAGGAAAATCGTAAGGAAAAGCAATTGTTTGGGACAGCTTATGTCTCAGAGTTGTTTCTAACATGCGGATTGATACACATTAAAGAAGAAACGTCTACTCCAGCCCCAGTTCTAAAGGAATTGGTACGTATTGCAGGTGGTCGTGTTGCCACAAGACCAGAGGAAGCGAAGATAATTATTGGCCGTGGAGGTTTCAAAGAGATTTGGATTCTGGATTCAATAACCAACGGAGAAATACAACCGTTGGATCATTATTGTAAAAAAAAATCTTTGAATCAAGACTGAAAGATTTCATCGATCATGGTAAATCATGTTTTTCGAAATCATTTTGAGTAATAATCGAAGTATTAGAAGTATTGAATCTGCACGGATATAAAGCATCCAAGTTGCCTATGTTTTGTATCATCTTATTTTGTTAAGCGTATGTCTAGATCTTTCGAAATCCAGTGGTCTATTGCACACATGTATATACGAATAATCTATTGAAATTGTGCTTGAGCCACGGGAATCAATTTTTTCTACACATTGAATATCGTTGGTCGATAATTATATTTGTAATTTTATATCTATGTATTTATTATTTATTTATACACGGACTAGATCAATTGGATCTACAAAATTCACCAACTTGATAATCGTTATTAATTCATATGTATATATATATATATTATAATATAGACAAATGTAACAATAAATAATCTTATTTATTATTCTGAAGAGTATAAAACGTATATAAAAGTATAATAGTAACCAGGAGCAACTTAGAATTACATTTTATTCACCTAATTATCATTCATTCACTATTCATTCAGTTATTTGTATGCCCTTACTAGATGACAAATATTTAAATTAATCTATTAAAAATCTAGGTATTTACAAATGCACCGAATTAACTATTGTCAGTTTGTGTAAATCAAATTATTACGCAAAATGACATTCAACATTTTATGAAACCTATTCAGTGGTGGAGCAATAAAAAAACATTCATGTTTCTTCGTGCTCATGTGATCTAAACTGATGAAATTTCGTTTGAGGTATTTTTATTTAAATAAAATCGCATTCGCGTTCGATTGGGGAATACCCCTAGGAAGCGTAATTGATTCTGAGCCGGAAACTATATACAAATACTATAAACAAATGTTGAAGTAACCAATGGGTGCTCTGGATTTGTTGCGATCTGCATAGCAATGATTGGCTGACTCCGAATTCGCTTACCGCTTCCGGTTCTCACAGAAATGATGCGAAATGAAAGACGATGTTCAAAAGCTATTTTCTCGGCAAAAACATATCCAGCAAATGTAAAATTAATAACATCGATGAAGAAGAATAGATCGAAGGGCATGATACTCTCTGATTTTCAAAATTCGACCGAAAGTTTTACAGATTATTTATCAGCCGTAATCTTTTAAACTTTTTCCCCATTTTTGACAATCCAAGAGTATTATGCTCTTTGTTCACTTTTCCTTCATCGTTGTTACCAATTTCACATTGATCGGATACGTTTTCGCTGAGAAAATAGCTTCGAAAAATTCCAAGTAGAAAATCGTGTTCATGAAAATTGAACCGAATCGAATTACACGAGAGAGTCGCCCATCTGTCCAAACTTTTTTTGCATCGTGGCAGAGAGCCGTCCGGGGTGGGGGTCTGAAAAACTACGTAGTCCGTGCCGGTGGTTAGAACTGGCGATAATATACGCATCCACCGATTATCGCCGCGGTGTTAAAAGACGTTTAAAAATCTATTTATGTACCGCGTCAGCAAGTGTCGATGATAAATAAAACAAAAGCTGCGTAAATCGTCTCGGTGAAATAAAAAATTAGGTGCAAAATGTCCACCAGATCGTTGAACAGTCTGATTATCGTCGCTTATACTCTCAGCTTCATAACCTCAACCCTCGTAATATCGTCTTCCGTCAATCCTAACAAAGACGATGTGTCAGACGTGGATATTTTTCAATCAACACCTGCACAGCTGAGGTGGCATTTCTCCGACGATAACCAATACCGCGAACTCCAAACCGATAGCAGAGTTAAGCGTAACGCAATCGTCCCAAAGCCACGCGATTCTCCCAGCAACGTCAAACTCATCGACGAACCGGAATGCGCCGAAGATATTCGCCGTCTTTGCGGCATTGCGGATAAAAACAACGAGGATTTAGTCGTCCTCGAATGCGTCCAGACGTTCAAGGTAAAAAAAGAATTCAACAAACATTTCATCAATTGGTTAGATTCAGATTTTCTATTTATTTTGTCTCTAAACAATTTTTTTTTTTTTTTCAATTTTCTTTTCTGTTTTATCGCAGAATATTTGATGTCGATTTATATTCCATTTTTTTTCCTGTTCTTTTATCCTCTTTGATATAACGTGACATTACTTATCTGCTAGAATTGCGCAACCCACTTTGTTTTAATCTCTGACACGTTCTCTAATCTGTCGTATTAATATAACCGTTCCAGTCACGATTCATAGACAGGGGATATCCGGAGCGTTTTTTTTATCGTTTTACAATATTCACCGTTGTTTCCTACGATTACAAAATTCAGAATGACGAGGTGTTCAGCGATTTACGGTTCTTCGCTTATCTACCTTTTTGTTTCTCTCTTAAAATATCATTGTTTCCTTCTGAAAATAACACAAACCACTCTATATAACGATTCATTTATTGGAAATATACATATATATTCAAATTTGCCAAGGAACTAGAATTTTTTTTGCACTTTTTAACTTCTTTAATCCGAGGAATAAATCACACGGCAAAGACTTATATACTATATTAGCTCAAATCTCTGAATATCTCCCAGCATCTCTCACTTTTATTTTTCAAACATCATTTCTAGATATTATAACATTTTTCCAAGATTTTTCAAGATTTTTCAACACTTCTCAACATCCTCCAGCACTTATTTCCCAATATTTGACAAAACTTCAATAATATCTCCTGTATTTTGTATACCAAATCTCCACCGTTGTTTTATCCTTCACTTTAATCTGACTTTCTATTATTGCTAATGTCTATTATTTCAGTAAATTATACCCTTTGCTGAAATTCTCGGCCTTTACTCAACACTAGATTATTTTCTGCAGTATGCAGAGTTGAAAGTTTCATTTTAATTGATTTGATCGAGTGTTCGAAAATCATTCCATAATTTATAACATAGAATTATAATGTATGTTTCAAAACTTGATTACATTCATTTGAAGATAAGAACAGCTCAGTTTTATTCACAACTCTATAAAATACTCTACAATATTTTTCTTTGCAATGAATTTGAGTTATCAATAATGTTCTGGTCAACGACACTATATTCATCCAGTCGTTTTACATTATTCGTTTTCATTATTAATCATTGAATATAAACAATGAAAATATTTTGCAGGCAAACGAGGTGGCTGGTATAAATGAGAAATGCCAACATGTGATTTGGATGCACATAAGGCAGCTTACCGATGACAAAACAGTGAAATCTGTTACATCAAAAGTATGCGGTACAGAATTGGACAAAATCGGTTGTAAGATAATACCAAACAGTAACAGCGGGACGTATCTGAGTTGCATTATAGATAAACGGGAGGAGATACAGAATCGTCAATGTCTCGACTACATTCAGAGGCTGGAATGGGTCGCCTTGAGCGATTTCAGAGTAGTAACGCATTTCGACAACGATTGCGAGGCAGATATACAAAAGTTCAAATGCGGGAGGATACAGCCGTACAAAGAAATCTCTCAAGGGCAAACTATCGCCTGTTTGCAACAAGAGATAGACAGACTTGGTCCGCAGTGCAAAAAACGTATTTTACACGTCTCAGAAATCCAGGCTGACAACATTAAGCTTGATCGACAATTGTACATGGCTTGTACTCAAGATCACATCAAATTTTGCCCTGATATTAAGCCTGGCAGCGGACACGTCTACAAATGCCTTATACAACACAAAACCGATACATCTATGACCAAACAATGTCAAGATCAACTTTCTAGAAGAGAAAAATTAATAGCTTCCGATTACAAGGTCAGCAAGGGCTTGGTCAGGGCCTGTAAAGAGGATATCAAGACTTATCATTGCCGTAGATCTGTTTCTGATGATAAAGACATCAGATTGGCTCAGATTCTTCTCTGTCTTGAATCAGCCGCTAAGAATAACAAAATAGAGCCCGACTGCCAAGTCGAGATGTTCGATCACAGAAAGATTCTAATGGAAGACTACAGGCTGTCTCCAGAGATAGTCAATGACTGCGGTAACGACATATCAAACTTTTGTAACAGACTGGAAGTCGGCGGAAAAACCATTCACTGTTTAATGGAACACACGAGGGCTAGGAAAAAAAAATTACGAGTCGCTCCGGAGTGCCAGAGAGCCGTTAGTACTCCTAGACATTTGTTTGAATCAAAGTATATCAGTTTTTGGCATAAGTCAGCCTCAGAAACTCATTTTTACTCTGAAAACGAACAGAATTCTTCACTTCTGATTCAGTTGCATTCAATTAAACTTTGTAATTCGTCTCAAACACATGAATTATCTTCTTACAGCTTGAGGGACTCGTCAAGGAGGCTGACGTCGGTGAAGATTGGAGACTCGATCCCGTTCTGCACGACGCTTGCCAGCCGGTCGTTGACTCTGTTTGCAGAGATGTGAGTGTTTGAGTATTTCGTATTGAAAATTGCTATTTTTTCTTTCAGCTTTTACCACAAAATTCTTTTATAAGCCCAGGAAAAACTTTCGGGCGTTTGATTTTCAAATATTCATATAAAATATTTGAACAGCTTGATCACAGATGTTTGAAATTTTGTCAATATTGATGATTCTTCTAATTCCAGGTTCGTGCCGGTGATGCACGAGTTATATCTTGTCTGATGGAAAAGTTGGGGACTGATAAAATGACTGAGGCTTGCGAAACGGCTTTGGTTCAGATACAGTACTTTGTGGCAAGAGATTTTAAACTCGATCCTCAACTATACAGAGCTTGTAGTACAGACGCTACTCGTCTTTGTCACGCAAAGAAAGTTTGGGCCGAAGATGGCTCTCAAATGGATCCTGAAAGAGGACCTTTGGTCTTGCCATGTTTATACAGTTACGCTTATCATCCGCAGCCAAATATGACCGTAAATAATAATTCAGAATGAATATTGATCAATTTATTCAGTCTGATTGAATGAAACTAATAAAAAAACTACGACTTTCAGTTAAATCCAGTCTGTTTGGAAGAAATCAGAAGAGTGATGAGACAAAGAGCTGTTAACGTTGATTTACAGCCAGAAATAGAAGAAGCCTGTTTAAATGATCTTGCACTTTATTGTTTCGACAAAACAGCTAAAGGGGAGGAGATATTTTGTCTCCAGAATAACTTGGACAGGTAATTTCTGTTATTCTTTGTCAGATTTTCTTACATCGCTCAATTCACAGCTCCTCGATAAATGATCTTCAAATATTCTCCTCAGCTTAGAACAGAAGTGTAAATTGGCTGTGGGAAATCTTACCGAGGAACAAGCCGAGCACGTCGAACTCAATCCAATTATCACTTCGGCTTGCGAAAGTTTCATGGAAAAACACTGCGAGGTATTCGATATGATGAATAAATACAATTTCATTGTATCGACTTGATGTCTCAGTCTTTGTATCTCTTGTCAACTTCGCTATATCCGAATTTGACTAATTTGATGAAATTTTCTTTCAAACTAGGCGGAACTCAAGGCCGGCAAAGACGAGGGGGATTTAATGGAGTGTCTTATCGAACACAAAAACGATCCGGACATCAGAAAGGACTACAAATGCAGGGCAGCTGTCGAGCACTTTCAATTAATATCTTTGAAAGATTATCACTTCACTTACAAGTTCAAAGAAGCTTGTCGACCGCACGTTATGCGCAGATGTCCAGAGTCAGTGGGAGCATTTATATTTTATTCCTTAACTGATTTTCGTGAGCTCTGGGGGACAAATTCTATCGGAAAATTAAAAGCAATCAAAGAATCGATTGATTTCTTTATGCATATCGTACAGATTGCGAAGTACAATAGTGAAAACTTGCTATTTATTGGTTCTTCCGAATCGGTAAGTTATATTATCACTAAAACGATTGTATTCTTCATTTTCCTAGAGCAAAAACTAAGGCGGAGGTCATTCGATGCCTGAGCACCATGGTCCAAGACGATATAATAAAAGACACGTCTCACAGAATTCCTAAAGAATGCAGACAGCAGTTAAAAGCCCAATTGTATCAACGAAGAGAAAATATCAAATTTGATCCAGTTCTACACGAGGCCTGTGACGCTGACATCAAGAAATTGTGCTTCAAAGTCGAACCGGGACATTCTCAGGTATGAAAAAAGCTGATTATGTAAAATTCTGGTATTCTCATGAGATGAATACTGTAGAAATTTATTCCCATAGCTTTGGGAATAATTGTGGATGTATAATTTCTTATTCAGTGAGTCTTGAGAACTCTCAGATTCTATTTCGTGTATTTCTTTTCCAGGTCATAGAATGCCTCGCTTCGCATAAACAATCGTTATCCGAAGATTGTCACAAGAAGTTGTTCAACGTTAGGAAACAAGAGTTGCAAGACAGTTCGAGCGACTATACGCTTTTGAATACTTGCCACACAATGCTGCGACAATTTTGTTACAAAGAAGATCAGTCCAGAGCTTTGGAGTGCCTGAAAAGGTTTAAGGACGAACCAACTTTTGACGAAAAGTGCAAAAACGTTGTCATCAAAAGGATGATCGAACAGAATACTGACTACAGGTTTAATCCCGCTTTGCAATCTGCTTGCTCGTCAAATATCCACAAACATTGCAAAGATGTGAGTCTCTCGACTGCACCCGTATACCGTTTGGGAAAATATGAACATCCCAGTCGAGTTTATTGCTTGAGAAATCTTCATTTATGAATAGAATCATCTCCAGGGAATTTTTTAAAGACAAATTTCTGTTTATTTTTACTTTGAATTTCAATGAAATTGGTCAAAATAAAGTTTTAATTGAACTGTCGTTTAACTAGGTATTAAAAGAAGAACCGCAGGACAAAGAACTCCAAGGAAAAGTCATCAAATGTTTAAAGAATAAATTTAGAGAAGGAAAACTCGATTCCAGGTGCGAACAGGAGATGATAAACATATTGAAAGAAGCTGCTCTCAACTATCATCTCAATCCTTTACTAGCAACGATGTGCGCCGAAGAGGTACGGCTAGTTAGAATCGATATACTATCTTATTTCCTCTTTTGATTCAATTTTAATGCATTTTGGAGCGTTTTTTTATCAATTTTAATTCCTCATTTCAGATAGAAAAGATATGTGGTGATACCGAGAAGACCCCAGGCTACGTCGAGGAGTGTTTGAAGACGCAATTCAACAATGGAAATACCCAGATGCAGGAACAGTGTAGAATAGAAGTCGCCTATTTGATAGAGCAAGCAAAAGCTGACATAAGCGTTGACCCGTTATTACAAAATGCGTGTGCCATAGACGTCAGTAAATATTGTAGCCAAGTACCCCACGGAGCTGGTAGACGTGAGTTTGAATTTCATTTTGAAGAGTATTCTTTGTGTAATAAATTAATGAAGAAGCTAGAGAAACGTAATTTATGATCAATTATTCACAGGGTTTAGCTTCGATTCACTATTTCTTATTTTAATATTTCAGATATTATGTGTCTCCAGAACGTGCATCAAGATGAGACAAAATCTCTGCAACCCGACTGCTACAAAATGCTCTCTGCGAGGATAGAAATGTTCAAAAATGCCGCAGCTGTGAGTTTGTTGATTTATTTACTACCAGGATTCTTCTAATCTCTAAATAGCTCAGCGATTTACATGAAAATTCTTTTCATACCAAAAAAAAAAAAAATCAATCTTTGAACTGAAAATTTCACATCAATATACGCAAAAGCTACAGATAATTGACTAAAGTAGATTTTGTATTCTTTGAACCAGATTCAGCATCAGAAACTTATATTTGATTAGAGTTAGACTAATTTTATCTGAATATGGTTCTTTTTATTTCCTTTTTTTTTTTTTTATTTTGTTTTGTATATCAAAGAAAAATCTTCTTTGAAAGAAGTTTGTTGTAAAATCATAATTAACTAATTCCTCGTTTTGCAGCTCACGTCGATAAACGGTATGGGAGATCTTTACTGGACTGTGAACAGATCGCCAGCGAGAAAATATATTATGATAGTGGCATTGACGATGATAGGACTAGTATTTATCACAGGTTTATTCTGTGGTAAAGTGGCTAGGCGAACATTGATTATGAAAAATAAATAGTGGGTTAAAAAATCTGTAGTTATGAGGGCTGAATATAACTTGTGTGAAAGTATAAAAACTCTCAACTACTAGCTGAAAGCATCAGTCTCTCTAACGATGATATCGCTGAGTTACGTTGTATCGACGCATATGCAATAATTAACGAAAAAGAAGAAGGAAATAAAGAAGAAAAAGAAGAAAAAGAAGAAGTTTCACTACGCCAATAATAATTAGTATACATATAGTTCGATCGTTGGGTAAATAAAAAATTTTATAAGATCATTTTATATTCTTTTTGAAGAAAATATAATGAAAAAATAAAAAAGTATATATACTATTTGTATCTATCGCTTAAACTGAGCGTTATATTTAATTTAATTATATGATTAAAAGATAAATCCTATTCAATTATACATATACGTTTTTCGTGTATGAAAGAATCTAGAATCTCTCTCAGAATCAGCTAGCTAAGCTATTTGCCATAAGATATCAGTCTATTATTTGAAATTCCATTACGATATTTTGAGAGTAGCCTTTAAGTCGTTAGTAAGTGTGATTATACGAAGAGACGATAATTTTATAATACATTGACACGAATAAGTTTTTTTATCAGTCTTATAAATCATTTCATCTAATCTATGTAACATAATGAAGTTGGAAAATTCATTTACTTTTTTTCACATGTTTAATCGACAGGCTTATTCACACGAAAATTAGACGTTGAGAAAATATTCGGAATGGAAAATCATTCCTAAATACAATCGTTAAATAACCAGCTAACAGATTTTCTGTTTTTGTCTTTTACCCCTATTTATAAAATTGGTTGCAAAAAATTGCAAATAATGATCGTGTCTTTGTTCAGTCAAAGATACTTTCTTTAAAGCTGTTATTATGTTAGCCTTTGTTTTTTCACTGCTACCGACAAATTCTGTAATCTTCAAGATTATTAATAATGAACCAGTATTAGTTTTTAATGTTATTATAGTTGTAAAGAAAATCATAGAATAAGACAAAAACTAGAAAGAGAAATAAAACTAATAAATGACGAAATTCGAAACAGAAATTGGAGAAACATGTCTTTTTCATAAACTCGGTATACTAATTGTCGTTTATAACAACAAGAATGTTTTTTTTTTTTTTTTTCAATTTATTCAAACCCCATAGACATATTATATTATATTATGTCGATTAATTATCGAGATTTAATTTTCAAAAGAATAAATTCAGGATGTTTCCGAGTATTCATCGATCTATTATGTATGTACTGCAATTCAATATTCTTATCGCGGTGTTTCTGTTTTATCCAATGAGGCGAGGCTGAATTCGTTGATAAGTCTGAATTCGTTGGATATTATGGTATCCTATGCATTGAGAAAGAGCATAGTTGCGACAAGGTAATGGCGTGATGAAAATTGATTCAAAAAATATTCTTCTGAATTAAAGTTGCTAGAATATATCTTCGAATTTAATGAATACAAAATAACAAGTTCAAGTTATTCGAATTTCGATTGAATCTGCACTGTCGATAACATGAGGAGATGAGATGATACGTTTTTTACGATAGTTAATCAGTTTATGCATTTTATTCGTATTGACCTTACCATTAGCTTCTATTGAATTGCATAAGCTGCCCGAATATCAGATTCTTCGTATATACATGATATATGTTGAAAAACCGATAAAGTAGTTACTGAATTACTTACCACATTTGCAAACCGCATGCATTGGTGTGATGCAGATTGTCTAACATTAGGCGCGCAAAGCGTGCGAGGTTAAGCTCCTCATTTTATGCAACTTAGAAGACGAACGCATAATCACGATTGCGGAAGACCAGGAGACACCTTGGATTTTAATTGCGCCTGGTTGTAAGCAATGTTGATAATACAATTGGCTTGGGAGCGGCACAATCAACATGTGATTTCCTTGAAGAATATCAATAGTGCGATTCGATTCTCGACAAAGAATATTTTCGGCTGAACAAAAGAGAAGGGTCCTTTTTTTTCAGAAATTAGGATTTTTTCGGAATCGAAATAAATAAACTTTGTGATATTTGACTAATGAACTTCGTAATCTGTCATCCTTCCTATAGCCTTGCGTCTCGCAATTTACGAACACGCTGCACCAATTGGAGCTGCTGTTATCCTTACGCCAAATTTTATTTCGTCGACACGGTAGAGTTCGACTCACAGATTTTGGAATATTCATTGACACGTTGCGTTCTGAACAACCTGCAAAATTATTCGTTAGTCTCGGTGCAGGTTCTGTAACTGCATATAGTCGATCTGCGCTCCGCTAGCTACTTAGCTCACTGAAAACGCTTACCTCAGAGTTTCATTATTCAGAGGATTTTTATTTGACTTTTGATTCATAAACGCATCGTAGGCTAACATCGGCTTTTTTGCCAAAAATAGTGTTTATCCAGAATGAAATGATACTATTGATATTCTTGAAAGAAATCGCCTGCTGATCTCGGGCGTGTTTCGTGCGTTTTGCGGTATTTATTATCCGAGAACTCGCTGTTAGAATTTCCAAATTTCAAGCTGACTGCAATGCGCCCGCGGTAGGCTAGTACATCGCTCAGTTGCAGTACGATTCAGGACGATCGCAGCTGCAGACATTTTTTGTCCACTTGACTGAGGATTTTGCTTGACTGTTCGAATAATTACTCCTCCATTATTAATTGGCTAGTAATCGGTGAACAGCGATTTTATAATCATCAGATGTGGGGGAGAGAGGGAGCACCCTTTCCCCACCACTGACTCGAGCAACGGTCATCTAATTACCGATCTGAGCGTTTAGGGCGCTGGTATCTGATCCGAGATGTGACACCAACGAGTTCTAGATACTGAATGCCATTCAGTATCTAGAACTCGTTGGTGTCACATCTCGGATCAGATACCAGCGCCCTAAACGCTCAGATCGGAGCTCGGGTCATCAGTAAATACCTCGTATATTAGTTGTGCGTGTAACGCGTGTGCACTAATTGGCTGGCAATTTTCCTTTCTTTATTCTGATTACCCGCTGCATTTTGGCCAAAAATTTCAATATTCAGAAGCTAAATTATTTCATGAACACTGCCAGTGATATATAATTGTGATGAAAAGATTTCGCTGGCTGTGTATGCACGTGCATTTGAAGGATAATGAAAATCTTGGTCGTCCGAATAACATAACTTCTCTACATCTCTCTCTTTATCGTTGATTTCACATGAGATATTTAGCCCGAACAAAGCTGCATGGTTCACTGATTTTTACGTGGGCAATTACTCGCCATCCTAAAAATTTCATTGAGTGATTTTCACGGATTGTGT
The DNA here is from genome assembly GCA_963989295.1 of Ametastegia equiseti. Taxonomy (NCBI): domain Eukaryota; kingdom Metazoa; phylum Arthropoda; class Insecta; order Hymenoptera; family Tenthredinidae; genus Ametastegia; species Ametastegia equiseti. The sequence goes on from OZ022392.1 coordinate 7,087,986, forward strand.
GAATTGTTAATTATTTTTCTTGGTTTATCTTATGGAACAAAAGCTACGCGAATACTCATTGATCGCCTATTATTGACGATTTGCGAACCTTTGTTAATACATTCATGACGGTCGCGGGTATCTCCTTTCTGTCTCAATTTTATTCGGGAGAAATCTGAAAACGAGAAGTCACGGAAATCGTTGTGTCAAATTTGATGTCGTTGCTTTTTGGGTAAACATATTCATCCATTCGAGTCCCAAATTCATATCTCGTCAACTCTTTCAATGATAATTATGGCGAAAAGATTTCGCTGATCGTGTATATGCGTGCATTGAAAAATTAATGGAAATCTTTGTCGTCCGAATAATAACTGCTCTTTATCATTGATTTCAGATGGGATGTATCTAGGCCGAACAAGGCTGCATGGTTAACTGATTTTTACGTGGACGATTCGACCACTGATGCCCTGAATTGCGGATCGTGCTCTATTATCACAATCCTGGAAATTTCATTGAGTGAGTTGCAATGATTATGTAAATTATTAATGAGTTTTCTCTCTTCCTTTGTCGTTTCTGGATCCTTGCTAGTTAACCGATTCAGCGTCATGCACCTTATTGAATAGCCACCGAGTGTTCATCTCGTGGATTGAATACGGCAGTTTACTCGGCAGTGAAACAAAAGCTAAGCGACTACTTATTGATCGCTTATTATTAACAATACGCGCACCTTTGTTGATACATTCACAACGGTGATCTCGCTTCGTAACTCTATTCGAGTTTACAAGAATTGGATACTGTCTTGGAGTATTTTAACGTGGGTTACTGATTCTGAATCTGAAAGTAAATCATACAATTACCCTTCGTTTTGACGTAAGACCTTTCGGGCTAACAATACTATCCATTCCAAAGATAAAATACAATTCAATAATTCTTGACGATGCGGAATCTCGTTGGAATATTGAGATTCCTAACAAGTCCGAGATTTCGTAATCTACACCAAAGTGTGAAAATCTGCTCATAACTCATACAACGACTCATTTCCGTCTACACGGACGTATTCCCTGAAAATATCTTATAAACGCATGATTCGTTTGTCTAGTTTGTCCAACAACCGCTGCTGTTTTTTTCGAATTGTTCGAATAGCCACAGCTGATCGGACGACACAGTCTCAGAGTTGAGAAGAAGACTGGAGATCTTCGGAGAAATCTGTCGTTGCCGATGTCGGAGACATCGAACGAAAAAACTCGCCTGGCAATCGTAGGTAAGTCCGACAATTGAAATTTATTCGATTCACGTCATACCTGTGAGCGATACTAGACACGATTCGTTCTTCTCAACCCATACCCAGTCACCCTTCGTAAATGGACGAATGAATGAATAATTTGAAAGGCGGAGACACAGACTCCAGAGACTCTCGGGACGAATTCGCGTGAACGTTCAATCAGCAAGCTGCTGTGATTTTCCTCGTCAGAAAATTCGTCCGAATCATGGCTAAGGCTGTTTCGCTGAATATATGTTACTCATGGACAATAAATATGCGGGATGATTATATTTATTTGTATTATATAGTTTAAAACATTGACGTAAGTTTGTAGGCTGTCCTCGTATACGTCCGATCTATTTTGGTTATTCTCTTCAATTCCGCAAACAGAGTGATTGAAAATCTCGGTCGTCCGAATAAAACAACTTCTTAGTAGTGCGATGTGATGGTTACTCAAAATGTAACTACCGAATTCGTAATGTTTTGCATCGGTTACACTGTCCATGGGCAACGTATGAAGAAGCATTCAATACACAAGAAAATCCTCAGATATTCAGATTCGAAGATTGTGAACTAGGTGGTCGAGTGAATGAAATTTTACCTACGATGAAAGCGACATGTTACACTAGGTTTTATTTTAGTTACAATCGGCCGTGATTTCTTAATCGCTTCCGAGTATTTCAATGTTTGATTTATATGATTCATGTTGAATGTTTAGATTGGAAAAAGATGTATCAGGAGTTTGACCGAATAAATGACTCGAAATTTGAAGAAAACGTTTTGTGACTGCATTGTGTTCTGGCGTTACCCTCAACTGGTCCCTTGACATGGAGGAAATGAAGTAGCCGAGTTTACTTCGATCATGCCTCGTTCCTGTGCAACTCGCGAGCCGGCAGCAAACTCCAGTAACAGAGTTGCATAAAACAAGCCGAATTCTCCGAAGTGGAATCCGGTTCGCAAAATTCATCATTCCTTCTCGAGGCATCGTCGGGGTAACATCGAGATTTTTCTCCCCAAGAGGATAACTCACATCTGTTGCATAACGAGGACTGGGACAGAGATTGGAGCCTCCTACTTAGTTTATAAATGATAGAAAATTTCGCTCGCGGAACAGAAATTCTAAGCCGTTCTTTCACCTCACAATCAGTAATATCTCCGCCTCTAGGCCCGGTTGACAGTATCTGCGGTGAGGTCTTACTCTCGGTGATCGGGAACAGAGGCGGAAATAGAAATGAAGTATTGGATTGCAATACATTCCCCTCCCTTCATTCCCGTTACCTTTCCAATTGTTATCTAATAGTATAACCGAAGCTAATTTAATCTGAATGGGATTGTAACAGGGGATTGAGATGAAATAAAATTTCTTCGTATCAAAGAATTGAATTTTATTATTTCCCATCATATAGTATTCAACACATACATGTTACAGAATTAGAAACTACTGCACTTGGGGATGCATTCTGCGCCGCAGCACATGCGACCCGCGGGTCAATTCGTTCTTCACAGAAATCCAACTTCATCGTCGTCGGCGGCTTCACCCAGGCTACGCTGTTCGCGGATCCACCACAACCCAAGCGAGTCTGATTATATATCCATCACCATTCGCTCCAGAGGCATTGGATCGTCGGGGTGGCATCGGGATGTTTCTCACTGAGAGAACAGCAGGGAAAGGGACTTGGTTCCCCGAATTAGTTCAACAATGAAAATATAGTAAAAAATAGGAATGACCCTCATCGATGAGGAGAGGGATAGAAATAGGAATTGGGGTGAGAGATCGGCACCCGGAGCCACGGCAGGAGCCAGCGGAAGGATATCTCCGAGAGTAATCAGAGTACCAAATAATAAGTTCGCGAAAGTGGTGGGGGAAATCCACCGAGTCACGCAGCTGATTTGCCTGCGTCATTCGAGCTCCAGTCGTCTTCGGTGTAACATCGGGATGTCTGCTCCGTGAAAAAAGTAGCTGCTCTCTCGTCTTTCTCTACCTGCCAACGGTTTCTCTTCGTGTCGTTGTCGAGTCATTCACCAACTGCCGGCATATTGACGGGGAATGAACAAATTCGATACTCGGCAAATTGCTTTCACTATCGAATTCAAAGGTTGCGAAATTATGGGACAAGACGGTCCCCGCGAAGACGAGGTTTCGGACTCGGAACCAACTCCCACTTCCCCGGGACACCGCCACCCTGCGCCATCTTAACATTCCCCAGGACCGACCATGTTCCGCGCTTAATACAGACGGTATTCCATGCTTAACACGGTACGGTATTCCGCGCTGAACACAGTACGGTATTTCGCGCCTAACACAGTACGGTATTCCGCGCTTAACACGGTACGGTATTTCACGCTTAACACAGTACGGTTTTTCAAGCCTAACACGGTACGGTATTCCGCGTTCAACACGGTACCGTATTTTACGCTTAACACAGTACGGTATTTCGCGCCTAACACAGTACGGTATTTCGCGCCTAACACAGTACGGTATTTCGCGCCTAACACAGTACGGTATTCCGCGCTTAACACGGTACGGTATTTTACGTTTAACACAGTACGGTATTCCGCGCCTAACATGGTACGGTATTTCGCGCTTAACACAGTACGGTATTCCGCGCTTAACACGGTACGGTATTCCACGCCTAACACGGTACGGTATTTTACACTTAACACGGTACGGTATTTCGCGCCTAACACAGTACGGTATTTCGCGCCTAACACAGTACGGTATTCCGCGCTTAACACGGTACGGTATTTTACGTTTAACACAGTACGGTATTTCGCGCCTAACATGGTACGGTATTTCGCGCTTAACACAGTACGGTATTCCGCGCTTAACACGGTACGGTATTTCACGCTTAACACAGTACGGTATTCCGCGCCTAACACAGTACGGTATTCCGCGCTCAACACGGTACGGTATTTTACGTTTAACACAGTACGGTATTTCGCGCTTAACACAGTACGGTATTCCGCGCTTAACACGGTACGGTATTCCACGCCTAACACGGTACGGTATTTTACGCTTAATACAGTACGGTATTTCGCGCCTAACACAGTACGGTATTCCGCGCTTAACACGGTACGGTATTTCACGCTTAACACAGTACGGTTTTTCAAGCCTAACACGGTAGGGTATTCCGCGCTAAACACGGTACGGTATTTTACGCTTAACACAGTACGGTATTTCGCGCCTAACACAGTACGGTATTTCGCGCCTAACACAGTACGGTATTCCGCGCTTAACACGGTACGGTATTTTACGTTTAACACAGTACGGTATTTCGCGCCTAACATGGTACGGTATTTCGCGCTTGACACAGTACGGTATTCCGCGCTTAACACGGTACGGTATTCCACGCCTAACACGGTACGGTATTTTACGCTTAACACAGTACGGTATTTCGCGCCTAACACAGTACGGTATTTCGCGCCTAACACAGTACGGTATTCCGCGCTCAACACGGTACGGTATTCCAGGCTTAACATGGAACGGTATTTCAGGCGTAAGGCAGACAGCGGGGCACACGCACATCGCGCGGGGACGGGGAGGCGAAACCATCCCCCACCTTGGGGGATGGCTCCGGGGAGAGGGAGCGAAACCACCCCCGGCCTGGGGGTGGTTTCGGGGAGGGGATGGGAGGCGAAACCAACCCCCTCTTAGGGGGGCTGGTTTCGGGGAGGGGAGGGGAGGGGAGTCCCTGTCCCTGGAGCAGTCCCACCAGGGAGCTGGTCCCGAACCTCATCCTGGTCTTGTCCCCATCTCCATCTTCATCTTCCTATTCCAATCCCCTGGCCTATCCCCGGAGTGAGCCCGAAGGCTGGGTTCTCCGTGGGGATAGGCCAATAGGGATTGAAATAGGAAGATGGAGATGGAGATGGGGATAAGACAAGGATGAGGTTCGGAACCAGTCCCCAGTATATTGGGACTGGTCCAGGGACAGGGACAGGAAGGGAAAGATCCCCGTTACTGTTCCATATGGTATTTCTATCTCTGTTCTCGGTCTCCATGAGTTAGACGTTACCAGGTACTGTCAACCAAGCCAAGAGTTCGAGATACCAATTGGAAAGGCAACGGGGATCGAGGGTAAGGGAATGTATCCCAATCCGAAACCTCATTTCTATTCCCGCCTTTGCTTCCGATCTCCATGAGTTAGACGTTACCAGGTACTGTCAACCGGCCGAAAGGCGGAGATATTAATGAAGGTAAAGAAAGGGATACTCTACGGGATCTCTGCTCCGTTAGAAAAATACCGAAAATCATTTAACTCCAATTGCAAGGAATAATTAGCTAATTATCGAAAATAATTAAACAAGGCTCTTTGAGGAAGGTGCAGGGAGTGATCCCCGGAACTTGGAATTCGAAAGTCAAAGCAGTTTGTTCAATATTGAATTTGACCGTTCATCGTTATAATAGGCCGGCAGTTGGCAGGTGACTCGAACACAATCAATAGCGAGAGGGAGAGAGACCGTTGGCGCGTAGAGAGAAGCTATTTTATTACGGAGCAGAGATACCGATGTTACACCGACGACTACCGAAGCTCGAATGACGCGGAAAAATAAACCGCGCGACTCGGTCAGTTTCCCCCACCACTCTTGTGGTGGCGCTATTGCAAACTGATTGTAACGGGTGAGAAGCGGAGAGCGCTCGTACACGCTCATTACTTCCGAGAACCTTCTCGCGCTAAGTCGAAAGTAAGAATGACGCTCAAGTAGAAGCACCGTTATCATTAATTCGCAATAGCGCCACCACACGGGTGGTGCGGAAAACTGATAGAGTCGCGCAACTGATTTTTCGCGTCATTCGAGCTCCGATCGTCGTCGGCGTAACATCGTTATTTCTGCTCCGTAATAAAATAGCTTCTCTCCACGCGCCAACGGTCTCTCCCTCTCTCACTATTGATTGTTTTCGAGTTACCTGCCAACTGCCGGCCTATTAACGATAAACGGACAAATTCAATTCTCCGCAAACTGCTATTACTGCTATCGGATTCAAAAGTCGCGGGACTATCGCGGGATAAAACGATTTCTACAGTTTCGGGCTTTCTCGCACCTTCCTCAAAGAACTTGATTAGTTATTTTCAATAATTGGCCTACTTATTATTTCTCGCAATTCAGTTTCCGGCTTTCTCGCACCTTACTCAAAGAACTTAATTGATTATTTTCAATAATTAGCTTACTTATTATTTCTCGCAATTCAGTTTCCGGCTTTCTCGCACCTTCCTCAAAGAACTTAATTAATTAATTTCAATAATTGGCTTTTCTATTATTTCGCGCGATTCAAGTCAAACGAATTACGGCATTCTTTCTATGTCTACTTCTCGGTTCGGTCATCGGTCATGCTGCCATATCTAGGCTCTACCCGAACGCGAGGATGACTCGAGGATCGCCGCCCTCTCCCCTATTTCCCTTGTCCCTGGTCCAGGACCAGCCCCAAGACTAGGGACTGGCTCCGATCCTCAGCTTCGCCTCACATGCCCATCACCACCTCCACCTTTCTATCTCTATCCCTTGGCCTGTCTCCACGGAGAACACAGCCTTCGGGCTCACTTCGGGGACAGGAGCCTGGGATAGGTTTAGAAAGAATGGTATTGGTGCATGGGCGAGGACGAGGCTGCGGACTCGGAACCAGATCTCTGGTGGGTCTGCTCCGGGATCAGGGCTCGAAGCCACTAGGCTTCGTTCCTCTCTCCTCTCCCTGTCCCTGTCCCCGGACCAGCCCCGATACCGGGGACTGGTTCCGAACCCCATCCTCGTCTCACCCCCCTCTCCACCTCCATCTTCCTGTTCCTATCCCTTGGCCTGTCCCCACGGAGAACCCAGCCTTCGGGCTCACTCCAGGGGGCAGGAGCCTGGGATAGGAATAGATAAGGTGGAACGCGGAGCATGGGAGGGGGAAGGGGATGCGGACTCGGAACCAGGACCATGGCGGGGTTGCGAAGGGAACAGGGACGAAGCCACCCCCCCTCTTGGGGGCCCAAGGGGGGGGGTGGCTTCGCCTCCCTTCCCCGAAACCACCCCCCTCTTGGGGGCCCAAGGGGGGGGTGGTTTCGCCTCCTCTCCTTCCCTCCCCCCCTCTCCCACCTCCCCTCCCACCCGCTCCCCGTCCCGGACGGTCTTCTCCGTAATTTTTTTTGCAACATAAAAAAAAAAAAACCTAAAAAAAACCGTTGCAAAAAAAAAAACCGCTGAAAAAAAAAACCGGTCGGAAAAAAATCGACGGTTTTTTCGAAGTGAGACATTTTTTCAACGGTTTTTTTTCAGCGGTTTTTTTTCCAACGGTTTTTTTTACGTTTTTTTTTTTTTATGTTGCAAAAAAAATTACGGAGAAGACCGTCCGGGACGGGGAGCGGGTGGGAGGGGAGGTGGGAGAGGGGGGGAGGGAAGGAGAGGAGGCGAAACCACCCCCCCCTTGGGCCCCCAAGAGGGGGGTGGTTTCGGGGAAGGGAGGCGAAGCCACCCCCCCCCCTTGGGCCCCCAAGAGGGGGGGTGGCTTCGTCCCTGTTCCCTTCGCAACCCCGCCATGGTCCTGGTTCCGAGTCCGCATCCCCTTCCCCCTCCCATGCTCCGCGTTCCACCTTATCTATTCCTATCCCAGGCTCCTGCCCCCTGGAGTGAGCCCGAAGGCTGGGTTCTCCGTGGGGACAGGCCAAGGGATAGGAACAGGAAGATGGAGGTGGAGAGGGGGGTGAGACGAGGATGGGGTTCGGAACCAGTCCCCGGTATCGGGGCTGGTCCGGGGACAGGGACAGGGAGAGGAGAGAGGAACGAAGCCTAGTGGCTTCGAGCCCTGATCCTGGAGCAGACCCACCAGAGATCTGGTTCCGAGTCCGCAGCCTCGTCCTCGCCCATGCACCAATACCATTCTTTCTAAATCTATCCCAGGCTCCTGTCCCCGAAGTGAGCCCGAAGGCTGTGTTCTCCGTGGAGACAGGCCAAGGGATAGAGATAGAAAGGTGGAGGTGGTGATGGGCATGTGAGGCGAAGCTGAGGATCGGAGCCAGTCCCTAGTATTGGGGCTGGTCCTGGACCAGGGACAAGGGAAATAGGGGAGAGGGCGGCGATCCTCGAGTCATCCTCGCGTTCGGGTAGAGCCTAGATATGGCAGCATGACCGATGACCGAACCGAGAAGTAGACATAGAACGGATGCCGTAATTCGTTTGACTTGAATCGCGCAAAATAATAGAAAAGCCAATTATTGAAATTAATTAATTAAGTTCTTTGAGGAAGGTGCGAGAAAGCCGGAAACTGAATTGCGAGAAATAATAAGTAGGCTAATTATTGAAAATAATCAATTAAGTTCTTTGAGTAAGGTGCGAGAAAACCGGAAACTGAATTGCGAGAAATAATAAGTAGGCTAATTATTGAAAATAATCAATTAAGTTCTTTGAGTAAGGTGCGAGAAAGCCGGAAACTGAATTGCGAGAAATAATAAGTAGGCCAATTATTGAAAATAACTAATCAAGTTCTTTGAGGAAGGTGCGAGAAAGCCCGAAACTGTAGAAATCGTTTTATCCCGCGATAGTCCCGCGACTTTTGAATCCGATAGCAGTAATAGCAGTTTGCGGAGAATGGAATTTGTCCGTTTATCGTTAATAGGCCGGCAGTTGGCAGGTAACTCGAAAACAATCAATAGTGAGAGAGGGAGAGACCGTTGGCGCGTGGAGAGAAGCTATTTTATTACGGAGCAGAAATAACGATGTTACGCCGACGACGATCGGAGCTCGAATGACGCGAAAAATCAGTTGCGCGACTCGATCAGTTTTCCGCACCACCCGTGTGGTGGCGCTATTGCGAATTGATGATAACGGTGCTTCTACTTGAGCGTCATTCTTACTTTCGACTCAGCGCGAGAAGGTTCTCGGAAGTAATGAGCGTGTACGAGCGCTCTCCGCTTCTCACCCGTTACAATCAGTTTGCAATAGCGCCACCACAAGAGTGGTGGGGGAAACTGACCGAGTCGCGCGGTTTATTTTTCCGCGTCATTCGAGCTTCGGTAGTCGTCGGTGTAACATCGGTATCTCTGCTCCGTAATAAAATAGCTTCTCTCTACGCGCCAACGGTCTCTCTCCCTCTCGCTATTGATTGTGTTCGAGTCACCTGCCAACTGCCGGCCTATTAACGATGAACGGTCAAATTCAATATTGAACAAACTGCTTTGACTTTCGAATTCCAAGTTCCGGGGATCTCTCCCTGCACCTTCCTCAAAGAGCCTTGTTTAATTATTTTCGATAATTAGCTAATTATTTCTTGCAATTGGAGTTGAATGATTTTCGGTATTCTTCTAACGGAGCAGAGATCCCGTAGAGTATCCCTTTCTTTACCTTCATTAATATCTCCGCCTTTCGGCCGGTTGACAGTACCTGGTAACGTCTAACTCATGGAGATCGGAAGCAAAGGCGGGAATAGAAATGAGGTTTCGGATTGGGATACATTCCCTTACCCTCGATCCCCGTTGCCTTTCCAATTGGTATCTCGAACTCTTGGCTTGGTTGACAGTACCTGGTAACGTCTAACTCATGGAGACCGAGAACAGAGATAGAAATACCATATGGAACAGTAACGGGGATCTTTCCCTTCCTGTCCCTGTCCCTGGACCAGTCCCAATATACTGGGGACTGGTTCCGAACCTCATCCTTGTCTTATCCCCATCTCCAGCTCCATCTGCCTATTCCAATCCCTATTGGCCTATCCCCACGGAGAACCCAGCCTTCGGGCTCACTCCGGGGATAGGCCAGGGGATTGGAATAGGAAGATGAAGATGGAGATGGGGACAAGACCAGGATGAGGTTCGGGACCAGCTCCCTGGTGGGACTGCTCCAGGGACAGGGACTCCCCTCCCCTCCCCTCCCCGAAACCAGCCCCCCTAAGAGGGGGTTGGTTTCGCCTCCCATCCCCTCCCCGAAACCACCCCCAGGCCGGGGGTGGTTTCGCTCCCTCTCCCCGGAGCCATCCCCCAAGGTGGGGGATGGTTTCGCCTCCCCGTCCCCGCGCGATGTGCGTGTGCCCCGCTGTCTGCCTTACGCCTGAAATACCGTTCCATGTTAAGCCTGGAATACCGTACCGTGTTGAGCGCGGAATACCGTACTGTGTTAGGCGCGAAATACCGTACTGTGTTAGGCGCGAAATACCGTACTGTGTTAAGCGTAAAATACCGTACCGTGTTAGGCGTGGAATACCGTACCGTGTTAAGCGCGGAATACCGTACTGTGTCAAGCGCGAAATACCGTACCATGTTAGGCGCGAAATACCGTACTGTGTTAAACGTAAAATACCGTACCGTGTTAAGCGCGGAATACCGTACTGTGTTAGGCGCGAAATACCGTACTGTGTTAGGCGCGAAATACCGTACTGTGTTAAGCGTAAAATACCGTACCGTGTTAGGCGTGGGATACCGTACCGTGTTAAGCGCGGAATACCGTACCGTGTTAGGCTTGAAAAACCGTACTGTGTTAAGCGTGAAATACCGTACCGTGTTGAGCGCGGAATACCGTACTGTGTTAGGCGCGAAATACCGTACTGTGTTAGGCGCGAAATACCGTACTGTGTTAGGCGCGAAATACCGTACCATGTTAGGCGCGAAATACCGTACTGTGTTAAGCGTAAAATACGGTACCGTGTTAAGCGCGGAATACCGTACCGTGCTAGGCTTGAAAAACCGTACTGTGTTAAGCGTGAAATACCGTACCGTGTTAAGCGCGGAATACCCTACCGTGTTAGGCACGAAATACCGTACTGTGTTAAGCATAAAATACCGTACCGTGTTAAGCGCGGAATACCGTACTGTGTTAGGCGCGAAATACCGTACTGTATTAAGCGTAAAATACCGTACCGTGTTAGGCGTGGAATACCGTACCGTGTTAAGCGCGGAATACCGTACCGTGTTAAGCATGGAATACCGTCTGTATTAAGCGCGGAACATGGTCGGTCCTGGGGAATGTTAAGATGGCGCGGGGTGGCGGTGTCCCGGGGAGGTGGGAGTTGGTTTCGAGTCCGAAACCTCGTCTTCGCGGGGACCGTCTTGTCCCATAATTTCGCAACCTTTGAATTCGATAGTGAAAGCAATTTGCCGAGTATCGAATTTGTTTATTCCCCGTCAATATGCCGGCAGTTGGTGAATGACTCGACAACGACACGAAGAGAAACCGTTGGCAGGTAGAGAAAGACGAGAGAGCAGCTACTTTTTTCACGGAGCAGACATCCCGATGTTACACCGAAGACGACTGGAGCTCGAATGACGCAGGCAAATCAGCTGCGTGACTCGGTGGATTTCCCCCACCACTTTCGCGAACTTATTATTTGGTACTCTGATTACTCTCGGAGATATCCTTCCGCTGGCTCCTGCCGTGGCTCCGGGTGCCGATCTCTCACCCCAATTCCTATTTCTATCCCTCTCCTCGTCGATGAGGGTCATTCCTATTTTTTACTATATTTTCATTGTTGAACTAATTCGGGGAACCAAGTCCCTTTCCCTGCTGTTCTCTCAGTGAGAAACATCCCGATGCCACCCCGACGATGCAATGCCTCTGGAGCGAATGGTGATGGATATATAATCAGACTCGCTTGGGTTCTGGTAGATCAGCAAACAGCGTAGCCTGGGTGAAGCCGCCGACTACGATGAAGTTGGATATCTGTGAAGAACGAATTGACCCGCGGGTCGCATGTGCTGCTGCGCAGAATGCACCCTCAAGTGCAGTAGTTTCTAATTCTGTAACATGTATGTGTTGAATACTATATGATGGGAAATGATAAAATTCATTACTTTGATACGAAGAAATTTTATTTCATCTCAATCCCCTGTTACAATCCCATTCAGATTATATTAGCTTCGGTTATACTATTAGATAACAATTGGAAAGGTAACGGGAATGAAGGGAAGGGGAATGTATTCCAATCCAAAACCTTATTTCTATTCCCGCCTCTGTTCCCGATCACCGAGAGTAAGACCTTACCGCAGATACTGTCAAGCGGGCGTAGCGGCGGAGATATTACTGAGGTGAAAGAAGGCTTGGAATTTCTGTTCCGTGAGGGAAATTTTCTATCATTTATAAACTAAGAAGGAGGTTCCAATCCCTGTCCCAGTCCTCGTTATGCAACAGATGTGAGTTATCCTCTTGGGGAAGAAAATCTCAATGTTACTCCCGCGACGATGCTTCGAGACGGAATGATGAATTTTGCGAACCGGATTCCACTTCGGAGAATTCGGCTTGTTTTATGCAACTCTGTTACTGGAGTTTGCTGCCGGCTCGCGAGTTGCACAGGGACGAGGCATGATCGAAGTAAAATCGGCTGCTTCATTTCCTCCATCTTAGGGGGCCACTCGAGGGTATAACGCCAGAACACAATGCAGTCACAAAACGTTTCCTTCAAATCCCGAGTCATTTATTCGGTCAAACTCCTGATACATCTTTTTTCAATCTAAACATTCAACATGAATCATATAAATCAAACATTGAAATACTCGGAAGCGATTAAGAAATCACGGCCGATTGTAACTAAAATAAAACCTAGTGTAACATGTCGCTTTCATCGTAGGTAAAATTTCATTCACTCGACCACCCAGTTCACAATCTTCGAATCTGAATATCTGAGGATTTTTTCGTGTGTTGAATACTTCTTTATACGTTGCCCATGAAGAGTGTAACCGAAGCAAAAAATTACGAATTCGGTAGTTAGATTTTGAGTAACCATCACATCGCACGAGACACTGTTTGCGGAATTGAAGAGAATAACCAAAATAGATTGGACGCATACGAGGACAGCCTACAAACTTACGTAATTGTTTTAAACAATATTATACAAATAAATATAATTATCCCGCATATTTATTGTCCATGAGAAACATATATTCAGCGAAACAGCGTTAGCCATGATTAGGACGAATTTTCTGACGAGAAAAATCACAGCAGCTTGCTGATTAAACGTTTATGCGAATTCGTCCCGAGAGTCTCTGGAGTCTGTGTTTCCGCCTATCAAATTATTCATTCATTCGTCCATTTACGAAGGGTGACTGGGTATAGGTAGAGGAGAACGAATCGTGACAAGTATCGCTCACAGATATGACGTGAATCGAATAGATTTCAATTGACGGACTTACCTACGATTGCCGGACGATTATTTTTCTCTCGATATCTCCGACATCGGCAACGACTTATTTCTCCGAAGATCTCCAGTCTCCTTCTAAACTCCGATACTCCGTCGTCCGATCAGCTGTGGCTATTCGAACAATTCGGAAAAAACAGCGGCGGTTGTTGGACAAACTAGAAAAACGAATCGTTTGTACGAAAATGAGTCGCTATACGAGTTATGAGTAGATTTTCACACTTTGTTTTAGATTACGAAATCTCGGACTTGTTAGGAATCTCAATATTCCAACGGGATTTCGCATCGTCAAGAAGTAATTAATTGTATTTCATTTTTCGAATGGATAGTATTGTTAGCCCCAAAGGTCTTACGTCAAAACGAAGGGTAATCGTATGATTTATTTTCAGATTCAGAATCAGCAAGTCACGTTAAAATACTCCAAGACATTATATAATTTTTGTAAACTTGAATAGAGTTACGAAGCGAGATTACCGTTGTGAATGTATCAACAAAGGTGCGCGTATTGTTAATAATAAGCGATCAATAAGTAGTCGCTTAGCTTTTGTTTCACTGCCGAGTAAACTGCAGTATTCAATCCACGAGATGAACACGCGGTGGCTATTCAATAAGGTGCATGACGCTGAATCGGTCAACTCGCAAGGATCCAGAAACGACAGAGGAAGAGAGGAAACTCATCAACAATTTACATAATCATTGCAACTCACTCCATGAAATTTCCAGGATTGTGATAATAGAGCACGATCCGCAATTCAGGGCATCAGTGGTCGAATCGTCCACATAAAAATCGGTCAACCATGCAGCCTTGTTCGGGCTAAATACATCCCATCTGCAATCAATGATGAAGAGAAGTTATTATTCGGACGACCAAGATTTCCATTAATTTTCAAATGCACGCATATACACGGTCAGCGAAATCGTTTCGCCATAATTATTATTGGAGGAGTTGACGAGATATGAATTTGGGACTCGAATGGATGAATATGTTTACCCAAAAAGCAACGACATCAAATTTGACACAACGATTTCCGTGACTTCTCGTTTTCAGATTTCTCCCGAATAAAATTGAGACAGAAAGGAGATACCCGCGACCGTCATGAATGTATTAACAAAGGTTCGCAAATCGTCAATAATAGGCGATCAATGAGTATTCGCGTAGCTTTTGTTCCATAAGATAAACCAAGAAAAATAATTAACAATTCACACAATCCGTGAAAATCACTCAATGAAATTTTTAGGATGGCGAGTAATTGCCCACGTAAAAATCAGTGAACCATGCAGCTTTGTTCGGGCTAAATATCTCATGTGAAATCAACGATAAAGAGAGAGATGTAGAGAAGTTATGTTATTCGGACGACCAAGATTTTCATTATCCTTCAAATGCACGTGCATACACAGCCAGCGAAATCTTTTCATCACAATTATATATCACTGGCAGTGTTCATGAAATAATTTAGCTTCTGAATATTGAAATTTTTGGCCAAAATGCAGCGGGTAATCAGAATAAAGAAAGGAAAATTGCCAGCCAATTAGTGCACACGCGTTACACGCACAACTATACGAGATATTTACTGATGACCCGAGCTCCGATCTGAGCGTTTAGGGCGCTGGTATCTGATCCGAGATGTGACACCAACGAGTTCTAGATACTGAATGGCATTCAGTATCTAGAACTCGTTGGTGTCACATCTCGGATCAGATACCAGCGCCCTAAACGCTCAGATCGGTAATTAGATGACCGTTGCTCGAGTCAGTGGTGGGGGAAGGGTGCTCCCTCTCTCCCCCACATCTGATGATTATAGAATCGCTGTTCAACTATCACCAGCCAATTAATAACGGAGGAGTAACTATTTGAAAAGTCAAGCGAAATCCACAGTCAAGTGGAAAAAAAAATGTCTGCAGCTGCGATCGTCGTGAATCAGACTGCAGCAACTGAGCGATCTACGAGTCTACCGCGCACGTATTGCAGTTTGTTCCGAATTTGGAAATTCTAACAGCGAACTCTCGGACAATGAATACTGTAAAACGCACGAAATACGCCCGAGATCAGCGTGCGATTTCCTTTAAGAATATCAATAATATCATTTGATTCGCGACAAAAAATATTTTCGACCAAAAACCAGAGAAGGGGGGACCCTTCCTGTCCGTTTTTTCAAACATCCAAAATCTTTGGAAATCGCCCGAGTATAGGAATACTACATAGTTTTGGAATCTGCGGAACGTAGGCTTTCAGAATCTGCATGCGGAATTGAGAAAAAAATTCCCCCTATTTCAAATCGTCGATTCACTTTTTACTCATTTCCGAATTTTTTTGGCTCTTGTTCTTCATTAGTAAAATCGCACGAGACTTCCGAATCGAGGAATGATACCCAGATTCGGAATCAGCGAGCGATTCAAGTTCTCACCTATTTGAATTTTTCTATTCACTTATCTCCATCTCCTCTACATCGGCAATCTCGCTATCAGTTTTACCTAATCCTAGCCTCCGACTAGTCTTATACATAATTACTACATCCTACTACATCCCTGTCTCCATTGTATCCCATATGGAGTAATCTGATGAAATATTCTAGATTCACAAATACTCGATCAATGAAGAATCCAAAAGCAGAACCAGGTTAGGTTAGGTAACATCCATTCTACAAATAAAACTCAAATCTATTGTAGATTGAATAAAATGTGTCTTCATTTGATACTGATATTCTAATAAAATTGCATCATCGAATAGATGTTGCATACTTCAATGAGAGCCTTACCATCTATAAATAGGATGAGTAAATTACGAAAATTCACAATAAAAACGTGTCAAAAAAGTATCCCACTCTACGAAGAAATTCAATTAAATCTAATAAGTTGTTACATTGGTGATCGTTTCACACACCTATGCACGACTGATGCCGACTTGGATAATTTACAATACGTTATCTCAGATACTATACATATAGTTTGTCCAATGCTTATTGGGACTGATAAATAATTGATTATTCATCATTCGTAAAATGTCGTTGCGGCGTGTGAAATAAAACGAAGAAAACATTTAGTGGTATTGGAAATATATATGTACATCATATTGGATGAAAGACTTGAAAATAATATTATTCGTATTTCCCTTTCTCTTCCGTTTATTACTCTTTAATCTCATTCTTCATTTCCATTTCTCTTGCCCTATTCTTTACTTTTTCACTATGTACATCACGAGCACAAGAATTTTCGTAAGAATTTACTCGCGGTAGCTCGTTCGAATAATAATCATGAGGATGAATGACCGCAGCCATAAATTCCGCTCTTGATATGTCTAGTTTTATTTCGCTTTTCCAGCTGTACGTGATCTCAAGTTCTTGTTGGTTGCTTGATCGACTTCTGGCAGATCGTCGTCTTCGGATTGAGTCGATTTTTTAACTGAAAAATGAAAAAAAAAAAAATAAATCAATCAATACAACGTTACTTTTCATCATTGTTAATTGAACAATTTTCAAACCACTTGCTGCAATAAACGTAGCAAATACTATGATAACAACGCGACAATGAAAAATGAAAAATTACAACAAGAATAAAGCTCACCTCCATCCTTCTTCTTCGGTTTCTGATTTGATTTCGACTTGCCAACGACGGGTCCGCTGAGATCTTGAGTAAGCTTTGCCTGACTCTTGGCAAACTTGTATAGAAGAGCGAGTTGGAAGAGAGTTATACCAGTCAAGCTAGCGTATCGGATGACTGGTATGTTGAAATTGCCAGAAGCGTAATCGAGGGATCCCTCGGTCTGTGATAATCCATAGGAGAAAACCAGAGCTGCAAAGGCGATGGAAATAATGCGAACCAAGACGAAGACTGATTTGGCAATGAGAAAGGCGACTGAAAAATAGAACAAGTTCGTTAGTTATATTGAGAGTCACGAGAATAGAGAACGAGCATGATTTTTTTCGAGTGAAAAAACAAATGGAGGCAAAGAAATTGCTTGGAATATAATTGAAATACGGATAAGAACAGTTTAGATTTGTCCAAATGATTCATAGAATATAAAATGCTTGAAAACTTGCGACGAGTCGCGCTTTCGCTCTTATTTACATAGTCTACGATGTGAGCTACCTATGTGCCGAAGCGCATCTCCCGCGTAGTAAAGTACCAATAGGATAACTCCGACTTGTTGCAAACTGCAAACGTGAAATAACAAAGATTGGTTAATAAAGAAGGCACTTAAATTTCAGAGCCTTGAGCGATATTGATGAAAAAAATAAGTAAGAATGATGATCTCCGCCAAAGAATTACAAAAACCAAGGTGCGTACTGTTGTTACTAAATAAAGTAAATCATTAGCTCAGATTCTAGAATAAATTCAACGCGGAGAAATACAATTTCCGAAAAATAACGCACTTGAAAAAATACGCCGCAAAGGCGAAGAGTAGACCAATGCTAGCTTGGGTAACACGAGGTAGAATTTCTTCCTTCTTAGCACGCTGGAAATAGAATTCTGGATAACAGTGAAGCCAGTATGCGAATTGACCAATGAAGAACAGCTTCAAGGAAAAGGATAAAAACGCCGGGTAATCGTCCCACAGGGAAGTTATATTCAGCAGAAGATTGTCCCTGAAAATAATGAATGTTAATACATTTTCAAATATTATAATAATAAATATATCAATTGTAACATTAATGAACAATCCAATAAATTATACAACATATTTCAACATGATATGATTTTATATTACCCGACAATGATGCCGATCCCCAAATAGCTGAGGAAAGATAAAACACGACTAATTGACTAGATTCGTTGAATTTCGAGAGTTTGATTTTGCTGAGATGTAGGCGCTTTGTTATTTTCTGCAATTACCAAATTAAGAGTAATGTTAATTATATAGTTTGTCCAACTTTTCATTAATAAATTCAAGTGGTATTATCTGGGTATGTAAGTAAGGATTTCTTCAACTATTTGAACAATATTCCTGATATACCTCCTGAATAACGGCGTGCATAAAAATCGTTATAAGAAAATAGAAGAATACTGCACAAGCATCTTTCCACCCGGTCGTATACTTCTCAGGTAAATGCGAAGGCTCGCCAGGATTCAAAGACGTCGATATATTGTGATGAACGGCAATGAATGTGTAAGCTAAAGGAGAAGTCACCTGTTCCAAAAATAAAAACAAAATGAATAATGAAAAGAAATTATCAAATCTGTTTAAAACTACGATATTGATGTTGATATCGATAAATGTATGTCTGGAAAATTATTGAACATATGGTGGAGATAGAATGTCGAATGTCGGATATATGTAGATGATAGTGAAATATTGAATTTGGAAAAAATGGGGTATTGGGGTGGGTAAATGGAGTAAAACTTGATAAAAATCTAATTATTAAATTATTAAATAATTCAATTTAATACATTTTTTAATATTATATTCATAAAATCATAATAATCTATAGAATAAAAATTCAAATTATAACATTATTCAAATAAAAACTAGGCTAAGTATATCCTATCTGAAATCAATGATGAAGAGAAGTTCTTATTCGGACGACAAAGATTTCCATTAATTTTTTAATGCACGCATATACATGGTCAGCGAAATATTTTCGCCATAATTGTTATTGGAAGAGTTGACGAGATATGAATTTGGGACTCGAATGGAAGAATATGTTCACCCAAAAAGCAACGACATCAAATTTGACACAACGATTTCCGTGACTTTTCGTTTTCAGATTTCTCCCGAATAAAATTGAGACAGAAAGGAGATACTCGCGACCGTCATGAATGTATCAACAAAGGTTCGCAAATCGTCAATAATAGGCGATCGATGAGTATTCGCGTAGCTTTTGTTCCATAAGATAAACCAAGAAAAATAATTAACAATTCACACAATCAGTAAAAATCACTCAAATAAATTTGTAGGATGGCGAGTAATTGCCCACGTAAAAATCAGTGAACCATGCAGCTTCGTTCGGGCTAAATATCTCATGTGAAATCAACGATAAAGAGAGAGATGTAGAGAAGTTATGTTATTCGGACGACCAAGATTTTCATTATTCTTCAAATGCACGTGCATACACAGCCAGCGAAATCTTTTCATCACAATTATATATCACTGGCAGTGTTCATGAAATAATTTAGCTTTTGAATATCGAAATTTTTTGCCAAAATGCAGCCGGTAATCAGAATAAAGAAAGGAAAATTGCCAGCCAATTAGTGCACACGCGTTACACGCACAACTAATATACGAGGTATTTACTGATGACCCGAGCTCCGATCTGAGCGTTTAGGGCGCTGGTATCTGATCCGAGATGTGACACCAACGAGTTCTAGATACTGAATGCCATTCAGTATCTAGAACTCGTTGGTGTCACATCTCGGATCAGATACCAGCGCCCTAAACGCTCAGATCGGTAATTAGATGACCGTTGCTCGGGTCAGTGGTGGGGGAAGGGTGCTCCCTCTCTCCCCCACAACTGATGATTATAGAATCGCTGTTCAACTATCACCAGCCAATTAATAACGGAGGAGTAACTATTTGAAAAGTCAAGCGAAATCCACAGTCAAGCGGACAAAAAATTTCTGCAGCTGCGATTGTCCTGAATCGGACTGCAACTGAACGGTTTACGAGCCCACCGCGGGCGTATTTGCGTAGCCTGACTCGTTGCGCAATCGTCAATGAAATCATATACGGGACAGTCCATGTGAACTCAGCCACCCCGTATTTTTTTTTTTGTCTTCAAAAAACTATTCAGTATGTGCATTTCAAAGATCAGTATGTCCATGCCATTTCGGTAAAATTTCGGTCACTCCCTATCGTTGCTTCTCGAAGTAATTATTAACCAAGTTTCAATCTTGTAAAAATCATGACTCCTGAACTACTGGTTGCAAGATTTTAACGATTCCAACACGAAAATTTTTACTTTGACTTATGCTTTTCGAAAAAAAATATGCTGCCTTCGGAAAGAAGCTCATTGACTATGTGAGCGTGACTTATTCAAATTTAACGAAGTAGCAAATAGGGAGTGGGGACATGATCGGCGCCTATTCCCAAATATATTCGCTCTCTTTGCCTCAGGACTCCCGACCGAAACAGACCTATTAGTGCTAAGTATCATCGGAAATCAACTGTTTGGTGAAGATGTTACATTGCCCGTTTGAAGACTCTTCTACTCCTGGTTACGAAATTGCGAGTGTTTGAACATTTGAATGAGTATTGCGCCTATCCTCAAGTCTAGGAAAAACAGCTCAACCGATTCCAACTAAATTTTACTGAAGTATCACTTTCACTTTGAATATTAAAAACCTATACGATCGTGCTTGTTGCAAAAAAGCGAAGCTTTTTTGTTTATACCGCTAGTTATTGTTTTCCCACGAAAGAGCCAGACTGGGATTGAACCGACTATTTTTGTATCTGATAGAGGGGGGAAATACGCAACTTCATGTGATTTTTTCAAGATGGAAGAGGGCATCAGTGAAGAGGTAATAATGATTTACTGTCGGTTCCTGTTTATTTTCAGCTTATTCGACGGGTGGAGGGGGACAGTTCACAATATTACAAATAATTTCCGAAGTTGTGAAAGTTTATAAAGCCAGTAGTCAATGAGCGCCTTTCCGATGGCAGCATATTTTGTTTCGAAAAGCGTTAGTCAAAATAAAAATGTTCGTGTTTGAATCGTTAAAACCAAAGCAGTAGTTCAGGAGTTATGATTTTTACAAGCTTGAAACTTGGTCAATAATTATTTCGAAAAGCAACAATAGGGGGGGGGGGGGGGGGGGGGGTCTGAAATTTTATCGAAATGTCATGGATATATTGATCTTCGAAATGCACATACTGGATAATTTTTTAGGGACAAAAAAAATACGGGGTGGCTGAGTTGATATGGACTGTCCCATATAGATCTACAAAGACCGGAATGCTCCGCGGGTTGCGTACACTCAGGCGCAAAACGCCACCCCTAAAGCAATAATCTCCGATTTTCCAAGTCGAGTTCTATGATTAGGGAACAATAAAAGTCGTTGTTTTTATACCAAAAAGTTTCTCCATTCCAATCCCTCGTTCTCCCACAATGTGATTCGCATAGGTATGATATTAGGCGGGTCTTCACAAAAATGGGAAATTTCAGTATTAATTATTGAGGTAACAATTGACTAATAATTATTAACCGTGATCCCAATACAATTGAACATACCTTGATCATAATTTACAGTGATACATTTAATCGTATTACTTTCGTCGTATTACTCAAGTTTCGATTGGAACAAACAATTACATTTTTATCAAAAAGGCAACTCGTTACAGTGATGACAAATCATGATGTGATATTGTTCATTGGTGTAGCAACTGGATAATCATACTGAGCATCATTCGTAACAGAAGACTTCCAGGGTAGAAGGGACTGTTATAGACAACTAGGTAAGGGGGTCGTTGGACGTGAAAAGAGGAACTTCACGTCAACTCATCCGGCCAAACCATTTCGTCGAACTAAATCCACGATCTTATGACTTATCTACGCTAGAAAAATTGTTGTTCTCAAGTAACAAAAACGTAGGAGATTCTAGTGTCGGTAGTCGCTGCAGTGACTTCATCCCGTTGCTTGACAGACACAGTTTCACGCAACATTGAAGGGTGTTCAACTGGTACAGCGTATTTTCGAGCTGATTTTTTGCGCGGTGGATCTCCTCGGCGAAGCTAAAGTACTGCTCGTCCCGAAGTATCATTAGATCCATGCATGACAAGTCCACCTTTGAATCTGACATCCGAACTTCATCCTCGGCCGATATTGCACTTGCTTTCTGGAAAAAAAAGAAGGCAACAATATGCGGAATATTAATAATTCTGAGCGGTTAAATTACCAAAACTTCAGGGAATCAAAGGACGAGAGTAAAATTCTAACTGAGTATTTCCCCGATAAGCTTTCATAAAATAAATGAATGAATTACATAGAGAATTGAATACTAATTTCTATCTCTATGGTATAGTGTCGTCCGAAGAGGTTCCTTCGTGAATTAACTTTACTCTATTTTTTCTCTCCAGTTTAGCTGCCCCCCGTAAAAGCTTCGCGGTCCATACGAGTCCGAATCTCTGACGTTATAACATTAGAAGTTCACTTTAATCAAGGGGTTCAAATTTGCGTTCATAACATGATCCAATTTTCTAAAGCACCAATTATAATATAATCAACACAAAATCTCCAACGAAAAATCGCTGGACCATAAATCTGGTTTCGAAAATGATAAAAACTTTTCAATCGTCATCAGAAATCAACGGAATTGCTAGATATGTGAATAAGTTTCTCGATACCTGAAGCTTTCATAGCTACAATTTCATGAAATTGATTCATGAACTTGATGATTCACTTTGGTGCGTTCATCTTCCTTGATAGCAAGTTCTCCAGTTTCATCTGGAACGATTCTGGGAAGTAGCAAACTGCAATGATGCCAGGCTGAGTAGTTGGAGAAATCGCTTTCGCCTTTATCGTTAGTCGCTGGAAAGTTAAATTCCTCATCTTCGGAAACCTGTGGCATCCTCACTTCGTATGTTCTGTAGTTCCGGTAGAGTGAACTAGATCATGAACAACAAATTGAAGTGAATTATTGTTGAAAAGTGTTCATGAGTTAAATCAGACCATGATTCGAATTGTGATATCAAATGAGACAAATCATTGGTCAGTCTGATGTATTAGTTACGGTAATAAATTATCTTTACAAGTAATTAAACAATATGTAACAAATATATGACATAGTTAATCATCAAAAATAATATTTGTCGAAGAATATTCCCGCAATCTTTGTGTTCGATAGTAGAACCTATTCATCTTCGATATACCGGCACTGGGTGAACGACTCGGCAAATGATATGAAGAGAAAATAGCAAATGTAAGAGCTCCTAATTCTCATGGAACAAAAATTCCGATGTTACCCCAACGATGCTTCGAAAACGACTGAAACCAGAAAATGAAAAATACGCTTATGGATCAACTGCGAGATACTAAAACTCCTCTTGTGACACTAGAATCGTCATGCCTCCGAACAGGATGAATTTTGGATTTCCTGAGTTGCGAAAACATATTTCAATGATACGGGAAGAGGTCTTAATCAATCCAGTCGAGTCAGTGTAGGTGTGTCGCCTGACGTTTCGGCAGTTATATTCTGCCCTCATCAGAGGCTGTTTATTGACAATAAACACACAAAATTCAAGGAACAAGCGTACAAAAGAAAAGAAAAAAGTCAAATACAGTAGAATCATAAAATCTGGTATTAAGCAGATCAATGATTAACAAATGTAGATAGTCAGTAACAAAATTAACATGGTCAAAAATGATTAACAGAAAAAATAGGGACTAACAGGTGGTAGTCAGAACAAGTAACAATAAAAGACCAAGAAATTTACAAAAAAGTAATTTATAATGTTACCTATAATATTAAAGTGTAGAGTGGGAAATCGTGTTGTTTACATCGTGTCCGTACTACTTCGTTAAGTAGTAGTACTAGTGGCTACTAGTAGGTTGAAGTTTTTGAGTTTTAAAAATAAGGCCAGATCTGATAACATAATCATCACACTGACTGATCCTGATCTTTCCACCTCGGTCATCATGGTGGTCAACTCCTCGCGCGTTTTCAAGAATAGGCTTGTGCGCCTTCCGTATGTCAAAGGTTTTTCGGAGAGACTGGGTAGTATTTTCAACAAATTTGACCTTACTCCGGTCCCAGTTGTTAACAATAGCCTGAAAACTCTGGTTACTAAAGGCAAGGACAGAGTTAACAAAGAAGATCGGTGCAACGTAGTATATAAGATTTGTTGTAATGACTGTTCAGCGTCGTATGTCGGCGAAACTAAGCGTCAACTCAAAACAAGAATAAAAGAAGATAAGGACAATATAAAAAAAGATACTGACAACCTCTCGGTGGTCTCGTTACACCAACTTCAACACAATCACAAGTTAGATTGGGACAATGTAGTTATACTAGATAGAGAATCAGTCTGGTCCAAGAGGATCACGTCTGAAATGTTACACATCAATTTACAATCAAATAGCCTGAATAAAAAAGAGGACACCAAAAAACTACATTTACCCTATTCTAACATGCTGACCCGTCTTAGATCTAGAAGTTGTTCTTAAGAATTTAAATGACCATACTTGTAAGGGTTAGTGTGTGTGCGTTTACCCCGTGTTCGCCAAAATCAAAACATCCTTTGACGTCAGAACTTTTTCCACTTCCGTTGACGTCAGTACTTTTTCTCATTACGTTTG
The DNA here is from genome assembly GCA_963989295.1 of Ametastegia equiseti. Taxonomy (NCBI): domain Eukaryota; kingdom Metazoa; phylum Arthropoda; class Insecta; order Hymenoptera; family Tenthredinidae; genus Ametastegia; species Ametastegia equiseti. Next base: position 7,112,545 of record OZ022392.1, read on the forward strand.
ACGAACAGTGACACACCTTCTTACCACCACAGTTCACACTATTAGATTATATAAGGACTTAGTGACACCTGTCCGCTTAGTAGCAGGCTATTAACGAGATAGTACGGACACGATGTAAACAACACGACTTCCCACTCTACACTTTAATATTATAGGTAACATTATAAATTACTTTTTTGTAAATTTCTTAGTCTTTTATTGTTACTTGTTCTGACTACCACCTGTTAGTCCCTATTTTTTCTGTTAATCATTTTTGACCATGTTAATTTTTTTACTGACTATCTACATTTGTTAATCATTGATCTGCTCAATACCAGATTTCATGATTCTACTGTATTTGGCTTTTTTCTTTTCTTTTGTACGCTTGGTCCTTGAATTTTGTGTTTTATTGTCAATAAACAGCCTCTGATGAGGGCAGAATATAACTGCCGAAACGTCAGGCGACACACCTACACTGACTCGACTGGATTGATTAAGACCTCTTCCCGTATTATATCATTCCAAGTGTTAAAGTCATCATGAACTATTTCAATGATAGTCTTGTTCATGACTGAAATTGATAAGCTGGAATGATAACTTTCCACCCGTTTGCTGCCGGTACACGAAAATTTGTCTTACCGTGTCACGGTAATCGCCAAGTTTACCAACTCCAGCCCGTTCAATCCAAATGCAGTTTCCTAGCAGGCTATTGCTGGTAATAGAGCCAGACGTTTCCCTTCAAAAGATAACGAGCTATATCGGTACACAGTTGAACGTGTGAAAAATAGAAGACAAAAAATTCGGTTCAGTATGGATTTTGAAACTGAAGGACATCCAAGTACCTGGAGTAATAACCTCAGATAATATTCTCGCGGTGACATGTCCAGTCCAGGGTCTCAGTACACGGATATCCCTCTAAATTATAGAGATTAACAATCAGGTAGCTGCAGCGTTTGGAGTAGCGAAACTACCATTCAGATATTGCGAGTGGTGAGAATGACTGTTGCACTCACGATCAGTGGTCAAACCGCTGAGAGATCACAGAATGTACATACATATTGTATATAGTATGTATGTATACAAAATTATGGTAGTTTGGCACGGAGACAAACCGTGCCTGCAAGGCAACCATAGATTAATTATAATAAACGGGTGGCCAGATAGTGCGGGAAACTGGACAGTGATGTATTGCTCCATCACATTGTTGTTGATTTACTCATCTTCCTCGTCCCGGCGTAGCCAGAGGTGTATAGTATGTACAGGTAAACACGTATAACATGAATGTATGTAGGTATGTTTGTAAAATACGCCTGAATCGCGTTCATGGTGTAGGTACTTGTTAGTAATTTTCAAAACATTCTCTCATCTCTGATATATACGACACTGTACATCTCTCCGTGTTTTATTACGCCATTTGCCTTCCTACCTACCTACAGCGTGAAGAATCTCTTCGCTTTTTTTTTGTTCATTTTATTTTATTTTTATTTTTATTTTTTTATTCTCAAGAGAGAAAAACAGGAAGAGAGAGAAAGAGAATGAGAGGAATTTTTCCGTGATTAATATTTCTCTCATTTTTATTACACAAAAGTGAGGGAATGAAGAGGAGAAGAGAAAATGAAAAGAAATATATAATACATATGTTATAAAAAGGCTCGATTTGGGAATATTGTATATCCTTTCGACGTATTGATCATGCAAAAAAAAAAAAGAAAGAATAAAACGGGGGGAATTGTACTGACGGCGATATTAACGCTGCTTGATGAACAATGAATATTCCTTTACAACCCACTGCACGAAATCGTACAGAACTCAGGATGTACGTATAGTAGTCCTGAGAGATCGCCTCTCAACTTCTCTTCGTCTCTCTTTCTCTTTACCTTCCTCTCTTGAACCTCGGAAATTCTCCAGGCAATTTACATGATTGGCCCTTGACGGGCCCTCATTAGGGGACCCTTAATATTAACCCAGATCTCACCCCGTACCTACCCACCACACGTATATCTCGATGCATATAGCAGCAGGGCACTTCGAAATGATAAAGAAATTGTCCATTGTCATAGTCGTTATGGAATAATGTGATCGGTATATATGCAGTGGATATGTTGGATTAAGCGATCTCCGAATGTTGGAATATGGCTACTGAATTTTTGGACAATCCGCTATCATCTCCTTGTATATTTTATTGCTTGAAAAGGATAATTATCAAGCAGCTATCCCATTGGATAATAATTAATTGGACGAGGAGTCGTGTTGCCCTGTTTAACGTGGTTTAATTCATTAAACTCAATCTGGTGCTCGTTATCAATGGTGATGAATTTTTAAACGTGTTTGTAAACGCTTCCAGGCATCATATCCGGTCCGTTACAGGGTAGGATATTAATTGAATTACTGATGCGTTGTGTACCCTGTCTAGAGACATACAACCCCATCATCATCATCATCATCGTCATCACCATGAGCATCAATCCTTTCGTACAATTTGAACATCGTCGGTATTCTGTCAGTGCGTGTGAATTGGTAACGAACGTTTCTGTAGCAGTGTCACATGGCCATATAATGTCAATAGGTCGAAAAGCTGAAACCAGAGCTTCTGGGGTAGATCTCAACGCTATCCCTTTGAAGCAGTATGACTTTGGTTTATGGACTGCAAGATGTTCTCCAAGCACAGTGATATCCTTCAACACATAAGCACGTTCACCACCCCACGTGTCCTTTAGACTCTCGTAACATTCCACCACTACCAATGTAACCCAGGACTGCTTTCACCAGGCGAGAGACATTCAATTGTTCTCAAGCACATGTGTGTCAGTGATGTGTTATACCACGTAGCGACGCATAACCAGTGTGAAACCCGGTGTCAAGTGAGAAATGACTTCCTGGGTAACAACTGCTTGCAGTTCTCATTCTGCAATCTGCTAGTTGCGAGTCGTTGTTCAAATATGCAAATTTGCACAATGGATATTACCCAAGTAAATGATCCTGAAGTGAACTTAATGATTCGATGATTTCTTGTCAGACTTATGGAGCACTTCTGTACTTCGCTACTCATAAGAACTCTGTTCAAGCCAGTCTGTAAAAAATGTCACGTATCATGTCGTAGAACTTGAATCGCAGATTTCTCGAGAAAATCTTACTGATGACTAGAGCGACGCTATATAAGGGAGTCTGAAGCTACATACCAGATTCCAGCATATGGTTACCTGAACGCGAGGCAATACTTTAGACTGACGTAGTGACGTAGGTATGCTAAATGACTGGCAGAGACCAGACCTCCTCTGAGCAACAAGAACCCTGGGTGTAAGGTTGAAGCCCTTGCCAACTGTGAGATGAAGGTTATTAATGAGTAAGGTTGGTTTTACTGGCTAACCGTATCTGAAAATCCAGGGTCTAGTTTATCGCAGTGCGCAGTATCCACTTTGGATCACCATGGGATAATATTATGCTAGTCATAATCCAGTCTAACGTTATAACGGTATTCCATTTGTTTGCAAGATACTTTTTAGATGATGATTTTCTACTGATCTACCCTTACGATTTTCGAATCACACGCTTGCCTGGACCTTGTTGAAATCACGTTTTCAGCTATAATCAAACTCGCCTCAACGCAAAAATGGTGAAATGCGCCGGTGCTGAGCTAGGGGCAAAAGTTTCTCGAAAGAAATCTGTATTAAAATGGTAAAGTTCAACGAGTTGGTTCGCACAAGTTGAACGGTAGACGTATACCTACTTATATACGTATACGGGGTTGCACATAGGTACGACAAAGCGATTGTCCCAGGCGAGAAACAACCGGTGAAGAATTATAGTCGCGAAATAACACACGGGGATAGAAAATAGCTCTGACAAATTCCTCTCCACTACTTCGGCGTGAAGGGGTTTGTTTATCCACGAGAGACCAGATGTAACTCTTACGTTAATATTTACCTTAAACACAAATACATTCCGCAAAGCTCTTAGCTGAACAATACACACGATCTATGAAATTACAGACACACACACACACAACTAATCCTAACCGTATTAGCAATAACTGATTGGCTCCTGGTACAGCTGGTAATCGATTTAACGGTAAGATTCGATTAAGCCCGTGGTTTACGAAAAATCTGCAATCTGTTCTTACAGATATTTATACTTCAAAGAAAAAAGAAAAACCTTATGGGATTCTCGAGACGAGATTTATGCGACTTTTCTCAAGTCCACGTAGACAAATGCCAATATCTTTCGGTCGACACTGACCCATAATGCATTGCGGGGCACATATTGGATTAGTGGGTAGGTAAGGGGGTGCTCGGTGAGCAGGAAATGGTTACATATGCACGACATCGATGTCATCAATCACAGCAAATGCCTACGGGCATGTATACCTGACCAGGATAATATCGTCGATCCCGAGGCATGGATGGAGTGAAATACCGGGTAATATTACACAGCGAATAATGTCGAACAATTACTGTATATCCTCTTGGGTTTTGTCATATAAAATGTAGATTCTCTTAGCGTTTAGAACACAGGTATATAAACGACTATCTACGGAGCTCACCTCGCCCTTCAAGCCCAGGACTAATCCAATCAAACTCTGATCGACAAAGCAAGATGTCATTGGTTGATCCCCGGTTCACCCTATCTGTACCAATTAGCCCTTTGCTAGAGCAACTATTGGACCATTGTCGGGCAAAACTTGGGGTACTATAACCGACCCGGAATCCTAGAAATGGACAAGATATTCCCGTTTATCGCATTATAATATTAGGGAACTAGTCTGTTAAGACTGTGCTCCTAATGCTTATGCTGCTGCTACTGTTGCGCTATACAAAGCCAATTTGTATTGAGTTTGATTCAACAAGAGTGTCTGATACCCGGGCTAAAAGCCCAAATCCATACTTCTTTCTCTTATCCCGAAACCTTTCCCCTCAGAAAAAAACATCTAAAAAGAAAACCAAGGAAAGAAACGTGTGCATCTATGCCAATAGCAATCCCGCAAACATTATGAATGTATCAAAAACGCGACGGTTTGTAGATCATCAATAAGAGACGATCAATAAGTATTCGTATAGTTTTTGTGACACAGGGTAGACTGCACTTACTTCACTAGATAAACAATCCGTGGCTACTTCAATAAAGTTGATAACGATGAATCGGTTGACTTGAAAACGTTATTTAGAGCGGTAACACTTGGATACGAGTTTTTCAATCAAACGATTTGCAAAGGTTGAGGAATGACAGAAAAGGAAAGAGAAATTATCAATAATTCACATAATCAATGCAAATAGTCCACAGTAGAATTTCTAGGATTCTGAATAGATTACGATTCGCATTTCAAAGAACGGATCCCAAATACAGTGAAAACCATACAAACGATCGGAGGTACACGAAAGATCAACCGGTACGTCGAAAAATGATTTTTTCTGAAGAAGAAATCCACGTTTCGTAGGGTGGGTGAAAGTGGGCTAACTGCACGGTCTTAGCTATCTCCCCTGAAATCCAAGGGAATAAAACAGAGACGAAAAGAAATTATTATCTGGGCGACCGAAATTTTTATTAATTTTGGAATACACGTGTATACCTGCAGTATTAAGAGTTTATATTCCGATCAAAGTATAGAAGCATACACGGTTCGCGAAATATTTTTACCAAAGATAATACTGGAAGAGTTGACGAGATAATTTCTCACTCGGATGTAAAAATATGTGTACCGAAAAAGCAGCAGGCGATCCGAATAAAGAATCGAAAATTGCTGGCCAATTACATAGAATAACACGTGTCACACGCACCACTTTACAAGGTATTTACCTGACTCCGCGAGCACTGGTCAAATGATAATGTCCGATGTGAACGTTTCGGGCGCTAGTATCTAACTCGAGATGTTACACCGATGAATTCCAGATACTGAATGCCATTCAGGAATTCGTCGGTGTAACATCTCGAGTTAGATACTAGCGCGCGAAACGTTCACATCCGACATTATCATTTGACCAGTGGCCAGTGGTGGGGGAAGGGGGGTAGGTGCAATCCCTTTCTTTCATTTTCGATGATGACAATTACTTTCAACGTTCGATGACCAATTTGACAATGAATTAATTACGTTCGTGAGATATAGTCGGAGCATTATAACGAAGAAGTATAATGGGCCAAAAATTTTCGCAGAACCTAGAAATGACTCTGACGTAAACGTATGCGCTAATACTGTTTGTAATTTTATGCAAAGTAAATAATATCAAGGTACAGCATACCGCCGAAAATAATTCCCAATCAACTTCAAGTAGATTGCGAAAAGAAATTGGAATGTGCAAAAACGCGTGCACATAATATGTACTTCAATGGAGTATCGGCAAAGAGTCATTTTCATAGACTATATAGAATGCAATGTTTTTTATTCCAATATTCGTGATTATCACGTTTCATCTGAACAAGATCTGAAATTGGCTGAAAAGATGTACAACTTGACTCGACTTGGTTGATTCAGTCCTACTTCCAAAAATGACAATTGTGTAAAATAGCTGACTGTACCGATGTATACTTTATCATTAAACCGATTACGTTCATATAAAAACCCGATATACTACCCAATCTTACTTTGGTTCCGATTGAAAGTGTTTCTAAGACGGATGTGTTTTTCAAACGTGGATATTGGTTCGGTAAAATTTGACCGATTCCGAACCAAAAATTCATGAAGCAGGCTTATTTTTGATTCCAGGAACTTGTACAGTTGAATGGGAGATTATCATTATAGTAGTGCTGTTGTTAGTTGGATACAGGGTAATCAACGTTTAACAATCACAGTGGAGAAGCAGACTTTGTCTTCCATCTTCGTCATATCCTACGGGTAATTACCACTGTCGTTCATCCGTAAAGTTGCCTAACCCCAAGCAACATCTGCAAACAGAGCTAGTGCAGATAGTTATACAGTATAGGAGGCAAAATCTCAAGCTATATATATATATAACGCTGGATGCAGCTGTAGGTATTGTTGTTCACTCCGATATTGTGGTACTGAGAATAACATAATTATTTGCCTAGAATATTGAGTTTGAGTAATTTCTTCTAGATTTTTTTGGTTTCATCATTTATGTAAAATGAGGTCAGGGGGGGGGGGGGGGGGTACCAACGGTTTTTTCGCTCGCTGTGTTGGAATAGCACGAAATATATATTATTCGCCGAAAATTAGCCCGTTTACAAATGATCGTGTTGATTTAGGCGAGGGGACAAAAACTTTTGGGAGCATAGTCGAGGCGCCAGGCGAAATTGCTGAGGTAAAAACGAAACACGAGGCTAGGCAAAACCCTTCTCAACCGAACTGGGCTCGACTCAACTCGACTCGACTCGACTCGACTCGACTCGACTCGACTTAACTCGAGTAAACTTTCCTGCCCGAAAACTATGGGGAATGGATGCTTGTTAGAAATAGATCTGTTACAAGGGTTGTTCCAGAGGTATAGTAGAACGTATAAGCGAGGCTGTGTAGCTGCAGATATGCAGAAAGTAGAGCACCACCAGCTACCACCAGGTTTATTTGGTAACTATGTATGCTTGCTTCTGGTAATACGTTTTCGTCCAAGTTCCAGCGCTAATCGCTTTCTAAAACCTTCTGACCTACCTACACCCTCGTAAGTGATTTTTAATTTGCCAATTTTCGACCCAGAGCCCGGATCCACATCCGGAACGATACGCGATCTTAAACATTTCTAGGCTCATATCTAGATGAAGTTTGAAAGAATTGCAAATTATAATAGATGGGGAAGACATAATCCTATCCTAGAAAGAATCTTAGAATACCAACGTCCTCTTAATTCTTGTTTTTTTTTCGTAGTATCCAAACGCCATTATAATTTTTTGAATTTTTATAAATTTTTGCTGTACTAAAATCGAGAGTCAACTTTTTGGAGTACTTACACGATCCGCTGTGATGATTTTGACTACAACACAAGTATAAACAGAGAACCAAAAATCGGGACAAATGCACGGAGATCGATTTTCATTCTCAGACACAGTCAGCAGGTGTTCATTCTCCGAATCAGATGGAACTCTTATGAAATATTGCACTGAATAATAAACTTTACCATCTCCTTTGAATATTCAGTCAGTCAGTCAGTCAGTTAGTCGAGAAAACAATGTAATCTTTCGTGGCCACACCTGTGTAGAATAACTTATTGTTAGTGGTCACATTGGGTAAAATTTACCCAGCCAAGTGTCAAATGGTTGCTGTTTTGAAGCTGTCAGTCCGACCGGGATTTAAAAAATGCTGAAAATACTTTGAATATTCTAAAACATTTGTTGAAAGTTATCATGTCAAAATTCGAAACACAATATGTTAAAAAAAAAATCGTAAATAGGTACATTTGTCAAAAAATACACCTTTTCACTCAAATAATCGTAACTTTTTGAATTTTCAATATTTTCAAGCCAAATTTGAACTGGAATCTTCGTTGTATATATTACTTCGAGGGAAAAATAGTAGCACATTGTACGTCTGGAAACAGGTACTTATTCCGACATGTGAAAAGGATCGATTTTGGAGTACAATCTTAATTCTGGAGTAGAATCTTGAGAAATTAATTCTGTATCCTACCAGTAAGACTTTTTCATAATAATAGGTATGTAATAGATCCTTTCATAGAAGTTCGTACAGTACATACATACATACATACATACATGCATTTGTACATGAATGTACGATTCTTTTCGGTTTTGGGTTGATTTATTTATTTGTTTATTTATTTTTTTTATACTTTTTTTCAGCAATTAAACAACCTGTACGTTGCTACCTGACAGCCGCCTGCGATATATCGCGAGATTTTCCCTGAGTCCTGAAGGAAGTAGTATGGGGTGGGATGAGGGAGGTAGCAGGGCCATTTTTCACGACACGCACGTGACTAGAAACAGTTTCTCACTACAGGAGGCAGGGAAAAGGGTGCAGGTATTTCGCGGTTCGTCCGCAAAATATTTTCCCCGCTGAAAAGACTAGCCCGTGACCTAGGTATACCTTCATCTAGTAACCGAGATGAGATATACTGGAAGTTAGTAATAAACTTGGTTCATGATCGCGGCTTGTTATCGTTTTTACTTGAATATAACATACGAAAATTCCTCGATTGAAATGATATGCGAAAAATATTGCGAAATACGATTCTTGTCAGTCTCTCCCCGATCGCGGCCAGCTGTGAATCTCTTTCTTTGCAAATTGTACGAAAAGCTGTTTCGAAACTTTTCGAATTTCTTTCTCGTTTCTTATGGAGAATTGGATTCCAATTTGTCGATACAAAAAATAGTATAAAAAAGAAAAAGTATAACGAAAGACACAGATTCCTTCTTGATTATATATATATTTTTTTCTCTTTGTTCTCTTGCCGTTTCATGGGCACAGCTGTGGGTGTAGATATAACGTAGTACTTTTGTTCCAGACCACCCTGTGCGTCACGGTATAGTTTCGTTGGTACTTTGTGTTGTATAGCAATTTTTTATTTCCGAGTAAAGAGGAAAACTGGCATAAGGCAATTCGGGCACCACACTATATATAGCTACGTATAAAACTCCCGTGTACCTGCGTGTAACTTCAGTGAAATAAAATATGATTGTTCGAAGTAAAAGTGTTCCTAAATTTTCTAGACTCTCCCGCAGCTCAACGCTTTACCAGCGCTTCTCCTCGTTTCTGCGTTTTATGGTCTATTTTTTTTTTCTTTTTTATTTTTCTTTCACTCGTTCTTCACCTGAAAGCCCAGAAAAAATGAAAAAAAAAAAAAAAACAACACCGAAATAAAAATAAGACTGCATCTTTATTTTCATATCAAAGTTCCCCACGTTCCTGTACTCGAAGTTATTCATTGCTTATTCGTCCGTTCATTTTTTTCATTCATTTGAAATCAGCGGTTGACGGACTTGGCTGATAATAATTATTGTAATGATAATCAATGTATGTACACTGTCCGCAGGATTTCTCAATCAACAGCCGAATGATCGAGCTCGAATTTTGACCGCATTTCATAATCAGTAGAATAAGTCATGTCAGAGTGATGTTTTGGATTTGCGGGACATCGAAATTAAGAAAATGTCGCGACGTTTTTTGTGGGGTTAGAGAAGTTAGAGTTCAGGATTTGCAAATTCTGGAAAGTCGAAATGCAGACAATTCGAAGATCCGAAAATTCAAAACTCATGAAGTTTTCTCAAACTCAAAAATTAAAAATTCCGAGATTTGAAGTTTTGGCCTTTCGGATCTCTAGCTTTTGGAATTTTGAACCTTCGGTGTTTTCCCATTCGGAGTTTTTCAAATTGGCTACGGAGACTTTCAGGGAAACAATCTTTCTAAAACTGTAAGTTGGTATTATAAAAACTCTGAATTTTGACTTTCCACAGTTTTTCAAATTCGGAATTTCAATGATCCCGACCCTCCTTATGAAATCATGGATGGATTCCTTCGGGCATACGTTATTTTGGGAAAATCGACTTCCTGGAGATTCAGAAACGTATGTGGTCCCTTAATTGCAAAAGTTTTTCATTTTTTTTTCTTCTTTAATAAAGAAGGGAAGAAGAGAGGCAGCAGGTGATCACGTATTTCGTCAATGACGAGATATTTCGCGTCGTATATAGTTTTCCTGGAGCGTATCATCGTCCGGCCGTAAAAAGGAGGCAAACCTAGCTTGAACTCTTACACGTATATTATACCTATATATATTTTTCTTATTCTTTTTATCAAAAACTTGGGGTACTTCCGGGCGTCCAGAGGGTGCCCCGGAAGAACTATATCGCCTTGTTTCTTTCGCTTACGGTTTATTTCCTCCTCATACGCAACAGCAGACCCGAGCAAACCCGCACACTGCTTTATTATTACCAGAGTTTTACTTTTGCGAGAATACCTGACACGAAAACAGAGGAAATAGAGAAAACCCTGTCAGCCGGCGAATTCTAATAATCCATAGAGAAAAATCTGTCGGAGAATGAAGTCCTGATCCTTTAGAGATACATGCAGGAATGCAGAGAGCAAAAACATATATCGTAGTAGGTAAAATTACAATGTGCGATATGCCAGGCCAGTGTAGTCCCATAAATAAATAATAGAAATATGTCAACATACATGGGGCTGTATCGAGCGATTTAATAATTGATCAGATAGCTCGCGGGACCAGGATATCGGGGACGGAAGACCTCCCGCGAATTATTAACGAGGTAGATATTTTCCCGATCGCCTTCTCTCGTTCAGAATATTGAAAAATCAAAGCAAACATTCACTGTTTCTGACAAAAGAAAAATTTGCGAATATTTATTGATTGTTTTTCAATTGAATTTTATATTCTTTCTCTTATACTTCACATTTCTTCATTCTTTGTGAAAAATTTCGCGTTATACAAGGGAAGACCCACTTTGGATTCTGTAAATTTTGCACAAGTAAGAAATGTAAGAGTAAATAAGAAAAGAAAAAAAAAAAAAAAAAATTACGGGCGTATGGAACACGAGGTACCGGAATTTCTCCTTAAATTTGCATAGGGTTTCTCAACGAGTTATTTTACGGATCGAAATACGAAACCGAAGGATTCCATTACTTGCTCGACGCGTTCCACCACCGAAGGCTAGGCTAATTGAGAATGCGACTGTACCTACCGACACATAACCCACGGCGTATCGTTTCACGGTGTCGATTTACTGTAGGGTGAAATAGATACAGCTATTCAGTGCGAGGGTCTCCAGGATGCCATAGCAGAGCTCTCTCTTATTTTTGGAAATTGAACCTTTCCCCAATCGTCTTCCTCCGTTTTTCGTATAGTTTTTCATTTTTCATTTTTTTTTTCTAAAATTTTTCAGCTCCTTTCTTCCATTTTTGGCTGTGGATACGCAGGGATCGCTTTATTCTTGTATCTAACGTATCCTCCTTGCCGAAGGATCATATCCTTACCCTGGAAAATTGAATATGACGCTTAAGCAACCCGATGAATGTGGAAGAGACTGGCTCATTAGGCTCTGAAGCAGGGCAGACGTCATTTCAAATTTCCAATCGAAGCTCACTCTACTTATCTTTCCATGCATTTCATTTATCTTTTCATGGTTTTTTTCTTCCAATTTTTTACGGGGTTAAACACTATTAGTAGCACCTTTCAAAGTCAGACTGCTGTGCTTTATATTACCTCATAGTTCATACGTATTCATATTTCTAACAATAAGTCAGAAAATGTGCAATAATCTGTTATTACGTTATCGAAGCTTATATAGACAAACCTGTCGAAAGGAGATAAACGTTATTATCCAACTATCTGGAAGTGTATTTACCTCAACAACCTGTTCCTCCCATTTCCTCGGCGCATATCATCGCCTCGATTTCTGGATAACACATTAGCCTGATATACAGAGTCGATTCTCCTCACTCTAGCCAGGAATCTTGCAGAATAGTTGGAAACTGTAATCTGAGTAAGGCACTTAGATGCGCCTTACTATATGCAACCCATCGACTTGACTACGCTGCTGTAGTGCGGTTTGCATAACACAAGGTGAAATTTCGTTGTTATTAACGCGCCGCATTGAAAGCAACTTCGTTGATACTACTGACATGCCCATTGCATGACATTGAAGTTTGCATCGTTGGAACGCAACGGAATCCGACGAAAATTAAAAAAATACATATATATTTACAGAAAATAATCCAGCAGCCAGGATAATGTTTTCAAGTTATTTTCAGTGGTTTTTATCTGTTAGACCTAGCAGGATCATTTTTGGTCGATGACATATTTATTTTTAATTTTCGTCGAATTTCGTTGCGTTCCAACGATGCAAACTTCAATGTCATCCAATTGAACAGGACAGGGCTGAGAAAATTAGCCTAAAAATCAGAATCGGACGAGTTGAAACAGCCTTAATGAATATCCCGATTGTCAGAAAAAATGAAAAATCCTGACTTTCAGATTAATAATCATAACTCCCGGAATCCCGCGAAATTTAAATAATGTAATACAGTAATTGCGACTGTATAAATTCAAGAAAAATTTCATTGGCCGAAGATCCTGCTGGTAGAGAAATCATTTTGAAATTGTATAGATTCGCCTCAGCTGCAGCATTTTCAAATGAATGAATACAACACTAGTCTATAAAATGTAAGATATGTTGCGGGAATTCAACGAAGCAGAAATGATTGTCGTTTAGTTTGGTTTAGATTATAGTTTAGTTTAAATTTAGCATTTTGGGGTGAAGTGCCGGATTTTGTCGTATCATGAGTACAAGGGGCGTTTAGTTGATATGAGAGGGGTCGAGGGGTAGTGGGGGGGTAAAAGATGACGTTCAAATCTATTCGAAAATCAGCAATTAATCTTTCCTCGAGCCAATAAAGTCTCAGGTTTATAGATAACACCTGATTAATAACCAAAGTTTCATCCGCACTTCTGCAGCAGCGCAAGCTTTTATCGATGCTCATAGCTTTAGGCTCAAGAGTCGATATCAGATCGGTCGTGATAGTCCCTTAGCTAACGAGCTTAAACTAGAAAAGGCCTTGGCGTGATTTCGCCTTCTAAATACCCAGCCCAAGTTTAATTACCTCCCACCTTAATTAAACCCACTAATCATGTCTATATCTCCCGATATTATATCGCAGTTGAGAATTGAAAAAAAATAAATAAAATAGGAATATTCCGGAGATTCGCATCGAATGAAGTTCTTTCAACTCTCATGTACAGATCCAACCAGACAGCTAATTACCATAAATCGTTTTTGCAAAATCTCCAGTCGCTTCTTAACGATTAATAGACGTTCTTCGGCGCCGCGATTTTTGATAGTTGAAAAACTATCGATAGCAAATAATTGTGTACGATCTGGGCCGTTATAAACCAGTAGAAGACAAACACTCGAATTGAAAATCGAATCGTTTCAAGTATAAGAAGAAACTGGCTGAAAACGGACGTTAAAATTGGATGACCAGAGAGATTATACTCGGGTAGGTTTCCTCAGCTAGTTTTTATTATCCGGGTCTCGAATTCAAGTGTAGGTCAAGGAGTCGAGGCGCAAAAGAAAATTGAAGGAAAAATTCCCCTGGCGTTATACCTGCATACATATATATTATAGGTACGTCACACCGGTACCAAGCACGTCTCGGGAGTGAAGTAAAAATATTTTCTACAGCTTGGCGTAAAGAATTAGTTAGAGCCAATTGAAATTGAAGGAAACAAAGCAAAAAATGTAATTCCCCGTTTTATTATTGGTATAATTCTTTACGATCGAGTTTTGAGATCGGCAAACTACTGCACTGCTCTGACTTCACCTGAAAGAACTCTTTTCAATCATAAAATATCAGGAAATCTCTCCACCAGCAGACTGCCCATAGGCAACTGTACGAATATTCTAAATCTAATTATCCCACAATTGGATGGTTTGGAATCGAAAAAAAAAAAAAAAAATTCTCAGGGAATATCACCATAACGTATTATAGGTGAGAAATGAGCCAAGTTTCAAATTTTTTGAAGCGATGCTCCGCTGGTGAAAAAAATCTCAATTAACCCACCGTAGTCACTGTGAGTCAAATTGACCCACCTCTCAACTTTGGGGTAAATATTTGTATGGGGATGGCTTCAGATGGGATACTGCGTAAAATGCGTAATGTGTTTTGTTCCAACTCCAAAATAAACCCTCTTCTGATGTCTAAATAAATACCTTTTTCCACTATTAAGCTATTTTTTTGATCAAAGTACCATATCTCGCGAGTATCACCCGAAAAGTTTGTTAGAATAAATTGAAAAATGAAAAAGTGATGAATGTTTCACTGAAAAAGTATATTTTGTGCACATTTACATCTTCGGGAATTTGTTTCGACACATTGACATTCAATTTTGCAGGTCAAACTGACTTTTGTTACGTATTCTACAATGTTCAAAGTATATGTTCCATAATTTTTTTGTAAAAAATTGTACGGATTATTTTTGTACGGCAGCCAATTGAAAATCATTCGGGTCAATTTGACCCACTGTGACTACCACGTGATTCTACAAAGGTGTGGCTACAGAACGTTAAAGGCATTACTTAGAATTAAAGTAGGTACTTTGAAATGATTCAATTTCGAGAAATTCCAACCCACTGGAAGGTCAATATTCAAATTTGAATACATTAAGGACCATGCACGCTGTCATACCCCTATAGAAGAAAAATCGGATGATGAAGATAAGGGTGTGTTTTCGACCATCAGACGAATCTCTGTATCGCGTTCTATCAGTAACATGCGTAGTAGTCATACTGGGTAAGTCTCTCGGAAGTTTCTTAGCAATGTGATTTCCTTAATGAAATTCAACAGAGCTGAATAAAGCTTTTCGAAAGCCTAGTAAAAGGCGGACCTCCTTAGTCTGGCTCTTAGGTCACAAGGAAGGAAGGAAGGAAGGAAGGAAGGAAGTAAGGAAGGATATGGAAGGAAGGAAGGGAGGCAGGAAGGACTAGGAGTACGAAGAGTAAGAAAGGTGCTGTGGTAGCTATGGTGCGAGTGGGTACATGATATAGCCCAGGTTCCACCATTCCTTGCATCTTTCCACCTAGCATGCATGATGCATACGCTGCATTCTACGAGGTATGTAGATTCTCCTGGAGGTGCTCCCGCGAGGACGACGTTGTATAGAGAGCCTCCGGCAAGACGTGGGTAGTATAGAGCAAAGGGAGAGCAAGAGGGAAAGACTTCACTGAACCTATAGAGCAAAATGAGAGCCTTAGGGAGTCTGCAGCCCTCCGCCAAAGATCCTATATACCTCGAAGAGTAAAACGGAGCTTTTTTTTTTTCTTTCTTCTTTTTTTATCAAGCTGCGTTTTTGAATCACGTCCATGATACGAATTTTTCATACCTCAGCTGTTAATTTTTAACCAAATTTCTGTTCTATAACGAAAAATTGTTGAGAATTTTTTAGTTCCTTTTTCAATTTTGGACTATAACCTAGGTATAGGTATGTACGTAAGTGCGGGGTATACAGTTTTTATTTTCAAAGTAAAATTTCACCCGACAGATACTGAGCTGGTAAATCGAATTTCGTAGCTGTGGATAAGAGCGTGAAGTGGAGAAGAGCGAGCTAGGCTCTTTCTTTCTATTTCACTTTTTTGGCGGGAGCTCGTCTCGCGAGTGTTCTCGATAAATAAAGATACCTGTCAACGCAACAACGTGAAGGCTTATTTAAAGAGGGTAGGTATGTACCTTACGAGCTAGGCATTTCACCCTCACGATGCTAGCGGAGAATAAAACCGACGTAAAAAAGAGATTCTCACTTTTTACCTACTTTTCTATATCTGCCTTATACCTACTACCTTCTATTTCCCTGTCTCTCTGTCTTCAGGTATACTTATCATATTTTTTTCATCATTCAAATTTTCTCTCTCGGTATTTCTTTTTCAGCTATTTCTTCGATTTTCATGCCATTTTTTATTTCCCATATTTCTAGTTTATTTATTATTCTTCTTCTTCTTGTTTTTGAGACCGTTTTTGAGGACCCAAACGTTATATCATAAACCTACTACCGCTGCAGCTAGTTTACGACAAATAGAAGCTGCAGCGTTTCCGCCACGGCGTTATAACGACCGGAAGTTTGCGGATCTTAAATCCTGGTGCAGAAAGCCACGGGATTTAGAGCTAGCGTTAGAAAGTAATCTTTATATACCTACCTATACCTATACCTACCTAACTACCTAGCAACCAAGGAAAACGTGCGACTTGAATTCGACGCGAATTTACAGCTGATAAATTAACAACGACGTGCTGAGTTCGTCGAGCAAAGCGAGATATTCGCACGCGATTCATTTTCGAACTTTTGTAACCCCTAGGGAAGCTAGACGGATAAGAAAATTGAGGAAAATGGAAACAAAAAAAACGGGAGAAAAATGGGATCAAAATTGTAGAAACAAATATATATTCCGCAGGGCTAAAACTTGGTGCTTTTTTACCTTTCATTTCACCGTCGTTATCCGTTACATTCACGTCTAGCACGAGGTTTAGAGCTTCTCCGGAACCCGGATCCTGGGTGCAGGCCACAGTATTGTGAGCCTCCAGCAATAAAACAAAGCTTCTCCCTTTACCAACAACCCTGCAATGTTTCTGGACCGTAAATTTTAGTCCGGACACCCGTTCGCGCCCTCGCCACGAGTAGATCCTGGAGCCACGAATTTCTGAAGTGAGGTAAAAAAGCAAGAGAGAAAGAGATTAATAAATAAAATATAAGAGAACTCAGGTAAAAAAAAAACCGAGGTCTAATGGTATTTTCATGGAGCCTCAATGAAGAAACCGAGAAAAAAAATACACATAAACTAAATAATTGGTCAACCGGGTTGCTCTGGACTTTTCCACACATTTGATCTCATTTTTCCATTAAATTTAGACTTCATGACTTTCTCCGGCCAAATCAATCTTAATCTTCGTAATCTTTCCAACTTTGGGGCCGAATATTTGTGTGGAGATGGCTTCAGATGGGGTTCTGCCTACTATGTGCAATGCGTAATGAAGTTTGTATCAACTCAAAAATATACCCTTTTCGGATGTACAAATAAATACCTTTTCTGGAACTCCCACTATTGAACTATTTTTTTTTTTTTTTTTTTTATTAAGGGGAAGGTTCGGTGCACTTTCTAGCTATGGAAAATACCGGTCCTAGAAGGTTCATGATTTTTCGTGTAGCTTCATATGTATTTGCGACGAACCCTCTATGATGACCAAAAATTTGAAAAAATCTATGACCATTTCAAAAATTCGAACTTCTGACTCGATGAAGATATCATCAAATCCATGCGTAATTTTCTAGATAATATGTTTCCATATACATAAAAAAATCGGGAGCGCTAAGCGACAATCACCGGCCACGACGTTTCGATTTTACTGTGCGAAATTTCGTTTTTTTTCGGTGAAAAAATCTTCTTTGTGGTCGCACCGAGTTGTGAATCGTTTTTCATACACAATTTCGCATGAAAGAAGTACCCCGGGTATGAGAAAAAAAAACGCGACACTATTGGTGAATTCCACGATAAATTCGATCATTTTTGTTGTCCTCGATGGAAAATATGCATAAAGTAATTTTTTCAAATTTTTGGTCATCATAGAGGGTTCGTCGCAAATACATATGAAGCTACACAAAAAATCATGAACCCTCTAGGACCGGTATTTTCCATAGCTAGAAAGTGCACCGAACCTTCCCCTTGGAGTACCATATCTTGTGAGTATCGCCCTGAAATTGTGTTGGGAAAAATTGCAAAATGAAAACGTTTTGAATATTGCACTGATAGAGTGTATTTCTTGCACATTCACATCTTCGTGAATTCCTTTAGACACATTGAAATTTAATTTCGGTTGAATTGATTCTCGACACATGTTCTACAATGTTTATAGTATGTTCTATAATTTTTTGAGAAAAATCGGACTGATACTTTTTGTACGACAGCCAATTGAAAGTCAGTCAAGTCAATTTGACCAAGTGTGACTACCACGAGATTCTACAGAGGTTTTACTATTTAGGGTTAATAGGACATGGTATATGGCAATTTTATATCCTCAGGGTAGAAACTCAAATTTTTCTGTCCAGCCATTTTCCGGAAAGACAGACCAACATATGCGTTCAGAATAATGTGTGGCATGAGCTAAAATGCAGCAGTAGGAAAGTGGAAATTTTTTGGAAGTATCGTAATTCGTTTTTGGCAGAAAGTCGATGTTTTCTATGATCCCTTCACGGGATGGAAAGTGAAAAATAGTAGTAGTATAGATAATAAGAAACGATATTTTTCCATTAAAACTTATTTACTTGGAAGGGGTTAATTTGGATCAGCTTCAGGGATCGTGGTCTAAGGTTCGACCAAGAAGCAAACGTAGAAGATGAAGAAGACGACGAAGGCAAAGGCAAAGGCAAAGGCGAAGAAGAAGAAGAAGAAGAGGATGAAGTTTCACCGTAACAAGCGCGTTGGCTATAGTATAATCAGGGTTGGCGATCTGACGGGAAGATAATTACTTACAAACCTTGAAGACCTACCCTCGTAGACCTGGGTAGACCTGCAAGATGGTTACGCTGATTTTTGTTCGCCTTAAGTTGTTATCGTGTCACCCAAAGTTTTAACTTTTAAACGACAGTCAAATAGCCTTCCTTCCTCTCTCTCTCTCTCTCTCTCTCTCTCTTACAGTTTCCCTCAAAACTTTAGAATCTATCTGACAGCTGCTGGTGCTGCAACGTCTCACGTGACTTTATAATACAGTTGAAACTAACCGACGACGTTTCTTGTACGTTAAATTAAACGTCTCTCTCTCTCTCTCTTTCTATCTATCTCTATCACGAGCCACGCGCAGAAATTCACTTCAGGAATATAGACTGCACGCGAAGCTGTTTAAAAATGAATTTCCTGAATCAAATAGAAGAGTAAAAATTTTCTAGAAGATATATATTCATATACATACGTATATACGTATATTATACCATATGTATGAAACGGGTTCATATTTATTCCACATTTTCCTACATGGATATACCTATATATACAAATATAATATATATAAATGTATATATACTTATACAGTTCCATTTCAGAATCAGAGACGTTTAAAGAGAAGTCTTTTCCGGTGGAATAGGAATTTCTTCACCCACTACCAAATACACGTATACATATACATATGTACCAACCAATACCCACACTTATACCTTTACGCGTGCACATCGCAGTCGTTCGTTTCCTCGAAAGTTCAACGAAGCTCGTCCGCGTAACGTTAGCAAGCTTTTTATCAAACGGAAACTGAATTTCCAATCGAGAGAATCCTCGGCCTTATTTACCTGCTTGCGGATCGTCAAAGCTAGACGAGTACAGGTTATATATATGTATACAGTATAGATATTGGGAAAAAAACTTCTTCCATATACACTGTATATATATACGTCAATAGATATATATGGTTCATTAAATATTACATAGGTTTATTATTGTTTCAGTAGCATTCGATCAAAAGAATACTTATAGTCAAACTGTTAAATGATACGTCGTGAGGTACAAATAAATGTTAAGTGATGAGTGATAACTTTTCGTGCCTGTATATGTTTTAAGTTGATAATGGATAGAAATTACGATTTTTTTAATGTTAACCCTAGAACTACAAACTCATTTTTCCTACCTTTAAACTACAAACCGGGGTAAATATTCACCCCGCGTGTTTCTTGTTCGTAAAATCGTTCTGAAAGCAGTAATGAGACTCGTAAGTACATGAATCTCTTCATTTTTTCATGCATAAGAGAATAGTAAAAAGCAATTTCAATTTCATTCAAGTTTAGTCGGTGAAAAATCGATTCAAATACCTGAAGGTGCTGGAAAACCGCAAAAATGTCATTTTCACAAAGGTTACCTGGGGCAGATATCTACCCCGGTTTGTAGTTCTAGGGTTAACATGTGATTGTATTCTCATTTTCGATTGGGAATAACTGTTCAAAGTTGATCACTCAATGATAAAACGTTTTTATTCTTTCTAAAAACAATCCCTTGTTACAAACAACAGTCCCCTGTGTCGTTTTTGTTTCAAAATTTCTATTATATCGCATGATAAGGCAAATTATTCCGAGCCTCATGATAAACTGTATTGGTCCGATTTTCATCCTCAATCTTTTACAGTACTTAATTACATCATGCAAGCAAAAATATTATTGGGACACTTTACCAGTGAAATTGACCCTGTTATAGAAGAGAAATGCCCTTCTACAGGCATATACCTATAAACACACACATAGGACGTTAATTCCAAAAGTGAAAGAGCAAAAAAATCAAAAACCAAAAAATTACATTCGTCATTTTTTGCAAGTTTTTCAATTTTTACTTGATTGTTACCCAATAAGTTTAACACAACAAAAGTTCGATGGTCCAGTTTACTAGGGAATTAATTAATTGTCTCCAGAGCTATCTGGCACACGGGTTATCGAATTGGCTAATTAGTTAATTAATTAACGCCCAGAGCACTGCGCGAATATCTACAGCTACCCAGGGGGTATAGGTAGGTAGATAGGTAGCTGTACGTATGCGGTAGGTACATACATATCTGCTAGAGAAAATTGAGTCAAACTGCTGATAACTTTGGATTATACCATGATCATTATCATTTCCGCATTCGGCTGTATCCTATTATACATAATCATTCGTCATTTGATTATAATTAGTCAGAGCTTCGCGCATAGCTATAGACTAGGCTATAGTCTAGCTGGCTATCTGCATGGGAACAGATTTAATGCACCAAGTTCTATAATGAAATCGCAGACTACTCTCTCGTGAATGAATCAAAAATTCATACATCACCCCACGATTTTTACGTCGATCTCATTTTTCTTCTGCATCCTGGCTATTCCGTTTCAAGCTCAAAGTCTCCCGAGTCAAGGTAAAGTGAACCTAATTCGCGTGGCAAAAACTAAAAAAAAAAAAAAAGTAATTCCAAACTTTGTTGATCATTGTTATTATTATTTTTTGCTTCGTTGTGTTTTTTTTCGGTTTTTTGTTATCACTTACTCTTCTTCTTTTTCCTTTCACTTAACTAAGTAATAATATCGCCTGCAGCGGTGGGTTCGACTAAAAAGCAATTATGTACATGTATACGTATACACCTATAGGTACATCGCATTTTCGATATTTTCTCTCTTTTCATGACACATCGTTCATTCTGTTCTAGGATAAGCCCGTAGAGAGAAATACAGAGAAGAAAAAGAAGGATGAGAAAATAAGAAGAGAAAAAGCACAGTTTTATGTCGGATTAATGCTAGATAATGTATCGCCTACATCCGAAGTAATTCCCATCACTCTAATTACACGCTCTCTAATTCGAAATCGATAACTATTTTTCTATCAATTTTTCTCATTCTTACAGTCTCCCGGGATACGATTCTACCTCGATTCAATCGAAAGTTTGCTTCTTCTATGTCCGCAGCGATGGTATTCAACTTGCGTTTTTACTCCAACATGTCCAATAAACCGAAATTGAAAATTAGAAGAGTCAATAATGGAATTTCAAAGAAGTACTTCGCTTAAATCTTCCTTATTATTAATTATCTACTTCATGTGTTAAATTAAAAACCGTTTCAAAGTTCGAAATTTTTTATTTTTTAAACGTCAAATATTGTTTTGAAATTTGTAATATCGATCGATTGAGAGGAAAGCAATCCCAGGGTGGCCACTCAAATCAAGAAGAAAAATTCCCTAACTTTTCCCTGACTTCCCTGACTGAAAATCAATTTTTTCCCTGACTGATTCTGAGAATTTAGGCGCTCATATTGAATAATATTTGGAAAAAGCATCATTCATTATTATTTGTATTTCTTTTGACTCGTAACATTCCGCATTCTCGAAGTTGAAACACATTTCAACATCTTTGTTCATTTACTTTATCTTCACTATCAAGTAGTATTACAAAAAATTATTACGTAGCATCTCATTGAAGAGATAAAATTAAGTTCGATTAAATTGAAGTACGATTCCCGAATTGAGTTACAAAACATCTATAGAACCATATTTCACATACTACTATATAGTACGCTATCACGAATTATTTGTGTTTTTAACAAATGACAAAATTATTCCCTGACCTTTCCCTGATTCACATGATAAATTCGAAAATTCCCTGACATTTCCAGGTTTTTCAGGTTTTCCCTGACCGTGGCCATCCTGAATCTTCTTGAACAATTTTTGACTCCTCATCAGGGTTGTAAGTCGAATTCGAATGTCCATTAAATTCGTAATGTAACTAACAATAAACTCATTTGAAATGTAATGGTATATGTAAATGCAATTAAATTTTTAATTATGTTCTTTACAACCCAGCTTCTCATATCGTTGATTTACTCGATTCTATAATAAAAATTGATGACGATACAAATGAAACGCTGTTCAGAGTCGTGGTGTTTCTATTGGAGGTTGGAATATAGGGACCTTTGCACCGAATAGGGTCAGCGGAGAAAATTTGCATTCCTGCGTTTCATCCGAAGGAGGTTTTTGTCATCACCTGTTACCACCAGGCACTCGGTTGCCAAGGGCAAAGGTCGCGATGTTAAATCGTCGCAAATTTCAACCCCGCCCCCATAAGTAAGTGCGCTAGATACAGATGGGGTTCTAGGTTCTATGTTATTCGCAGTATCCGCTCAGCGTTTGTTACCCAAGGGTTAGTAGGTGCGTAACTTACCCTGAAACCCCGACGTTGACCCCTGCAGTTTGAGGTAATGTTTGACGGCAGTTCACGATTCCTCCCTGGCCATGGCGGCGGTCGAAACCCTACGCAATATCTCAAGCAGAAATATTGATCCCCTTCAAAATGAAAAAAAACAAAAATGAATAATTGAAGGGGGGGAAAATGGGGGCGGTTGAAATCATTCCAAATCGATAATCGACTGTTTATTCGCAAAGGATTCGAAAATGAACTTTTTAATTGAAGGGCGTTGCTCAAATTTGTTCAATCACGAGATCACGAAGTACATATAAATTCCGTTTGATTTTTGGAAATTCATGAGATTTGTCGAGCCCCCTTATAACTGAAGTTTTTAAGAAAAATTTATGCACAGTTTAGCCCGGTATTTATGGGTTATTATTTCCTAGCAACCATTAAACAGGAAACCGTCAACGTTCAAATGATCGAACTATGAATCTCCTTACGTGCAATGGGGAGGGGGGCCGCATATAAATCAAAAAAGCCTAAGCGGAAATAAAAAGTAGAAAAAGAACAAGAAGTAGAAGGAGCAGGAAAAGCAGAAAAACCAGAAGTAGAGGACGCGCAGAAGTTCAAGTAGGGGGATGGAGAAATACGAGCACAAGACGTATACCTTGGCTCTGCAATCGTACAGAAATAATGGGAGTTTTTAATTTAGGCGTAGTGCTGGGTACAGAAGAATTCTTCCCATGTATATATACAGATATACTTATACACTTAAAAAAAGGTGGAAAAAATGTCTGTATAGGTATATCTACGAGTAATATATATATATATATAGTAAAGCCAGCCATGGGGACAACTGCGGCGGAAGGATGAAAAGGATGAGAAGGATGAGAAGGATGGCAGCGAGGACCGTTCGGGGAATCCCCCGAGGCCTCTGTATACACCCCGAGATATCACGCAAGAGTAACTTCTAACTTTTATTTATCGTAAAACTTCCTTCGCTGAAAGGTGCGACGACGGTGTTTTGTTTTTACCGGAAATACTTGTTTCTTTCTCCATAGACGCGAAATGCTGTACAAAACAAGCCCTTGCAATACGTCGCGGCCTAGCAGGTGGTATAAGAACTCCGATTACAAAAAACTATGGAATCCTTTCAAAAAATTATAGTAAAAAAAATCTGATTTATGAATACTTTTACCCTTCGTGGTCACTGCGGGTCAAATTCACCTACCTTCCAACTTTAGGGCTGAATTTCTGTATGGGGGTGGTTTCAAATGGGATTCTGTCTACCGTGTACATACAATACGGAATGCGTTTTGTTTTAACTCCGAAATAGACGATCTTCAGATGTCAAAATAAATACTTTTTCTGAAACTTTCACTATTGAGCTATTTTTTTCATCAAAGTATCATATTTTGTGAGTGTCACCCTAAAATTTTGTTAGAAAAAATTGAAAATTGAAAAATTTATGAATATTTCACTGAAAAGATGTATTTTCGCACACTTACATCTTCGCGAATTTTTTCAGATACATTGACATTGAATTTTGGTCAAATTGATTTTTGACATATATTCTACAATATTCAAAGTATGTTCCATAATTTTTCGACAAAAATTTTACGGATACTTTCTATACGGCAGCCAATATAAAATCAGTGGGGTCAATTTGACCCAGTGTCACTACCACATGATTCTACATAGCTATGACTATAAAGGATTAAGAAAAATTGATTTTTGTCAAATTCAGAGACGCGAGTATGTATTTCGCAAAAACCCATACCAATTCGATTCAAAGGTGAGAGAAAGAGGAAGTGAGAGAGGTTTTCGGCTTACTTGTCGAAACGGTATCTTTGCGATACGTTGGTAATTCCTGCGGGGTGACATCCACGGGCTGGTGGTGGCCCTTTGTAATCCTCTAAAGCTGGGTCAGGGAGAACGGGTCACACAGTGAAACCACCCTAACTCAAGCTCGCCAATCCTGCAGGAGCTACCAGCCAAAAATCTGATGTCCATGTTTAAGCCCCGCGGTGCCATAATCCGGGACTCGGAAAATCAGCCCGGAAAATTTTCGAGCATTTAAATTATTTTATTTTTTTTCGCTCTAGTTTCTCTTCATCTTTTTCTTCTTATTATTATTATTCGTACATGGATTTCTTATCGCGTTCGCAGCTCGCAAGGCAGTTCCAACGTAATTACACTCTGCAGGGTGAGCCGCCGCGTTTTGGCCCTCAACGATACGATACTCAAGGGTGCCATACGCGAAAAAGAAAGAGAACATTCAGAGTGTGTTGTAATCGTTTTACAGCGTTGTAAAATGGTGAATGAATGGATGAATGAATGACTGGGTGAACGTTGAGCTTCGAGAATAACACGTTTGAAATTGCAGGTGTTAGAATTTTCGAAGATTTTTCATCTTGAATTACGTTAAGATCGTGAGAATATGAGAGTCTGCACATTATACAACGAACACCAAACCACTCGTTCGAAAAATGTGTGTACTGACTCTCGTTGCTGAAACTGGCATTAATTGCCAAATATGTATTGAAATTATTAAAGGTACATACGTACGTATAATTAGTTAAAATTTAACGACACTCTCTTTGATGTGTGGACTGGGGGGGTAAAGCGAGTATCATGAAATGTAAAATAATCAGAGGGATGGTGTAAACTCGTATATTTGTATAGTAGAATGCTAGTCCGTACCTACCTAACGTAAATATGTGAAACCCAACGCGCATCAACTCTAATTAATTAATTAGTCAAGTTTCAAATTAGTTTCTGAAGGTGGTGAGTATAACTATATTCATACACCGACTAGCTATACCCTAATCCGAGTGACGTAGTACCCAATAAAATTTCACACAATAATCCAAATAAGATTGATGAAACGGTTTCAATTTCAATTCTGTACACGAGTATTTCACGCGATATCGCACTCACGCCTACATATATAGTACATACATACATGTACACGAATCGCAATAAATTGAACGATACCATCGCGTCGCAAGGTGTGCTAAATTATTTCCTCTGCCAGAAAACGAAAAAAAAAAAAAGAAAATTAATGAAAAATTAGCGTGAAAAAATGGAAAGCTCTAAAAAAATAAAAGATGATTGGATTTTTTCGACCAAATTCTTGGTTCATATAGTTTTTTTGATGGTTCGATATAAATCGCTTCTGATAGGTGAGCTTGCCCTGGAGATAGGTAAGGGAGAATTCTAATTTCGGCGATTTAGTATCGCATGGTTTAAAACCAAGAACAAATTTGCGAACCCTGAACCGAGACCGCAAAGTCCTCCGAACCGTAGAGATACCCTTCAAAAGATCCGGGCTTGGGACATCAGTTCAAGTCCTTCTCTAGGGACCAACGGCGGTTAGGTGTCACTAGCTATCTCACCGGGACGTTTGTCACGGCTCCAGTTTGCAAAACGACCAACCAAACTAGCCCCGGGCATCGTTTAAGCCCTTAGACACCACGGAGCTCAAGTAATTTGCTGAATTATTTAAACCGCACTTCTAATTCGAGATAGTCTCCCCCGGATCAGGCGCCTCTTTTTATTTTTTTTCCCCCCTTTTTTTCCCTCCCACTCTTACTCCCTTTCTCTCTAATTTGCGTATTTCTATTCCCGGAGGAAGAATTTTTAGATATCATTGCATCGTGACTTGGAATATAATTTCGATTCTTCATTTTTTCGTCATATATATTTTCCTCTATCTGTCTACCTCCCTTTTCCCTCCATCGTTTCTTGTCTTTTTAATTTTTCGTTTTTTTTTTTTTTCTTTTTTCTTCGGTTTATTTCCTGAACCGGATCTCACCCACCCTGCAGGACTTAAGACTTGGATTATTAGCAGGTAGGTAAATCTAGATGAATTTCTGTTACAAGCGAAACTGCAGACAAATGAGATAGAAAGAGGGCGAGATATGGTTACTCGTCTTATCGCAGGACAGGGTGAGTTTCTGCTCACCCCTGCAGCAGCTCAGCATCCCCATTTCAAGGTAATCTTTCTCACTCGTGTGTGGTGATTAGTTGGCTGACATCAGTTACGAGGTTCCTGCTACCGGGCCGCGACCTGCCAGGCGAATAACGCAGTGCAAAATTTTTCCTCTTTCATGTAAAAGGAAACTAGAACGCGTCGCAAGCTCTGTAATTATATTCCTGCAGGTACAGGGGCTGGAATTAATTACATTCGAAAACAAACCACATAAAGAAACACCCGTTCCGAATGAAAATTAACATGAATAATTAGTCTCCTCGGTTGTCATGGACTTTCCTTTGATTATTTTCTATTCCGTTCGAGTCAGACGTTATAACCTTCTGCGCTCACATCAGTTAATCAATTTTAATGGTACAAGGTGATTTTTTTTTTTGTTGGTCAACAGGCTGCGATCCTATAAGGTTTCAAATTTTTTGGTGCAGCCATTCTCCAGAAAACTGGGCTTAATATTTCGTCTTGAAGAGTCAGAAATTTCTTAGAATCGGCGAAATTCGTTTTAGACACGAAACCAATACTTCTATGTCGGTAAGGGGATGAAAAGTAAAAAGATATTTGAAGAATGTTCATTTGCATTATCATCGCGATTATTTAATACCGAATTACACCCCCAGCTCTCCTCCCTTCCTGCAGCCTGCGTGTGGAATATATTTACCGAGGGAGTGAATAGTGGGATAGTAATTAATCCGATAAATCATTCCCTCCATAATTATATCCTGCGGACGAGGGGTGAAATCACCCCCTAAGAAATGGCCGTTGGCATGTGGCTGTTTCTGATATTTCCTGCGGTTTATATACCGAACGCTTTTCCGGACATCTATTTGACTGTTTATTACTCAGCTGCACATACTTTAATTTTCTTATTACCAAGTTCTTTCTTTTTGTTGTTGTTGTTGTTGCAATTACGACTTGGTAAACTGGGTTCCATTAGCAAAGCCAATTTCGAGAGTCACACGTTCGTTGGTTAAAGGCAACGAGGCAAGAAGACGGGTGGGGGGGGGGGGGGGGGGTGTAAGGGTGGAAAAGAGGGGGGTGTAGACGAGCGAGCTATAACATCAACGGTGAGGAAAATTGACAGTCGTTTTTGCAATTCGTTGAAAATCTCCATGTTATTAGCGACGGCTTAAACTTGCAAAATTGCAAAAGTTTACCCGCCAAACCGTCGACTGGTTCTTCAGAGCGACGAGTCCTGTACGCGAACCAAGGAAGGATATCTCGAAACCCCGGCGATCACCGTCGACTGACTTTACGGAAACTCTCTTCTTCTCTTAATTTCCCTCTTCTTCTACCTTCCTGGCTTTTAGCGGTAAAGAGTTCAGGCTGAATAACGAACCACCCTTCCAAAAAAGAGGAGTAGATCTCAAGCTAGTCTGTAATTTTTCGGACAAAAATCTCACTTCCTTATCCAGAAAATAATGAAATTGGTCGATATCAACACTTCGGTGTTAATGAATTCATCAGTCAAGGGAGGACCCTGTTGAAATTTTGTTAAAAAGTAATGTTTTATTTTTCAAATTGCCAAAAAAATGTTCAATCAACAAACGGATACCAAGAATTTTGGTTTATGGTAGGATCAATTTTCTGCAATGAGATTTCGATGTGCAAGGAAACTTTTGCAGTCCTGTAAAGGAGAGATTCCGCGAAAGGTTCCTTGCCCACGAAATTACATCTGAAATTCTTTGGATGCGTTTTTGGATTGGACGTTTTCTAGCCATCCCAAAATTAAAAGGCTGCTTTTAACCAAAATTTCAACAGGGTCTTCCCTCAACTCTTCGAGTGCACATCTCCGTAGTGAATCATAAAGTGCACATAATAGGGTCAAATTGACCCAAAGTGATTTCTCGCTGAGAGTATCTCGAGAACTAAGCATTTTTGTTTGGAAAAGGTATGGCTACGTTTTTCGTAGCAAATTTAACGTATTTCAAGATCGCGGAATTAATTTTTCAAAAAAGATAATTTTAGTTATCAAAAGACGTGCTTGAAGTCAAAGCTGCGCGTAAAAATGCACTTTTTTCACAAAAAAGCACGTAAAAATATCAGATTTTGGGAAATAGCGTTTCCTATACTCGACGCTATTCCAATTATGGAATACGATTCCGGGGTCAAAATGACCCCGTGTAGACTACGAGGATTAATCGAAATCATCGTAAGCTAAGATATTTGATCGTCGAACGAGATCCCGAGGTGGGAATGTAATCAATCGAGGAATATAAAGGGCGCTTAATCAATCGCATACCTGACGACTAGTTCACCAGTCGGATTTACGAATCCGCGAATCTATTTATCATAAACAACCATAGGGAACGTTCTGTTTTATTAAGTCACGAGCTAAAATATATGGACATCTGTTTAGAACAGTTGGTCCATTCGACAGGCCGATTATATATTGACTAAGTTCAACTCCAGGGGTGAGTATGAGAGCGTGGGTTTGTACGAGAGGGTAAGAAGCCCCCCGTTAAATTGCACGGTATTTTCTCTTTCATCCAACTGCTCATTTTTTCACATCTAATAAAAATTAGATCCCCGTGGGTTATCGATTGAGTAAATCGTACCTTGCGAAATAAAACTGCGCGAATTATACACGCGATTATAGCTTCAGACAATAGCTATTCCACCGCGAGGAGGTAAATACGAATCTAGACTCACAGCGATATACCTTATACCTACCTACATGTACACGAATGCTGTAGTAGGAAGGACCATGTCTCTGGCAGACCTGGCTATAGCGAATTTTAGAGGACTTGAAATTCCACCGACTCCCCAAAAGCCGCAAAACGTCGTACGCAATACGCGCGCAAGCGTCACGTCGCGACGTCGCGAATTTGAATTGAGATGAAAATTCCCAAAAATTGATACAGAAGTTCCTCTCTGTTCAAACGGTGGAAAACCTAATCTCACAAATCACGTACATCCATATTTTTGGAAAAAAAGAAAGAAAAAAAAATTGGTTTCATTGTATAAAAAAAAAAAAAAAATACAAAAATAAAATAAGAAAAGAGATCATTCGATGATTAGCGATATATTTATGCTTGCAAATATATTTCGCGATGTCCGTCCAGTGGATTCTGACTCCAGTGATTTTTCCCGTGGCAAAGTAGTGGTGGTGGTAGTCCCGGGCTCTATTTACCTCTCACAAAGCTCGGATTAAAGTAAAGCCTCGGCTAAATCCTCAACTTTGATCTAACGGCCAAGACTTTAGTGTGACGCTGATTAGGGGCAACCGTGGTACTCCTGAACGACGACGACGACGACGACTACCTAGAGCTTGCTCCGCGGTGCCTGGTGAACTTTCGCGAAAATTATTCTCAGGTCACTGCGCGGACGCTGTATATATACAAATATATGTATACATATATGTATAGATTGCGAGGTACCTACCTACGTACATGTAAGGATATGGAGTTCGGGAAATGGGTTAAAATGAAGAATGGGTACCTGATTTTGGCAACACTTGATGAAAAAAACGTGATGAAAATGATAGAACTTAAGGGGATAGGGTCAATTAGGAGGCGGGCAAAAGCGCCTTCTTCAGGATATTTTTCTCACGGCTGATTTATTTATTTTCAAACCTGCAGTATTTTTTCAATATAATAATATACGTATTTCAAGAAGTTTCGATAATTTTTCATGACAGTAAATTGATTTGCCGCGGAGTTACAAGCGATCTCCAAGATGCCAGGAAAAAAAGCGATTCACGGTGTTCACAGTTGCTCAAGACTGGATCATCGGTACTCAAAACTTTTTTTTTTCATACATGAACAGAAAGGCCGATTTTGCTACCTGTTTTGGGGGAGCAAACAGTGGCTTTACCGACCGGCTGGGTGGAAAGTCTTTACTCTCGGGTAGGAAGTCTTCCTTCCCTGGGGAACAAAGGCTTTTCTTCCGGTTTTCTCTGCCGTACCGACCACGCAGTGTGACTCGGTCAGAACGTCACATAACCTAAAATGTAATCGCCGTCTGCCCGCAAAATCGGCCTCTGTTCATGTATGAAAAAAAATAGCACGTGCATCACGGGAAGATATAGGTAATTTCTTTCCTTGATGAACAATCCTATAATATTACGGGATCATTAGTTAAGAATACTAGCTTCCGGGTGAGCGAAGGATTCGAACTAATTTTAATTTTTCACAGAATGTCGGATGTGTGAAAAATAATTCTACCTTGTTTCTCAACAAAGTTGTTCATTTTTTGGCTTAAAAACTAAAAATACTCACTGTAGTAAAAAAATCTTTCGTTTACTCGTGAGATTATTGTATCTCAAATAAGTGATCCAAACTCTAAAGCAATCGGATAAGCGGTTCTCGAGATCTCTTAAACACCGCGTCAAAAATATTGTTTCTAAAAAAATGCGTTTAAAGTTTTGGCCGAGTCTTTGATAGCTCCATAAATTACTTTCATGAGATTCACAAAGAATACTTTCGAAAGATTGTATTTTACAAATTTGGAATAAACAAGAAAAAACCAACAACAAAACAAACAAATCGTTTTTGAAATATTTCTGTTTTGTTTCAATCCTACATCTCTATAAATTACGGTGGGATCGTTATGAAATTTTCAATGAACACTTTCGAGACGTTGTATTTTCGAAATTTTTTAATAACATAAAAAATACTAATTAACCCTAACCCCATAAGATATCCTGCAGGATCTGCGTGACACACAAGAGTCCTGCGTGTCCCATAGGTTCCTGACCCCCGTCCCAAACCGTTAGAACATGAATATATCACAGGGTGTACCTAGACCGTAGGAAAATTCAATTCCCGTCGTACTCGGTCCGTAAAGTAGATATCGCATACACGTAATGGCGATGGCCGAAGCTCGGGTCGCGAGTAGGTACTTTGCTAATCCCTTGGTTTCGCCCGTTCGTTCCAGCGATGCGTAGCGTTTCAGGTAACGATATTACCGCGAGCTTAATGCACGCGTCACACTCGAACTCTCAACGGCAAAGCTCTCGCTCTCCCAAACTACAAAGCGGTCAATCACGTGGCGAAGTAACTAATTGAGAATTTTTCAAATTTCTCGAGTAAGTAAAAGAGAAAGAGAACAAAAAAATGAATAAAATATGGAAAAAAAACTTGGTTTTCTCTTCCATTTTGTCATTTTTTATTTATTCATTTATTTCTTTTTCAGCACCCTTTTATCCAGCATAAGTATGCATAAATATTTATTCACATCCTCGTCCAACATATCGATATCTCCCATTTATTATACTTTGATCTATTCTCTTTGAGAATAAAACTTTGAGCAGAGAGTTTGAAATTTGAAGCTGGCCAACGTGAGCTTTGAAGCTTTGATCTCGGAGAAGCAATAATCCTCTACTCACTAGAAACAATATAGGTAATTCAAATAAGAGAAAAAGAAGACAGATTTAAAGATTTTTTTTTTTTTTTTCTTTTGGACAATTTGACTGGATTGAAAATTGAAAGAAAAAAGGTGACATAAGAAAAATACTTGTACATACGTATTCTAATGATTGGTAATTTTTATGGTCTAATTATCACAGTCGTTGATTGGGGGGGGTCGCGATTGCGCATTGCAGGGTTGTGCTTTAGGTGCGGTAACGCGATTGTGGTCTCCCGTTGATTGTACGTTAATTAACCTTGTCAAAGTTAATGGAGGGTTTGCGTGGACGCGAAGGATTCACCCAACGTTACACAGTTTTGTTTGTTTCGAGAGCTTTGGTTATACCTATAATAATATGTATAATGTATATACCTATGTGTAAAGGTATATTATATACATCTAAAACCATCAAATTACCAATATCTGTTCCGTTATTCTACCTGCATTACAAACATATATTCACTTCACCGCATATTATACGAACACCGCGGAGTATGGCTGCTTTTCTCAATTTCTACACGTCTCCTCTTCTCAAAATTTCAAATAGAGTTTGAATTTCTGAAATACGTTAAATTTTTTTTATTTTCATTTTTATTTTTTTGTTTACAGAAAAATCGTACCCCAGCTGAAGTTCTTACAAGATTCTAAGCCTCATTTTCATTTTTACAATCCGTTGTATACAGTAAGGATACTTTGATATATATTTTTTTTTTTTTTGCTGCATGATATAGACGAGGATTTGCTCTGTGAATCATGGAATGAAACCTCAAGTAGTGTAATCGAATCAAAGGTGCTCGAGAAGATAGTCCTGATGTGAGCACATTTGAAGATAAAAACCCCAAGAAATGTATAATTTTTTTTTCTCGTAATCCAAGCTGCAATGGTCTCCTCAATAATAACGTATATGATTGAACTCGAGTTTCATAAGGGCTAAGAACTTTAATATCTTATAAATTCTAAGTCTTTCATATAGACTGGATGAAATCCTTCTTTGAACAAAACATTAATATGTGCATGTATGCTAATACGAATACATAGATATATAGTTATAACCAAAAGACAGAGTGGCATCTAGTCTGGTATATTAAAATAGTTATTGCGACTATCGCATTAACAGCTGGATAGATATAGAACACGTGGGAGATATGTGTTGGAAATCTCTTTGGACCTGGGAAATATGTTGGCATCTATGTATCCTGCACCAATGTACCTATACCTGTATATATACGGCATAGAGGACGTATTAGCTGTCGAGTTTGTGTCGAGGATGCTGGATGCATCGATGCGTACAAAATTTGCATATCAAAGCCGGTATATACGCCATTTTCGAATCAGTTTTCCCTCGTAGCCAAAGCCCCTCAAGAGATTTCTCGCTTCCATCTATATACGGTAAATGTCAATATATATATATATATATGTGTGTTTATGAAGTACGACTAGACTAGTAAAAAAATGTCTAGGGTAGACGTTTGGTGTTAGAAAATATATGTAACATATAATACGTATATTTATATATAACATATATATATATACGGTGGTTACTTTTGTATCTACCACCTAGTAATTAACGCGGTGCGTATACATATAGCTACGATTAATTGCCTTGCTTGACAAAACACAGCCCAGCCATTAGCCATGATTTGCGAGGCGAAATATAACCAAGGAAATGAGAGGAGCTTTTGCCGACACGCAAACCGCAGGCGTATAGTCAGCAATTTGCTATCAAGAATTTCCAGGCGACTCCTGAGATGAATCCTTTCCGGTATAATAACCTGGAAAAAACTTGAACCGCCTCAGGATCGACTATCGAAAATGAATGAAAAAGAATTTTGAAAATTGAAAGAATGAGATTTTTGAATTTTTTCTTTTTTTTTTTTCCTGCTTGAATTATTTCCGAGATTCTTGGTCAGGGTTGGCAAAAGAATTCGGAACGATATCCAGGGACTTTTTATCTGGTTTACACGACCTTGCCTTATATAGGTATATATATATAACGGTGATTCCGCGTTTCGAGTCAAGGGACTATTTCCCTTTCGCTTATATTGTTCGGCTGCTGGAATAGCTTGGTGAGATTCGTTTTCAGAGCGTCACGTGCTTTGGTAATAGTCGCAGGCTATATCGTCAGGGTTTTCACCCCGCGTATAGGTGCGTCGGGCATGCCAAAGTTTGTAGCCAGCCTGTCTGCGAGAAATAAAGTTCAAAGAGAAAAAAAAGAAAAATATCTAAAAAGAAACAAAAATCTAGAAAGAAAATCCCCCTCGAAAAAATTAAACAAAGTCAAAAAATGATCGTCTGATCTTTTCTTGGAATGAAAATTGGATATAGGATCATTTTGTGCGTCAATGATTTTTCAGCCAGCTATAATACCCCATATAAAATGCAAAGGGAGCTAATGTATATTCTTTCCTATTTTTACGAGAATACCACAAACTTTTTAATCATCCTCTGATTTCATTAGCCTCACAGCGTGAGTTCTTGCTTCTTCCCTTTATGTATATCCACCCACGCCGCATAAGTTTCAGTTCCTCTTCCTTATGTATATATATATATTCTTTGATATTCTACGAACCCCGTATCACACCCTCATAGAATGGATTAGTGTATTCATTGTGGCCCTCGTTCTCTGCCTGACGCAGGATTTCCTATATATCACGTGTACGTATATATTTAGATATTCTCAGCTTTTCTCTTCATTTGAAAGGAGAAACTCACCTCCGCATAGAGCTAACGAAATCATTGTCAATTAACGTCTTGGCCTTTGGTTTAGATAGTGATAAAGATATATTACTGTTCAAATACACCATTAGGTTATGATTAAAGGACGACTTAAAAGCCATTCAACAAACTAGCGAATGAGTGACGTTTTTAACCGGTGGCTATTATGGATATAAAATTTTAAAAAGCTCCTTTTGAATCCTGAACACGTAACCTTGTGATGTATAATGCAGTCTTAATCTGAAACCACTTGCAGGATAGAGAGAGAGAGAGAGAAACCGAGTTTCCTCGTGTACCTCGATGAATGGAAACACTCTAAACTACCAACCGGAGAGTTATGCTCATTGCATTTCCAAGCTTACAAGTTCTATGTGTATAAATATAGGAAACTGTGTGGGTAGGTACCTACCATAGGGTAGGTAGTACCTAGCCACGTGCGCATACGTGATCTGTGTATCCGTTTATCGCTTGAGCTTTTTAAAATAACGCTCGGTATTTACAGTTTCGAAAAATTTATACTCTTACTGCGTGAAATGATCTGCAGGATACAATGGACGTGTGTAAGCAAATTAAGGAGAGCAGTACTGCTTGGTATGAAAAAATTCAAACTACTCCGAAATTCATTAATCTTTCATCAACGTTCATTTCACATCAAAACAGATGTTCTCTTCTAGAACCTTTGTTGTAAGGATTTTTAAGCACCGTTGGATTCGATTAAGGTTATAGTTCAGAAAATCCTCATCATGTGAAAGATTAGGGATTTGAAAAAAATTGACTGAGTGCAAACTTACAGTGAACCATCCAAAGTTTTTAAAAATTGGCCGACTGATTTGGAAATAACTTGGCCAAAACAGTAACATTAAAAAATTTCTTCATTACATATGATGCGGATTTCAATTCCGACCAAAATGAGCCCCTAACAATCTTGATCGGACCAATTCGCTGCTCGAAAATCCTTACGACGCAGCTTTTGAAAAGGGAACATTTTTTTGCTGTGAAATGAACTTTGGTGAAATATAAATGAATTCTGGAGGAAATTAAAATTGCCGAAACCAAGTTATACTGGTCCCCTTAAGCAGAATTTGAAAAGAAGTTCGTAGATGATTCCAGATTCGATTTTCAATCGCATGACAGTCGGGTTTTTTTTTCGTATTTTATAATTCTATTCTTTTCGATTTACTGAAAGTTATTCCCGAATCAATCTCTGCAACCTGGAAACCAAACTATCGCCCGGGTATTTCGCTCTAGCGCTTGGAACAAAGCACCAGGAAGAGATTTCCTCGAGACATTTTAAAGGCAGTGAGGAAACGGTGCATTCATTGTCGAGCACTTGAATTGAAAACTGAGAAAACGGGTGTAAGTATTTGCTATGGTTATCGGAAAGCTGCTGTTTTTAAAACAGCTTTCGAGGTTCATTGCCAAGGCTTTTATCATCTTGAATAAAAATCGAGAACTCTTTTCTCTTCTCCCCCTAGATCTTCAACCTTCGGGATATATTCAGCTGGTTATTTTTTTTTCAACAGCTGGATTTCCGGCTGCATTGAAAACGAGAAGAATATTCTTCGGCATTGGACTTCCTGCTTCAACATATTCCCATGATACATTAACGATAATCATAATTCACGATTCTGGAAGGGATGAAAGCTCGACTCGTAGGTCTGCGAAGCGAATTGAAGCGATTAAAATATCTGATTTATGAAAAGAATTGCTTTTATAATATCCTGTCTACCCTAAGGTTAGGTACATATAACCTACCTCGGGCACTGAGCTCAGTTGAAGATATAGTTTAGAGCCCTAAAGGAAGTCGGTACAGGGTAGGAAATTAAAAAGGAACATCAGATCTTCGATAATGAAGAATGATGCGGTGGTAATTTCACCCTGACTTACGAGATCGAGACCAAACAAATTCTTATTCTTTAATTTCCTTAATAAATCCATGACTGGATTAACGCCAGTGTCGTGTGTAAAACCCGTAAATAATCTCCTGTTCATGTACATACATTGTTGAATAAAGAAATTGCAAAACTGTCTATTACTTTTCCTGCAACGGCTAGACTGATGGGAAATTGATATTATCGCTTTAGGTCTGATTTAGGGACGGAACCGGGCAATTGAGCTATGAACAATAAAGACAATGGGCATTTTTCTCTCTCTAGAATACCAAAAGGGGGGGGGAGTTGTGGGGTATTTAATTGCTTTCTTCCATTTATCAAGGCGAGCCCCATGAGCTAGAGCTCTACGTGGCGCCGCAGGCTGACGTCACATCCGTCCGCCAACGCCCCTAATCCTGATGAACGATGACTAGGCCACAGAGATTAATTTATATAGGTATATACGAGTTACGAGCTGTCAGTTGATCATCCGGATACGCGCAAGTTCCGTTTATTATTTCGTGGAAAAAAAAAAAGAAATAAAGAAACACTGCCGTTTAATCAGTTTTCGAAAATCAATGGAAGCCAGTTAACGATCAGCTAAAGAACAAGAATTTAGAATATGTAATCGGTAGCTTCGAATCCTCCGAATTTACTATACCTTCGAAAAAAGCTCTGCAGCGTCGAAACTGTAAATTCTATTTGCCAGAAGAGAGATAAAGCGAGAAATAGAAAAGGAAAGGAAGTTAGGAAATAAGGGATCACGTGATGTAATCCATCACTTTGACGAGCGCGTTACACCCCCCCAGTCGTACCGGCGAAGCGATAAGGAAAACGCAGGTGGCGAACGTTGGTACCCACGTTGGGGGTTGGTACTACGTGCAAGGAAGGGATGAAATAAAAACAACAGGGATGTGAGGGAAACTAAAACGAATTTTTCCTAGTCCAGGAGGACGAGAAACTGAATTTTCAATGCAAAAGACAAGCGGAGTTAGGCTGACCATGAGCCAGCCTTTGAACTTCGCGTTTTTCACCTCATCCCAAGCAGAAATGATAAAAATTTTAATAATATAGGGAACAAATATTCAACTTGGAGCAATTCTTATCGATGAAAACCAAAACCATCAAAATCCGTTGATCCGTTCTCGAGAAATCAGCGATTAAAATTTTGTTTGTTCAAAATTTTGTTTTTGAATAACTTGAAAACTACTCGACTGGTCAAATCCAAAATCTAATCAGTTCTAAGTTACGGAGAAGCGCGTCAGTCGAGGCCAAAATCATCAGAATCCGTCGATTCGTTCTCGAGATATCGTCGAACAAAAAAATTGATCACACAGAGGAGAGTTTATTTACAGTTAACAAGCTATAGTTGGATATGGCGAAATTGACATTTTGTTATTGTTGCCAATTTTTTTGTAGAACCAAATAAAATTTCCTAATCATAACCAAATTTCATCGAATATCATTTGGCCTAACTGAATCTTATTTAAGTCAACGAAAATTTGGTATAGGTAACAAAATATCAATTTTGCCATATCCAACTATAGCTTCGTTAACAGTTGGATAATTTGAAATCCAACGGAAATAATTCACTGGACCTCAAAACTTGACGTTCCGGATTACAATAAGTTTATTTTTTTATTTTTTTATTTTTTTTAAAAAGGAAAGTTGAAAAACTCACCCCTGTTTCGGTCGGATGCCAAAAAATCCTGAATTGCGGATTTCCTTTCGCTTCTTTGGCTCGATATTATATCTTTGAATTCCGCGTGGACGAGCCGCCCGTTCCTCGGTTCCGCCTTGAGCAGGGGTTGGATTGAATTCCCCCTGGAACTACCATAAGTGAAGTTATGGGGTAGGTAACCAACCAGACAGGACTTCAAAGCCCCATTACCATCACAAAGCATGGCTAATGGGCCTTAAGACAATACCGAGGATTTTTAATGCGTCTGGGAGTAGCTGCAGCGTCTCTTCATTACCGCGTTGGTAGCGCTGAGGAGTTGGAGAAAACCAGATTTCCGTCCACCCTCTGAGCGTGGCCAAAAATCGTGTTATTTCGTTTGGAAAAAAGGGTTGAAACCAGATGAGATGAAAGATTCTCAAACAACCGCGATAACGACATTTGCTTTGTTTCATTATAATAAGCATACTATATATTATATATTTCTATAGAAAAATGAATTACGGCTTTGGCTAATTAAAATCGAGCCAAGGATCAACTGGGTTCAATTTACATCCCAGCGGGACACGATCCTCCCCTATACCTTAGCTACTTTGGTCCTAAGGACGCACCGCAATTAAATTGCGAATTATTCCGGAAGTTAAATGCACCTTTCGTGTTAACTTTGACTCAGAGTCGAGACAGTTGTCACACCTATTCCGGGATTAAGATCAGAATCACCTGAGAGAGAGAGAGAGAGAGACAGAGAGAGGATAATCTGTCAACTGACGGGAATTAACCGTAATTAGAGGATTGCCCGCGTACCGGTGGCTCGTCCTTTGGAATTATATTAGCCAAACGTATAAACGAAGTCAATTTTATCAAGTGGTTTAATCCACGGATGATATTTTATCGATATACGATGATGTCAGATATCTGATTACGGGGATCACTATGTCGCGGTTGTAAAAATGAAACGTGGTCCAAAATCAATTTATTTCTTCACCAAAGTTTATTTTACATCATTATAATCATGTCACTGAAAATCAGTCCCTGCACGAATTGAGGCATACCGTAGATCCGATTTCACTTTCTCAGGATCCGAATTGTTCGGAAGACGCGCTGTCATAAAATGAACGAGGGAAATTGAATATGAAAAATTATCATAGAAGATATGGCCAATTTTCCGAAAATCGAACATTTCTTTTCCACTTATTTGCAAATAACTCAGCCTAAAAATTGAATTTTCCAATTTCCCTCGTTCAATTTGTGATGGCCTGTATTCCTTCGAATCTTGGTCATAGATAAGTCGAATTGGACCTACGGTGTGCCTGAATTCGTGCAGCAACCGTTTTTAAGTGAGATAATTATAATGATGCAAAATGAACTTTGGTCATGATACAAATTGATTTTGGACTGTGGTTAATTTTTTAAACCGTGACATACTGCTCCCCTTAATAGAACCGCCTAATTGGGGGTAATTTTGTATACGTACTTCTGCGGACGAAATAGTATACATATATATGTACTCGGAGGCGAGTAAATTTTGTATAGTATTTTATTAACGCCTGCAGATAGCGTTTCTATCTTCAACAGGGAAGAGGCATAAACTGTTTAGTACGTAGCCTTATAAATATGCAAATCTCGAAGGAATATCGCCAAGCCAACCGCCCAGACTTATCGCAGACAGGTTATAATTTTTCTCATAAAAGGGTTTATACTGTACCAACCTACCAACCTAACATAACCTAACCTACCCATCTACCTAACCGACATCAAATATTCCCTGCAATTTCGTTATCGTACGTTTCAGAGCTGTTTGTTCTGCACAATCGTCCTTGATATACGTACACCGTTTTAAAAAATATTATTATTATTATTATTTTTTTTTCATCCGTTTTCCATGAATCGCAATTCCGTACAATTTATCACTGTGCAGTAATAACTGGAAAAAGAGAAGAAGGAAAAAACAACGAACAAACAAATTTTATTCATTTACAGGAATCTCCCGGATCCCCATACACAAACGTTTTTCAAATAAACAATTCAAAAGAAGGAAACGAGATAGTGCGTAAAATTTTTACTACCCCATACAATATAACGTATAGATCCGTTCCATTTCTAGACCCAGTTGAATTGGCACCTACGGGACGTTTGCAAAAAATAAAATTGTTTGAAGCAAAAGTATCGGACCAATACATGAAATTTTGAGAAAAAAAGTTCACCCCCGTTTTCGTATTAGTAGTAAAGTAGATATTTCTGATATTCCAACCCCTGGTGATTTTTGCCAACTCATACAATATAACGCATAGATCAGATTAATTTCCTGACCGAGTTGCATTGGCGCCTTTGGGACGTTTTGTAAAAATAAAAACGTTGGGTAAAATGCAATGAAGTATTTTTTTAAGCAAAAGTATCGGACAGATACATGAAATTTTGAGAAAAAAAAGTTCAACCCTGTTTTCGTCTTAGTAGAAAAGTAACTGGTATTTTTGATATTTCAACCCCTGGTGAAAATTCTTAACCACCGTAGAGCCGCTAGGGGGTGGCGGTGGCTCTCGGGTGGAGGAAAGGACAATGCGGAGGACTCGTAGCACGGAGATGTGCCACTCCCAAGGGACTCTTATGTTTTAAACGGGATTCCGGAGTTTATAGGGGATTCCAGGGCTGCCTTCCACCTTCCACCTTCTGCCCGGTACCTTCGCCCATATCGGAGAATACCGGAAGACGGGTAGTAACCCTCAGCTACTAACCAAGAATTGCGACATTACTTGGGCAAGAAGAACGAGCTTTCGTAAAAAATCTGCAGGATCGGTGGATTGGTGTCAGAAATGCTTGATTGAATTTTAGACGCCTTTTAACCATTTCAAAGCGTCTATTCAGTGATACAGAAAATCCGTAACACTTTATGGAAAACTTTGACCAGAAATAGAGAGATCTTGGCTTACTGAACTAGCCGTAGGGGGGGGATCAGGAGTAGTAAAATCTATACTGCAACGTAGAATTTCGCCCGAATTCCTCCTAAATTTAATTAACCTCGTGGCCAGGATGGTCTGGCTCGAGGTACCCGCGATACCGCCGCGCCCGTTGCAGAGAGAAACCTTCGCCCATGAGTTTAGACCGGAGGGTTTAACCATTGGCCCAGTTGCCGATTGTTTCCCGCAATCGTCGCTGGAGGAAGATTTGTGGGTGATTGTTCGTTGGTTGGACGGTGCTTCTAGTAACTGGGCTTCGGGTAGCTTGCACTCGATTCTAGAAACCCAGCTAACCAAACCAAATTCCACTTTAGACGTATAAACTATTTCTCAAGTGTATTTTCAAGCCAATAGTATTCTCAATACCTTTTCCCTAATACGTAATAGGGTCAGTTCGTGTAAGATGGCGCACTTTTCAATCAACTATAGCAATAAATAGCATTTTACGTAACACCTGTTCGAAAAGTGTTATTTTCGAGGCTTGTGTAGCGTGCGTAAAGTGTCTTATTTCTAAATAGTGAAAAAATACAGGGTCCACGCATGCGCACATTCGATATTATACTCTATTTTACGCACCAATGCGTAATGAGACGCATGCGCACTTCGAAATAGCTAAATTTTACGCACTGACGATAATCCCATCATATAATTATTTCGTGCGTTTGTTTCTCTCAAATAAAACTTTCCAAACAGTAGTAACAAAAAATATCATGTTTGGCAGTGCGAAAAGGCGATATATCCGTCGAGTACGAAGTTAGAAGCACCAGCTGAAGGCGAGTGCTGATATTTCGTACGAAATCGCCTATATTTTTCGCACTCGCGACACAATATACTATCGTGTATATTATTCATAGATTTATTTTTTATTTTTATTTTTTTATAAGAATCTTATTGGTATTCTGGTAACAAGTTATTACGCTGTATTTAACGATGTGATACTATTGAACTTTGAGTTAATCACGAAAGATTTTTTCACACAATGCTCTAAGATTTTTTGCGGTGGAGATATTGGCATTTGAACACAGGGCTTTACATTTCACGGCCTGATAGTAGGTAAATGCGCAATGTTATACACGCCAGTGTGCAAAAGAGCGCATTAGAGGTGGATGAGATTGCGCACTCCTTAATTGGCGATTATTTTCACAAATCACGTATCAATGATCCGGAGCAACATAATCAGAAAATTTTTCGTGCCACTACTTTCGGCACATGTGACATTCAATACGATTTTCTTGTTAGGTTCCTCCGAGACTTCATTACATTCTTCACGAAAAATAAAGAAAATAACATGAATATATACCAGTAACAATGGTGATGATAATAATGTCACTATCCATTCTTCAAATAATCATCAAAATTAGTCGATGTCTATAATGCTCGAATTGATTTGATGTGTACCTAACTTCGTATGGGATTGTAGGCGCAGTCTTTACACATAACGACAGTATGCGCAATCCTACACACATCGGTGCAGTCGACAAGAATATCGTGACACTGCTGTCATCTCTTAAAAAATAGTGAAATTTTCAGGGTCCAATATTGAAACTAGATTAATATACCGCCGGTTAAAACTTATACCAAATTGCTATGATTCTATCAGACCTTCGAAGTTTCAATCCTATCCAATCCAATCCTCGTTTTCAATCCTATTGAAAGTATTTTCAGGAGTACATGTCACATTTGGTGATACGCGAAAAACGAATGTAGTGTTTTAGTGAATAATAGATAATTTGTCAACTGGATTGCTCTGGACTTTTAATGAACCTTAATTCATTTTTGTTCCTCAAATTCAGATGTTAAGATTCTCTTTGGCACACCATCCACATTCAATCTTTGACAAAATAACATGAAAATATCAGAAATCATCGACATTGACACAAAACTAATACTATTTTATCCCTGACGCGATGAAGAGCAATAAAATGTGGGTTTTCTCTTTCACCCTCAAAAAGAAAAGAGAGAGAAATATGTATATGC
The DNA here is from genome assembly GCA_963989295.1 of Ametastegia equiseti. Lineage (NCBI taxonomy): Eukaryota > Metazoa > Arthropoda > Insecta > Hymenoptera > Tenthredinidae > Ametastegia > Ametastegia equiseti. The sequence continues at coordinate 7,156,121 of OZ022392.1, forward strand.
AAATTGTTGAGAGGCAGAAATTCGGTGGTGCAAGGGTGTCTAATTCTCCTCTTATTCGACAGTTAAGTTGGCAAATTTTATCCCGTGGTCCTTAGGGCAGTAAAAGGCGCCTGAGGCGAGGTACTCGGGGTTAAAGATGAAGTATTGACCGAATTTCAGACTCGGAGGTAAGTTAAAATATCGACGATACTTGGGCACGCTGACTTCCCTGTATTTCAGTACATAATCGCATTTAATGGCCGATCAACCAGACTTTACTTTAACGTTGCCCCGAGGCTACGGGTGTGTCAGAGATTAGGAGATAATGCCCTTCACTTGAATGAAAATTAAGTTTACTCAACCAACAAATGCCCTAGCTTCTATATTCACCAGCCATGGCGAATATAAAGCTTGCGAAAAATTATCAATCGCCTAGATTTTCCTTTCCTCATTCAATTTTCATTTTTTTTTTTTTTTCATTCGCTTACACGTTTTTCTACAACAATTAAAAAAAAGTCAAAATACTGTTATACCTTCTCTCTCTGTTCTGGTTTAATTATCGAGTGAGTCATGAGTTCGAGAGGGTAGCTGTTACCACGTCTCAGAATGATCGAGTTAAACACAGGTTGGGCGAATCCTTGGTAACTGAGCTATATAGCGAACAGTATAATATATTTCATCGAAAATTAGACGCTGTTCGAAAGGCCGCGATTAAGACAACGCCGTGGTTATCTCGCATATCGTGGATATAATTTACGCGGAGTAATCACGCCTCAGTTATTCTGACAATCATATAAATTACCAGCTACGGCGATACAAATCTGAGAAGTAATGAATTTAGAGTGAGGTTATAGCTTTTGCCCCGAAGTCAATTTCTGGTAACTATATAAACTATAAACCATTGAAACAATAACAGGGACAATAACAGTATCGCAAAGCTTGCCTTATATTTCTAACTCATAAAGCTCGGGCGTGTATACATATATACGTCGAACTGCAGAGGGTAATTTACCTTGATCGAGAGAACCGATGCGAAACGGTGGGCCGATGCATGTTTGAAGGTAATCGGTCGAAATAAATTTAGCGTGTAAATGTAGAACTAGCTTTGGCGTACATAGATATAGATATAGTAAATACAGAGAGTGTATAAAACGAAGAGGACTGCAACGGGGGCCCATGCAGGACCCATTGAAACTGAACAGAGCCGATGCATACCGATTCGACATCCCGGTTGCCAGATGGTATTATTTATCGAGCACTGCGCATGTAATGACTGAATTAGTAATTAAAATTTATGTATATGCTACCACAATACACCTATGGATTTTACCCGTAATTTATTGACCCCCGACGATTTTCACACCCCCGGAAAGGCGCCGTTAACCCCCCTACTGTATGCATTCGTTGAGAACAAGAACCAGAAAGTTGATTAAAAATCAAAAAAAATTATGTAAAATTTCAATATGACTAAAAAACGAAAAAAAAAAAAAAAAAAAACCGTTCAAATATGGTTAAGGTGCGTGTTTTCCAAGGTTGAGATACTGAACGGGGGTTGTTCGGTATAGGTATAGAGTTATATAGTATATATATATACCGAACGATGGAGTACAACTGGGGTAGAAAGGAAATTGACTCGGAAGTCATTTCGCTGAGGAGACTTGATTTCCCATTCGCTAATTACGTCACAATTACTCGACATTTGTGTAAGTTAAAAATCAAATTTCGCAGCTGATTCCTCTATCGCCCAGTTTCACCGCGTTGGTAAAGGGCAGAGCAAGCCACGACTGCAGCTGCGGGGCCTAAGAAAGTCAAATTTCCGGTTCTTCATTCTATTTTACGTATTTCTCACTTTCTTTTTTTTTTTTTCTCACCCTTTTCTTTCTTCAAAGAAAAAGAAGGCGAAAAACAAAATGAGAGAGGAAAAGAGAGAAAGAAGTAATCTGAGATACGCTAGTGTTTTCCCTGATTAATTCATTATGGAAATGAAATATAACGAAGAATCAAAAATAATAACGAATGAAAAACCAAATGAAAAAAAAGGGGGGAAAAAAAATTCAAAAAAGGACAGATATCCGAAACGCGGAAAGGCGAATCGAGCGAAATGAAAGCAGTAGAGAAATAATCGGATTGTGAGGCGAACCGCGCACGGTTCGTTTGCCATGCGTCCATTAAAACGAGTCCCTCTGTACAGTATAGAGTGAATTAGATTTGGTTGGATCGTCCATTTTGTACGGGAGATAAAAGGCAACTTTACCGTTATGGTTAGCTTAGTGTTTTCAAACGAGCTTTTTACCTCCGAGGGATTCGTCGATAACAACCTACAAACAATATAGTACACATACACATACGATCTCCCATCATCGTTGTTTCCCTCTATCCAATTTCCCTTCCAATCGTTTTTCTTTTCAATTTGAGAAGGACTAATTTTTTGTTTCGTCCATTCTGTTTTTTAGTTGCTTTTTTGAAAATATTTTTGCAATGTTTTGAATTTTTTCTTTAAAAGAATGACAAACTTTATACATAAAGTTTAAAATTATTTGTATTCTGTTATAACCGCGTATACGATGTGCGCGTGTATTTGGTATCTAGTGAGCAAACAAATAATCAAATTCTGGTGAAAATTTTCAACACAAATTGTTTGGTAGAGGGAATATCGCGGGCAACGCCCGAGCCACAAAGCTACGAGAAACTCAGTCTCTGACTAATTTACAATGCAAATCGCTGCTTGAACAAACGTTTAAATTACCTTCGAAATTTATGTCGTTATCGCGAGAAATTATAACGAGTACCTTACAGTGTTAACTGAATCTCATGTCTTTTCAACATTTTCCATTACGAACAAACTCTATGTACGTATCGTTCTACCGACGTATATGAATCCAAGAGGGATGAAAAGAGGGGATGGTTTAGAATTCTGAATTCCAAATACTCCGAACGATCAAAATGATGAATTTTAATACTAACAACTTACAGTATTCAGAAAAGTTATTCCCTCGCAAGCCTGCACAACCGATTTTAAATACTCTGGAATGAATAGCAGCGAAGCTTCAAAATCTAGAAAGTTGAGGATCCCTTATTTGCATTTTGTTCACGTAGTACCATTGATTTAATGCTCCGAGATGATTTTTTATCCAAAAATTTTCAGATTTCTACACTTTCCCACTCCTAGAATTTTCGATCTATGAGCTTTTCACGTATCTCGATCTTTTGGAATATTGGAGTAGGTACTAGAAGACCCCTATAATTCGAATTTTGTGCACGCAACGCCGTTGATTTAATGATTTGAGAAGATTTTTCAACCAGAAATTTTCAGAAATATATCTAGACTGTCCGAGTCCTAGACTTTCGGATCTTTGAGCTATTTCTGCATCCCGATCTTTCGGAATTTTGGAGTACTGAATTTTTACGTTTCTGGAAACAGGAAATCGGTCCAAATAAATTCGGAATTTTCACCGTTCGTTGTTTTTACAATTTGGAACCTTGTCCTATAAGCCCCTGAAAAACAAGATTGATTTGATAATAATTTTCTTTATTGATCGATTCCTTCCGATCAACAATTTTTTAAATTTCAGTTCTACGTAATTCTATATTGAAAATCTGCACTTAACAGAGTCAACAAAGGGATGTTTTTTAAATCCCCGTTGTTTTCTGCATAGGTATACTGACGGTGGTTTTCGCAAGGGTATATAGTAGGGTTTCAGTCGTTTCAGCTATCTATGCAAATGTCGCTGCTACTCTCACGCGCTGTTATTACCAACATTATCGTTTTACCAGCTGATCTAAGATACGGTAACTCCGAAGGAAATTTGAACCCCCTAGGGGTGTTCCCGCGGTCTCTCTTTAAACTCTTTTGGAAAAAGCTCTCCGATTCTCTTTGATTTCACCGAACACAAAAAAAAACAAGAAAAAAAAAAATAAGAAGTCGAAGAAGAAATGGGAGGGGGAAGGGAAATAGGGAGAAAAATAGTCTCAGTTAGGTATATACCTACACGTAGGTACCTATATATAATACATATTTTTTTTCGTTTTTTTTTCCTTCCTTTAAGGATCGTCGAGCTCCTCCCCGCAGTCTAGGGGTAGCTGAAGGCGAGGGCGTAGATGGATCGCAAATTTGCGTGTTGCTTCTCTTAATTACAATCTTCCGCTGCTGCTGCTGCTGCTGCTGCTGCTATAACTGGTTCTGCTATACCTTCTCACCCGCAATACGTTCACCCTTGGGCCTCTCGAAATCAACCCCCGCTGACACGTGTGGCACCCCTTGCGACTGGCGGCACACCTACCATAGGCGTTTTCCCCACATTATAAGCTTTTAATCACATCCGTGTCGGAGGGAAAACTTTTCCGTATAACCGTGGTGTTGTATATATATGGGGCTTTCCACGCCAACTCGACCAGTGTTAAACCCCGACCATCTCAGAATCATTTCATGTTTTTGTCTAACATTCTACTCGGTCAAAAACGCGGCCTGAATTTTTTTTCTATGTTTTTAGCGCCTATTTCGGAATTTTGAAATTTTTAAACCTAAAATTAACATCGGTGGATTAAATATCGAATTGGTGAAAGAGAACATTTACAAGTGAATTCACCCTTATTTAACCCTTACGATTTGATCCTTTGATAATTGCGGGTTTTTAAATTCCAAAATTTCGAAATGGGCGCTAAACAAATAAAAACAAAATTTGGCCCACGTTTTCCTTAAGGGGGGGTGTTTTGTGTCATTTACTGGATTTTTAAGAATTTTGTCAGATTGAAAAAAATGAGCATTCGCAATCGGCTTCAAATATTTATAAAAAAAGACGGTTTTTTGAAAAAATTCGAAAAAAAATTCAGGCCGCGTTTTTCACCGAGTAGAATTTTAAAAAAAAACATGAAATGATTCTGAGATGGTCAGGGTTTAACACTGGTCGAGTTGGCGTGGAAAGCCCCATATGTATGCACAAGCGTGTTGACGGCAAATCAAGCTGCTGTGTAGGTACAGAAAAAAAATCAAGAAAAAGGGAAATACGAATCGCGAAATGAAATAAATCGATTTTCAATTCGTATAGGTATCAGTTTTCACTATTCATTACTTACAGGATGATAGAGTATTGATTCTGGGAGAAAAACAAAAGTTTTCCACCCTTTGACTAACTCCTCGCCTGACATTGCACACGGATCTAGACATACGTTAGGGTCTTTCCGAAATGAATCAAACCGATATAGCCGAATCCCTAGCAATGAAGAATTATTATATTCCATTTCATTCTATTTCTTTGACCGACTGCACCAGCTGAAGAAAGTCGTAACATCGAAATTGAAAAAGATGTGAGAGAACAAAAAAAAATTAAAGTCCAGGGAAGGCGAGTTTAAGAATAATTTTTCTTTGGATTTTCTTCTTTGAGTTGTGGACTGATATTTATTCCTAGACATCTGTAGCTCCGGATTACTTTATATACGTATGTAATAAATTGTATTATATGTACATCTATATGAGAACAACCCACAATCTTCTTCTCTTCACATAGGTACGTATAGGTACACTGTATGTATCTTATACTAGATGCTACGGTTTTATCTATCGCCTCGAGACACGCTATTTCTGAAATGATATCAATTACTTGAAGCGTTTCGCGATCTGCTCACCCACGGCTTGTAGTACCTACGGCAATTGTAGGTGTAACGATAAATTATATGATCCAGTTTCGAAATTGGGGTAAAAATTGCGATTTGGAAATACTCGGGTCTCTACCGATATTCGCAAAATCCGAATTTTCTTTCTATTTCAAATAAATACCTTCACGGTGATAATCGTCGGTATAAGGACTGGATTTAATTTCAAGTATTTCGTGTGATCAGAAGTTAGAAAATGACTCGAAATAGCAGTTTGGAAAATTAGCAAAAGCAATTTTGCCCGAAATTTTGTAGCTAAAAATTTTCTCGGTTCTTATCTCATTATAGCGGGGGTGGTTAAGCGAAGCGTTAAGAATTGTGAATTCCATGGAAGCCTCGGTTTAAATTGACTCGAGTGGACTCGCGGTTAAATTTTCCAAAAGCTCTATAAACTCGAGTTTAATGCTCAATTGGGAATTACTTATTCTTGATCGCAGTTAGAATAACTAAACAGCTTCTCACTTTGATTCTGCTACCATTAAGAGCAATACTGACCCCTCTAATTGTTCAACCTGCACTTTAGAATTAAGCAAGAGCGAACCCCGGGCACGGGGGAAACTTTGAGAGAAAATTATTAACACCCAACGCGTTTTATAGCTACCCTGGTATTAGCTGCCTATACCGACTTCCGGTAGTTTCCTGTACATCCGTTACGACCCTTCGAGTATATTTTCTGTCAAATATCTCTGAACCAGTGAAATAAAAACTGTTTTTATGGGAATTCACAACGTACGTACGTCCCTTTCCTGGTTTTTTCATTATTTCATCACTTTTTGAAATATTCAAAAGGGATAATAGAATTATTCCGGAAAATTTTCAGAACCTTTTTTTGTACGCCGAGTTTCATCGCGCCTTGTAATTATGATAATCACTATGCAGGGCCTGGTGCAGCCAGCTAGGAACTTTTTCCCATCTCAATCAATTATGAAACTCATTTTAGCGAAAGTCACGCCTGCTCAAGAAAGAAAGAGAGAGAGAGAAAAAGAGAGTCACCCCAAATTTCATAAATTTCATTCAAGCATTCCAAGCGCTTTTTAATGTGCTTATCATTTTTCTAACTTTCACCGAAACTGGCGGTTTTAACATAATGCCTACGCAAGCCGAATCGTTTTCGATGATAATGTTACACCTCGAACGGGGCGCCTATCATGAAACGGAAGCGGCTTCACGGTGAGGCTTATATATTATTATATATATTACCCAGAGTTTTACATAGGCATATTATTCAATTTGGACAGATACGTAGACATACTATACTACACCACATATATATATATTACATATGTATATGTATACTCTAACAATAAGTATATTCATAAAGATGGCAAATTTAATAGCCTTGTATAGAGACGTTATCACGAACTGGAGAAATAGCCAATTTTCAAACTTTATTACGCACATATAATATATATAAGCTTGATGAACTTTCTGTATATTATTATATGTATATTATGTTTTTTCATCTGGTCTAGAGGTTACACGTTAGAATCAACGGAATAAATCACGATTCACCTAGATGGATATGAAACTTTACCCGAGGCCTCTGAACTTTGTCGAGTTGCGTTTGAACAACTTTTATACGCAATTAGCACGGAAAATTTCATTTCAATTCAGAGATGAGCAAGTAGTTTTGTTGTTTCCTTTTTTTTTTATTTCATTTTTTTTTATCTACTGTATACTTAGGTGTAGAGTAAAACTAGAAAAACATTTTTCGGAAAGACGCGTCTCGACGTAACAAGAGAAAAAAAAAAAAAAAAACAGGAAAGAAAAAACAAAACGAAAAATGTATCCGAAAAACTGAAAAGAAACAGGAAAAACTTGACAAAACTATGGGAAACTTTCAGCAATACGAAGTAATATAAATCTCTAGGAATTTCTTGGTTCATATGTATACAAGTTATAGGCGATTCTCTGTAACTGTACGAGTATATGGACGCCGATTTCTGATGGTGTTACTCGTGCGTATTGTCTGGGCCTAGTAGCCCATGCCGCTGGTTCGTTCGTTTTTCTTTTTCATATTTTCCCTTTTCTTTATCTGTTTCTTTTACTTTCTTCTTTTTTTTTCTTCTTGTTCTTTTTCATCTTCTGGTATAGCTTGCAAAATGCGAAGAGAAGAGGAAGTTGAGTTCTTGCGTAATTTGTAAGTTCCACGCCTCAGCGATTCTCATTGTTTTTCTGCAAGTTTAGCTCCTCCAGGTTCTATGTATAGTATAAGCGGAGTTACCAAGTTAGCAGTTTCCGTTCTTCTCAGCTATCCTGTTCTCCCTCTAAGCTATCCACTATTCGATCGCCGACTCCTTCCTCTTGATTCTTGAAATTCGTTCGAAAAATACGATCCAAAGAAATCTTTAAATTTTTACGCCCCATCGCGTAAGGGATGAAAAAACATTAGTCTGAACAGATCCTTACGGTATATCTGTCATTCGGTTTGTTCGAAATGAATCAAGATCAATTTTCTAGAAAATGACTGAACGGTAAAATAGCGAGTGCCCTGACGCTGAGAAAATTCCTATGTCCAAAAAAGATTGACAAGTTGGTTCACCAAAGAAAGTTACAATTTTGAAATTGAATCAAACTGTAAAAAATAATTGTGAAGATGATGACTGCCAAATCCCGTGACACAGCGATTACTGATTTCACGTGATTTCAGGATGATTTCACATGATTTCTGTAAGTCGTTGATTTCATGTGATTGCATTAGAATTTTGCGTTGATTCACGATTTCATATATGATTTCAAGTGACTTTACCTATCCATGCAATAGGGTAGGGGGTGTTGGGCTTAAGTATCTCACAATTTCGCATCTCACAATTCAACCATATCGTATTTTTTCTCATCGCAGGGAGTGTGTCTATACGTGTGAAAAATGTTTTTCAGAGCACACGTTGTAACTTTTCTCTATTCATTCCTTGATTTTATAATTTCACTGATTGTATGTGATTTCCTTCGAAATCATCTGAAATCAATGAAATCTCAGCAATCACTGATTTCACTCGACTTCGACCGATTTCGTATTCGTTGTCATATTATTTTCAACCTGATTTTATTTCACAGTGATACAGTGATTTTGGCTACCCAGTTGACTGATGATCATCATCATCATCTCGAAGTCGCATTCTCGTACAATTCGTCACGTGATCAGGCGAAACAAATTTGCAGATAAATTTGTAGCAGATGTGAGAAAGAGAATGTATACATTTGTGATTTGAAATTTGGATTGAAAAAAAAAAACATAAAAAAAGGGAAAAGAGAGAGATGGAAGGAGACAAAAACACGTTACCGTCACCTGGCTTTGTGTCCCGGTGTTTCTACTTTATCTGTCACAAAGAAAAGATGAAAGCTTCATTCTGTTCGCACGAGGCCGTTTACGTGGTGGTAGGTACTCGTTGTTTAAAAAGCTCACGCAGACGGGCTTAATTAGGGAAGCACGTGCCGGGCCAGGGCAAGCAAGCCCTTGAAGGAACGAACGAACGAACGAACGAACGAACGAACTCGTGTGAATAGAACTTTATTTTACCACCCTGTGCAGCAGTCAGGCCGCGTCGGGGGCTTTCAAAATAGCGAGACACTTTAGCGTGGATATAGAGGCGCCTTATGCCAACGTCGTATGCGAAGACGCTCACGTATTCCCCTTGATTAATAGCGCCACCGAAGGCTCGCACCTCGACGTCATTCATTGGATTCTGCAACGTCTCACCGTCCCGACGCGATGCGATGCGACTAGAGGAGGATGCCGTCTCGTCATTAACGCGACGTCGCGGTAATTACCGTGAATAAATACCAATTTCTCACCTGAATTTTTATACTTGATCAAAAATTATAGAATTCTAGAATCCAAAGATTACCTCTTCGCGTCTGTTCGATGCAATAAGGAGAAAGAAACCAGAATCTTTCGAATTGAAGGTCGAGATTTCTGCTAATCAATTACGCAGCCTTGTTCTTCTTTTTCTTGGAAAAAATATTTGAAGAAAAACAAAAAGGGACTGGAAATTCAGCTGGGAAACTCGATGCGGTGAAAAACACTTGACGACAATGATCGTTCGATGCCACCATGGGTAAATTTTACCCAGGCCTCACTTTGGGTACAAAATATTTAACAAATGCATCACTTACGATTTTTTTCAGCGAAAACGTGAATTTTTTGCCCTTATATCTTCCAGATAAATCCGCATTCATTTCTACTCCAAAATCGATCCTCTTCACATGTCGAAATGAATACCTGTTTTTAACCGTGCACTATGCCACTATTTTTTTACTAAAAGAACCATATCTGACGAGAATTCCAGTTAAAATTTGACTTAAAAATATTGAAAATTCTAAAATTTATGATTTTTTGAATGAAAAGGTGTATTTCTTGACAAATTTATCTATTCACTATTTTTTTTATTTTGAACAAGTTGTGATTTGAATTTTGACACAACAACTTTTCACACATGTTTTAAAATGTTCAAAGTATTTTCAGTATTTTTTCGATACCGATTGGACTGATAGTTTTCACACAGCAAGGATTTGAAACATAGCTGGGTAAATTTTACCCATCAGTGTGACCACAGAGGTGTAGTTACGAAGGGTAAAGAATTATTTCGCGGAACTGAAAATTCAGCCGCATATTTTTTTTGTCCCCGCAGACAGAAAAGTATGAAAAAAACCAGCGTCTACAATCCTTTATTCCGAGTAAATGCATAAAAGCAACGCCAGAGAAGCACTCTCACCAATTATTCTACCAATCCCGTGCACAAGCGCGCACAGTACTTTGCATCCAGACACCCGCATATTACGGTGCGTCGCACTGTCTTGTTTAACGTTTCTATCGCCCTTATACCCAGCGACGTATGTATGTAGGTATGTATGTACGTACATAAATACGTGTACATACGTGTGCAATTTGCGTGGAGAAACAGAGGGTTGATTTTGCACAGAGGATGTTCCGATGCAAAGACGACGTCTTCAATGTACGTATATCTGTTGTGCATACCAACCGACACTGCAGCATGAAGACACCATGTGTGCATACAACGATCAGTGGGTAAAGCCCCTGATCTTCTCACACCCGAGTCTATCTCGTTATAAGGCGAGTAGTTTGAGCTTTGCACGGGGTCGCATTCGAATTTGAATTCGCATTCGTCAATCGGGGTGCATCAGTATTGGTACTGGAACCACTCCGACGAAGCAGGGGGCTCGCGATCAAATCCACGTGTCTGTATACAGTTTAATTCGGAATGGCAGGGTGGGTTTCGGGTCAGGTTTTCCCGTCCAGGGTTGGGCCAGGGGTAAAATAGCTCACGGTTTTGAACCCGGGCGTTGCCGAGGGGGTTGAACCGGGTAGATTCGTAGCAACGTACGCCTCGCTGTTTCCCGTTTAATCTTGTTAATTGCAACAATGGGTATACACCGCTAATCTCTGGATCTACATTCGATATCATCTGCTGCCCGCTATATGGGAAAGGGAAGGGGAAAGGGAAAGGGAAAGGGAAAGGAACCCAACCCACTACAGGCTCCCAACACGCGCTGCTCAGGAGACGATTAGGGAGTAATTCGAATACCCTGGATGGAAAGCGAACGCTCTCAAAGATCCACGGGTCCCTCTTGTTACTAGTGATGAGCAAAACAGGACCAAGACCAAGACCACCAATACTGGTACCAGCACTACTGGTACCATCGGTTTTGGTCTTGCACACTCAATCTTGGTCTTGGTCTTGCATCGATACTCTTAGTCTCGGTCTTGGTCCTGCTGCGAGAATCTTGCAGTCTTGTTTTCTTTTGTTATATCGCGATTGATGGCTTATTCACACGTGTACAATAGCATTTGCGGGTAACAAGGGCAAGGGATCTTCGGAAGTTTGCATAATATGCAAACATTTAAAAACAGGTTGAAGTTGCTCAAGCTCACCTTGGTCTCATTTCTTTCATCTCATACTCATGATTTTGTCTTTCCAATGTACGATACGAACATTTTATTTCACTCTGAACACGTGTAAATGTGCCGTTGTGTGGAGGAGAAAATTGCTAGACCAACAGTTGGAAATTGAAATACCGAACGCCTGTGGGACATATGAGAGCGAGCCAGCAGTACATCATATAAAAACAGTATAAGTTCACATCTATGAATAATCTTTTTTCCCCACAATCCACAAGTATTTTGTAATATAGCCAGACTGCAAGAGTCTTGCAGTCCAGTCTTGTTCTTGTGCAAGTTTTAGACACTTGGTCTTGGTCTTGCTCTGGCTAACTGCTGTGTGAGTGTGATCTTGGGGTGGTTTCATAGTCAGGTCTTCTCCTCAAGGCCATATCAAGAACAGCCCTCAATCAAACAAATCATCTCCATGACTGACTTGAGATGGTTTTGAGAAGGATACCGGACTATGAAAACCACCATTGGTTTTGATATTAGACCAGCACTTTTGCAAGACCAAGACTAATTTTGCTCATCACTACTTGTTACCGTATACGATGCAAATGTTGTATCTTCTCTCAGGACCATTCCCGAATCATTTCTCATGGTAAATCCTGAAAAGGTGTGATGAAAATGTTCAGTCTTGTTATTCCTACCTGTCTAGGGGTTGTTCGGAGTCGTGCACACCGGCGTCAGGACGCTAATTAAATTGTCCACTGTCGTCGGGGTTCAGGGCTCGAGGTTTCGTGATATTACACGAAGGTATACACGTGTGTGCAGGTCCATACTGGGGAGGAGTTGGTCACTCGGGTAAGTTAGCACGGCGTGAAGGCGAGGCGAGAGTAGTTCCGCCACAAATGCGGCCGCAGTCTCCGGACCAGGGTCGTAATTGTAGTGACAATGAAACGAGCCAAGGCAAAGGGAGCAGCAACGGCAAGATAAAGCAACGGGATGAGATACACGTTCCCATAATGTATCATCGCTGGTGTTACCTGCCTGGGCTATTTCGGTTTAGAGAAACTTTTTAGCAAAATTACCATTTCGCGTAAAATTTCGTAGGTATACGAACGAACACAAACCGAGTTGCGTTTCCATCGAGTTTACTTCCACCGGCTGGTGCAGCTCTTGGAGGTTGAAAATTTAGTTGGCGTGAAGACAATTTAACTTTTCACCAGTAGAGCTTCTTGTGCAACAAGAACTGAAAATTTTCACCCCCCTTTTTTTTTTTTTGTTTTTTTTTAGATGGTACTAAAACATAGCCACCAAGCGTAGGTACACGTTTATGTGTTTGCTCCAGAATCTTTGTCCACCGCGTTGCGACTCGCGGCTATGTTCTTCGCGGGTGACATCCCGGCGAACATACCGGATGTGGAAGCGCGAAGCCATCAACTCGACTGGTATGGCGTTGCAACATTTCGCCATAAGAGAGAAGGAGCAAGGAAATCCTAGTTTCCAGTGATATTACCCTAGGCAGAGAAACTCTTCACGGGATGAGAATACAGGAAATATTCAAGCAAGCCAGCCATAAACGGGGGATGAAAATCCCCTCTATGATTTTCACTCCTTAAACTTTCAAAGATGCAAAACTATTACCGCGTCTATTCGCGCTAGCGATTCGGAACATCGCTTTGTCCTCTGGATTCAAACCATTCTGCACATACACGCCTCGGTTCTAATTTCCGTATTGCAGAAATGTATGCACTTTGTTTTATCGCCATAGCTTTGGTTTCTGGTCTGGTCAGGTCAGGTATGGTTATGCCGGGATGTGCGTAGAATTTACTGGAACATGATTGCCATTTCGCGGTTCATCGTGATTGGCAGAAAATAGCTGTCGCTCGAAGTGTGTTCACGGGTTCCGGTTGCAGATACGGGGGGGGAAGGGTATGTGCAGGGTGCTTGGTAGCTGGGTTGGTCATCTCAAATGACCGTGGCAAATAGAGGCGCGATGTTCACACCAGAGCTCGTCAAATTGCCTAATTATTAGCGCAAAATGCTCGAGAGATTTGGTAATTCAAAACTGACACGATTCCCGTTGACGTCGATTCGACTATGCCGAATATTAATCGAATGCAAATGACCATCGGCCATCGCGTTCTGATTACCTACCCTAATACCATCGATTCTACCATGTTATAGGTACCTGTGATTCGGAACAGCTAAATCCGCATATGCCATACGCGTCCCTCGTGAGCTTTTCTTTTTCCAGTTTTTGAAGCTTTTTCTATTTTTTTTTTCCAACCAATTTCTTTTTTTTTTCACCCTTTTATGATAAAGTTTATAAAAGAGGGGGTAGGTCTCGTAGTACTTTGCATCCCTGTCAACGGTTATTCGTATTTCAAACTACCGCGAAGATTTCACAGTGTGCTCAGAGATCGTTGAGAAGCATTCAGGATCGGCGCAGTCAAGGACTGGAGTCGTCACCTGACACCAAGGCATTCATCCCCCAAGATTGTCGTCGCCCGTAGAAGAGATCCCGTTATTGAGAAGGCTGAAGGGAGCGTCGTGGGCTGAGAGGCCGAGGAGTCGTCTAGAGCTCCCGTGAAAATTATAGGTTTTAGGGAAAAATCTCCACCTACCCAAGATTCTCAAGGGCTGTGCGAATATATAAGTATACATACACCCCACCCACCCCATCTTGGAAGACTCTAACTTATTATTTTTTATTCTGAATTTCATTCCCCTTCATCATGAATGTCCCAGTATTAGAAACGATTCCAGTATTTGACACCTTTGCCGAATTCCAATGAAGTGTATCTACCATATATATATATATATGTATATGCGAATTGACGCAAGGGTCAGGAATTTGTACAGTACATTTGAGGGTTAATTCGGTGGAAAATAATACAGCTGTACTATTTTGGATGAATATATACGCGCCGGGTAGGTCGGAGGTTCAATTTTTGATTCGCGGTATATCTGTGTCCGGAATTTCTACCCTCGAAATATCGCAGGTTGAGGAATACCTGCTTCGGCTGGAATTGCACCTGGCTAAACATTAGGAAGAAGGAGAAGAAGAAGAAGAAGAAGAAGAAGAAGAAGAAGAAGAAGAAGTATAAGAAAAAAATAAATAAAATAAGAATCCACTTTGAATATATCAGTTGTATTTATTCGTCTGGAAGATCCTTCCCTTCTGCGGAGGTAGGGCCTCATATCACGGACGACTGACAGAGATTTTGAGCTTTCCGGCTTTCGAGGATTCTGCTTTCGATTTCACAGAGCTCTGAAATGCCACTTATTTACACCCCCGGCATCCCTTCTCGGGCTATAGTCTGCCTTGGTAAAATCCACTTTCATAAGGATCGGAAGCGGTGGGCTCACTCGGGGAAGTGACTGAATTTTTTTCGAATTAGACAAATCGTACAAGGGTTTCAAATTCACCGCTACGATCAACGTCGACGTAAGGTTTGCTCATTTTTGTCAAACGCCTGCCAGCTTTTTCGGTATGAAAAATTCAAATCTCAAACAGTGAAATACAGGCATGTACTGATTGTGGCTAAGAAACTGGCAATATTTCACCCCCGAAAACATTCTCTCTTCATCATAGACCGGGGAGGTTGTTTTTTATTTATTTATTTTTTTGCACCAGGCCTCATTATTGCATGGACGAGTGCCAGCAGCACGATAACTACAACGTATTGTGCTTTCTAGTCTCGAGACCAACAAGAAATTTAGGAGCTGCCGTGGTTTATTATCCACCCCTTAACCGTGGGCAGTTCACCAAACACAGAATAATAGTTCATAAAGAAAATTGAAAAGACAAAGAGGATAACCAGATATCGACTGACATTTGGTCAACTGGACAGCCCTCGAATTTTCGTCACCTTCAACTATCATTCTATTCTATCTCTTCTGTTCAATTTGAACGTTATTACTTTTTCAGGCCAAACCACTCGGTCGATCTCAATGGGGTCTAGCAATTTTTCATCGTCAGGACATAAGCTGTGATCCTGTAAAGTTGACCATTTTTGGATCCAGCCATTTTCCAGAAAACAGGGGTAGTTAAGGGGAGCAGTTATGTCGTGGTTGGAAAAATTAAACATAGTCCAAAATCAATTTGTTTCATCACCGAAGTTTATTTTGCATTATTATAATCATCTCATTTAAAAACGGTTGCTGCACGAATTCAGGCACACCGTAGGTCTGATTTGACTTATCTATGACCAAGATTCGAAGGAATACAGGCCATCACAAATTGAACGAGGGAAATTGGAAAATTTAATTTTTAGGCTGAGTCATTCGCAAATATAAGTGGAAAAGAAATGTTCGATTTTCGTAAAATTGGCCGTATCTTCTATGATAATTTTTTCGATTCAATTTTCCTCGTTCAATTTATGACGGCGCGTCTTCCGAACAATTCGGATCCTGAGAAAGTGAAATCGGACCTACGATGTGCCTCAATTCGTGCAGTGACTAATTTCCAGTGACATGATTATAATGATGTGAAATGAACTTTGGTGAAGAAATAAATTGATTTTGGATCACGTTTCATTTTTACAACCGCGACATACTGGTCTCCTTAATCCCAATAAACGGATCAACGTACCCTCAGGATCGAAAAATTGAAAATTTTTTGGATCGGCTTGAGTCGGTTTTGGCAGCAAACAAATACTATTTATCATCCTTAAGTTGATGAGAAGTGAAAAATGTGCGATTGCTAAGTTTTTTAAAAATTTCTCAGGCCAGGAAGGAGGCTGGTGCTCTTAGACATGACATCACATCACAGAAGAAGGAAGGATGGTTGAAAATGTATAATTCAGATCCTGGATGCAGCGTCAACTGCCAAGGGGTAGAGAGAACGTTCTTAGGGCAAGGGCCGTGCTATGGCGAAGGGTGAGAGCGAGGGGTGGTTAGCAACCCTAAGAGTATACAGCCGGTGAACGCGACGAGGGACGAACAAAGAGACAAATTGGGTCCCCAGACGCGACCACACGGACAGAAATGTCGACTGACCCCTTGCAGTGACCCGTGACCCGTCAGATCCCGTCGTCGGCCGTCGCGACGGGGAAAAAGCCAGAGGTCTGTCCGGTTCTTGTATACGCTTCGATTGATATATACGTTGGTTCTCTTATGCCACCGGAGTTCCCTTCGACTTGGCTCCGGTTTCCGCGTCTTCAGATATTTCGTAGTTCAACTATTTTTCAAAGGGACGCGGAAAAGGGCAAAGTGAATAATCAGCCGGGACGCCCTCCTTCCCGTGAAAGTTCGGATGGATTATAGTCACCCTCTAGTCTCCTATCCCGCCCCTCCTCCTCAAGCTATCGCGTGGGTACTTCGATTTGACCGAATTAAACCGAAGGGCCAAGGGGGAATCAGCGAATGATTCATTTGTTTGAACTTTAGGGAAAAATTCATCGACATTCAATTTCTCTCTTTCTCTCCTCTCTCTTTTTTTCCCTTGTTTTCTTATGGAATGGGGAATCAGAATTTCGGAAAAAAAAAGACAAATGGAAAATGGATATAATTTTTTTCTTGACAGAGAATGTTACCAGATTTCGATGCAAAAAAAGTAAGAAAAATCCGAATTTATGAATTTGAAATTTCTAGATATAAGGAGCGTTTTGAATTCGGACGATTCTAGCTCATTTCAACAAGTTTCATCATAGCAGACAATCAATCGACTTTTTTTGGATGATTTTTGGGTACGATTCAACCCTTCGGGGCCACATCCCTGTGAAATAACTTACAATTAGTGATCACACTGGGTAAAATTTACCCAGCCAAGTTTCAAATGATTGCTGTGTGAAAACTATCAGTACGATCAGGATCGAAAAAATACTGTCAATACTTGGAACATTTTGAAACATGCGTGCAGAGTTGTGTCAAAATTCAAAACACAACGTGTTAAAAAATAATCGCAAATAGGTAAATTTGTCAAAAAATACATCTTTTCACTTAAAAAATATCATAACTTTTTGAATTTTCAATATTTTCAAGTCAAATTTCAACTGGAATATTCGTCAGATATGGTACTTGTGGAAAAATAATAGTGGCACCGTCCACGTTTGAAAACAGGTATTCATTTATTTTGACATGTGAAGAGGATTGATTTTAGAGTAGAAATGAATGCGAATTTATCTGGAATATATAGGCGCGAAAAAAACACCTCTGCCCTAAAAAAAATCGTAACTAATGCATTTGTGGAATGTTTTTTTTACCCGAAATGAGGCTTGGGTAAAAATTGCCCATACTGGCCACGAATGGTTGAATGGAATCCACGTCACCTTTCAGAAACGGTGTTTTGGATAAAATAAGATAAATAACGGACATTGGACCCCCAGCATCGACCGAAATCCAGTATAGGGATGATATTTGGGTAGGGGTTGGTTGAAAGATTTTTAAATCGGAGTTCATACACCTTTGGTATTTCGCTCATGAGGGGAACTTACATCAAGCACTTAGGGAGCAATTATCACACATTAACACCATAGAATATATAGAGGGGACGATGTTATATCCGGATAAATTGTCCGCACCCGGTTTTATTCACACATGAATATTTCGCATCTACTTTCCTCTCTCTCTCTCTCTCTTTGTCTCTCTTTCTCTTTATCTTCATCTTTCTCTCTTTCGCTTAGGTGGGATGTAATCCATAAAACCCCCTACACGGTGAGGGAGTAAGGAAGTACCTACGTGTTTGAACACATGACTAAATTTTCACCATTCTCACGCCTACGTGGCGCGATGGGGTAAATGTACATAGGCACATATACTATATGGGATGCTGTAGGGAACGAAGAATTTCTATCTACTTTAATTTTTTTCCTCTCATCTCCTCGTATCTTTGTTTTCACTTTGGGGTCCGGGGATTTTCGACGGACGTATATATGTAGTTCAGAAGTGGAATAGCGAGAAAAAGAGGAGAATCGAGTAACAATGGGGAAAAAGCGGTGTGGTGTAATAAGCGGCGGTCAGGGTATTGCGTTTAATCGATTCCAATTAAAAGATTGAAATTGCGTTTCCTAGGCAGAAAAGCCAATACGAACGGGGCAGATCCATCGCTCTTTGAAATTAACCAATCCTATGGTCCATTCTAAGCGACCGTGATCCCCTATCGCGGCAACTAAATTGAATTTGGCGATAACTGATTGGCCAATAAATAACCCGAAATCCAGATAACACTAAAATAGCCCCCTTTCCGAGCCAGAGCGCATTTATCTAGGAATCGCATAATATCGTTAGAAAAAAACCCAAATCAATCAATAAAAAAGAATATCGCAAAAACACTAAATAAAGATAAGAAGTCTAACTCTGCCGGAATTCGTCAACCGAAATAGTTACGTATCCCTCTATGTATACCTATACATCTGTAAAGAACACAACGTACCTACTATTCAAACGGAATTGGCTACTGCCAAGGAATTTTTCAATTTAATTCTCTTAAAATGAATCCTCCGACCAAAGGTACATAGATATATGTATACATATATGTATACGTCCGCGACTAGACCTCGGGATTTTATTCCCCTTGACGAAGACATAGAAAACAATTTATAAAGTACTACTGATTTCTTTTGACAAGATATTGCGATAAAATTAACGACGAATCATCATCGTGTGGCCTATCGAAGTAAAACCTTCAAGAAGTGTTGCTGCATTATTGAAAAGGAATTTTCAAATTTTTACAGTCGAAGGTGATAGTAGAGGGAAGTTTAACGGAGAGAACCAGATCGTACCGTTTGCGATAATTATATGAAATTTTCAGGGACTGCTGAATAGATTTGCCAGCATTTACTGGTCATTTGTGCTAGGTGAGATTAATTTCTTTTCCGAAGAAAAAGCTTGCGATTGCAGTTCCTTCTCTATTGGCACGAATTAAAAAAAAAATGTCCAAGAATATCACATCGAAAGGGTACCCCTGGTTAAGATAAGTCTAATGCCCTTGTTCTGGAGTTTTTTGTTCTACCGGATAATAAAACTTATTTTGATGAAAAGGGAGGTGAGTAGGTAACGGTTATTTTGTATGTATAGTCTTTCTGGCTATTCGCAGACTCGAAAAAGTGATTATGATGGTTTTTATCTGGAAGAAGGTGAAATACAATTTTCTGTAAACTCCTTAAAAATAGGACAAAAATCAAATATACAGCCAAAAATTATTTATCAGGGGTCTCGATGACCTGGAATGATTTTGAAAAAAATTACACAGAAACGTAGTAGACTTGCCTACTTTCGTGAATTTTTTCATGTGGCTCCAGAAAAAAATTGAAACCATAAAAATCACTTTTTCGAGTCTGCGAATAGCCGGAAAGACTATAGATCCAAAATAACTATTATTCACCTCCCTTTTCATCAAAATACTTGAGATTAAAAAATATGCAAGTTAGGTAGAACTATAGCACAACGATCGGTAGAGGTTTGAGATACAGAGTTCTACGAGGCCTTATTTTCTTCAACAAACAACCCTCTATTACCACTTTTCTTTTCACACATCGATACAGAAGTTGAAGTAATTGAAAAAATTCCAGTCAAATCTCCCGTTCGGAACCGTCGAAGGAAATTGTGTTTGACTGTAACAGAGAATCTAGTGTAGTATCAAGGGCGGCGATGATGTGTATAAATTGTGAAAATTGAGTTAGGAGTAGCCAAAGTTGTGAAATCAATACCAACATCGTTCGAGCTATTCAATTATTAAAACGTCGTGAAAGGATATGTGAAGGCGGTGAGGCAGATTGCCGGATTCGACTACTAGGGGTTTTATGGGACTCACCATCCCTCCCTCCCCCGGTATCTCTCAGTCCAAAGTCCAATAAATATGGTAAGCGAAAGGCTTCTTCTGCGAGAACAGCTATCCTTCGAGACGTAGGTGGGTGCAGGCGAGATATCACGTTGTATATTTGAATACGTCAGTCAGGGCGCGAGCTAGGTGTCCCGGATAACGTAACGCGCCAGGGGTTGAGGCGCGACAGTCGTGGTTGGCAGCCGGGAGACGTTTAATATAACAGTTTCCATGTATCTACCTTTTTCCCTTGTAGATCACGAGAGGGTAGAACTTCTTCTTCTTCTTCTTCTTCTTCTTCTTCTCTTGCTTCTCCTTCTTCTTTTTCTCCTTCTTCGTCCTCCAGGCAAAGTGGATGACTTTTCTCCACTGGATCATCCCCTCGGCAAAGGATTGACAGAAATTTATCCCGATCGTATACATTGCTCTACTCATCTGAGGTAGAAAATTTTCCAACTACCTATACCATTCAGAAATTCTGATAAATTTCACACGACGTTTTACTTATCGGCTGGTATCATTTTTTGGAACTGGTCCATAATCTCGGTTGATTTTTTTTTAACGAAACAGAATAATAATGCAAAGAGGGTAAAATGATATCAGTAATTAGGTACTGCGGATTTTCAGTGCACGGAATTCAACCCAGATATGTAGTATACGGTTTATGCGGTACCAGCGCGAAGCACACCGAAACGAGTCACAAGCCCAGCGCACAGAACCAGAACCAGAGCCAGCCAGTACTGAGTCAAGCATGAATAATGAAGCCTCCGGCAGTAAGACGCTATTATCACTTCCACCTGGAATTATTAAGCCAGTATAACAACTGGGGAGTAATATTAATTGAGATTGCATTATTTATGGTCCTTGGAATCCCATGAATAACCAACCGACCGTATGATCTTAGTGCAGGCGATGCATTTAGTTAAAGTACAGAAGCGGAAAGAAGATCGAATGCTCAAACATTCGCTGTAATAGTGTATTCGATATTTTTTTGCTTTAAGAAACTTGATAAACTTTTAATAAATTATTCCTATCGGACATCAACCATTCCAACCTTTCTCTCTCAACCCTTGAAAACTATTTCAAACACGATTTCATTTGCCTAAGAACGATTTTATTTGCTTATTTTCCCCCATTTTTCTCCCTCTCTCTTTCTTTTTTTCTTTTTATTATACAAATCGTCTCATACATTCCAGCGAGAAAGCTCAAAAAGTTTAACGCTTCGGGTGGATTCTCGAGCTTGAATTTCAAAGAAGAAAGTAAGAACAGAAAAAAAATAAAAAATAAAATACACCCTGCTACTCTCTTCTTCCATCGATTTATCGGTGGTGATAAAAATCAGTGATAATCCCAGCCCTAGCGAACCTTATACGTCTGTCCACACGTAAGAACACTTTTGGTCAATATTTTACCATTTATGGTCAGGCGATAGCTCGCGTTTTCTTACTAGTGGGTACCCTCGTACTTTCGCGAATTGGTACCATGTGTAAGTGGGAAAAGATTAAAATAATAAATAATTCATCAACTATAACGCGGCACTAGAATTTTACTTGCCACTTGTCAGGTCAACCTGAAATATCATTATTCACACCACGTGTATGAAATGATATCGTTTGCAATTAATAGTAAATGTAGATATAAAGCAATCAGCATATGCTTGATGTATCTGCATCAATATTCGATTATTTGGATGACTGAAAATTTAGAGCATACATTACAGATATGAAAATTCAAAAACATTGTGGAATTTTGTACGAAAGTTTGCAAATTTAATAGATTCCTATCAGATTTTCCCATCAGAATATCCATCACATTATACGGAATACATTCTTATGAATTTTTTGATACCAACCCCACTGGATAATGCAATTTTAAAACATTTATATCCTGAATTTTGAAGAATTTTTGATTATGAAATCAGCAGAAATCCAAGTTTCGAATAACGAAATAACTAACATCGTATATTGACGACAGCGGGTGATCCCATGGCCGAGAGAATCTGGCCGCTAATTTCAGTCTTAGTTAACTGGTACAGGAAAAGCTGCCAATTACCGCTTAAGGGCTTTCGTTAAATCTGTTGAATAATAATTTCGCCGTAATTTCCGGCGAGTGAAACGAATGAATGAAACCTCGCCTTATTAAGAGTAAAATAAAGAAGCCTGCAAAAAAAAAGACAAACTGAAGAAAAAAAACATAATAATAATTAAAAAAAAAAAATAAGGAGCGTTGGTCATAATCGCGCAACGTATTTCCTCGTCGGATGGGGATTTTATTTTATCAAGGGTAATTCCTCCTACTTAAATAAATATGAGGATCGAATTTTCGAAGGCACATTGGTACTCGTAAGGATGGGGATCTAAAATTATGGTATGGTAGTCCATGTTCGGTTGAACTCAATGAATAATGCATATATATAGCTAGCCCGTGAACTTGCAGTTTTACAATCTTAGATCAGCTAGGGGTAGAATGGGGGAGGTAACACGTTTGGAAAAATTTTAAACTACACCCCTCCCCATGACGTGACATTTGTTTTATCGATCATTCATATACCCCTGGTGGTTATCTGCCCAGTATAACACGCTGGAATCATATGCATGAGGTTTTTGTCGCATGATCTGCACGCTATAAGTGTAACTTTGGCTAGACCGGATATCACGTGAGTTTAGAGAGTTAAGCCTATAGCTAGATGGTCTGTCTCCTAATATGAACTCCACGTCGTTTAAACTAGCCGATCGAAACTTATTCCAATAACGTATATCCTGGGAAGAATAACTTTGGGAATAGTTGTAAAACGGGATAGCCCAGAGCCCGTTATAACGCCAATCCTGAAACCCCCCCAAGTTTAACGGATAGGTACGTACAAATTGGCGTTATGCAAACGTATGGTAACCCAGGACCAACATATCACACCAAACACACACCACCAATGTGGATAACATGTTTGCGTTATCATCGAGGCATAATTGCGATTAAAAGGACAAACACAATGCTCTTGTGGATAGAGGATCCTCTGTACACGCGAACAACTACATGGCAATATCCATTTCGCGTACTTTGAACATTAGCACAAAATTTTGATATGCGGTTCTCTGAGATCCTTAATTATTTTCAAAACTAGGAATTTCCACGAATTTATTATATTCCCATACATCGCTCGAAAAATCCCCATATCAGAAGAAGGGGAGTCGTTTCAGCCACCCTAATAAAGAAGAGTTTATAGTTCTCAGAGAGCGATTAAGTGACCGATTATTGCTCCGACGATATCTCAAGAACGAATGCATGAATTTGAATGATTTTGGTCTCAATCGACGCGGGTTTTCATAACTCAAAACTGACCAAATTTTTTATCCAATCTGTCCAATAGCTTTAGAGTTATTCGATGAGCAAAATTTTCTCGGTCTCAATTAGAAAGCGATTACTCCAATCCGAATGTGATCGAATTTGCCTGTCATTCGATTCAGTAGGTAATTTGTGAGCTATGACTGAATTAATTCTTTCTTGCCCTTCGATATTTTTCCAATCTATTATACCGGTTTTTTTTTTGGATCGATAGTTACTGAAATTACCTGAGCCTTTTCAAATATCTCCCGAGTCGAAATCTAGCGCCTATTTTGATACTTTCAGCATTCACCTCAACTTCTTGAGGCCCTGCTATCACCTCAAGCTCTTATTTTGAACCTCCAAACCCTCCATGGTCGAAATTTAGCGCGTACTTTAGCACTCATACCATATATATGAACCTCTTTGAATACTAGTCGACCTCAAACATCTATTTACGATTTCTCTGATACTCACAGAGCTTGCGATTTAGAATTATTTTAAACTGTTTGCTCTCGAAGTTCTATTTTGAGCCTCAGCTAGAGCCCTGCACTAGAATCATAATTCATATATAGCATAAGGGTGTAGCTGAACCTCAAATACTGCATTTTCTCTGGTATCTACGAAAATGAGGCTCTAATAAGGATTTCATTCTCATACAAAAATGAACCTCGCTAGACCCTCAAAACCCTCTTAATGATAGAAAATTGAGATTCTAAATAGGTGGTAAATTTCGACTCTGGCAAACTTCAAGATAGTATATTCAATATGTGATATGATATGAGCAGAATTCTCTAAAGACGTAACGATTTGTTTACGAATTGGTTTTTCCGCATTGGTTTCCCAGATCTGTTATCACGGATACGATATTGACATTGAAAAATTCTGGATATCGGATTTCAAAACGTTGAAGTAACGAGCTTTCCGCTTAAATTGTTATACAACCAGTTTCACTAATACCCGGCAAAATCGTCCATCCAAAGGATCAACACGTGCATCGCGAACTCGAGTCAACATCAAATAAGAAGTTTGATCGATCGTAGGTACCAATACTGGAGTTGGTAACTTGTCTTTCGATATATTTCTACTCTAGAAACTAAAGTTAGAATTAGAGAAAGTTCCGAATAGGCCCATAAGGAAAGAAAGAAAAAAAAAAAAAGAAAAAAAAAACTATAGCCGATCGGTTTATTCAATTGTATATACCTACTACCGCGTCTGCAGAAGGTGGATGAAACCGAGCGCGAGTTGATTCCGAGGAGCCAAAGACTTTGTTGTGGTAAAGTATCGGTGAGGCTAGAAAACCCGATAGGAATACCGTTGTATATATACCCTGAAGCGTTATTGCGTCGAAACTTTGTCCTTCTATAAACCAGATGGGATATAGCTGGTAGGTATATATCGGACTCCCACAGTTGAAATGAGGGATGCGAGATCAAGAGTAACGGGGTATAGAAGAGGGAAAGGACCTCGTGGACAAACGGATGTCTCTTTGATGTCTGCTCAGCGGGTGAACCGAGGTGACACAGTCAGGCTTCACCCTACGGGCCTATTTCCTATATCCTAACCCGTCCATCCCCGTATATTATACCATTGTGTCTGATCCAGTGACGTAGAATGGATATAGAAAATGAAAAAAAAACCGAAGTTGATTTGACATTTTTTCTGTTTTATTTTTCGCTCATTGTATTCTTTCTCTCTTTCTCTCTTGAATGGATGAATGAATGAATGAATGAATAGATCGAAGGAGTTTCATCCAAGATTGATACGAACGAGGGGTTAAAATTGTAATCAATGGTCATGGGCGGAAATAACCCGCTTAAGAGTTATTAAAAGGCATAGCATGGAATCTTTTAATTACGCCACTGGCTGGTCGGTCACTTTAGTTAGGTTGCACCCTCCGACCCTTCTACGGTCAGTGAGCCACCAAATTCAAATTATTATTTCAGAGGCGTTGCGTTGGGCAACCCTCAGTCATCAGCGAAACAATTTCCTTATTACCCTTTGTGTGGACACATTTGGTGGTCCATACGTGGTACCGATATTTCGTTTGGCTCCAGTTTTCTCTCCCCCCCCCCCCCCCCCCCCCCAAATAAAAACAGTTTTCTCTTCTTTGTTTGTCAGTCTGGTGTTATTTTGAAAAAAATAAATAAATAAACAAAATGAGAAAACAAGAAGTGTAGTACTTGACGGTGGGTCTATACTGCTCTAAAGGTACCTACTATAGTTTCATCAAAAAGCGTTAATAATCTAAACTCTCTTTCTCTCTCTTTCTCTCTCGGTGGGACGTGTTCATTTCCTGATCACCAGTTTACGCGCAAAACTAAAAGGACATTGTATTTCGATCGAACAATGAACGGGGATAGAGAGCGTGTATTATATTTTCGTATTTGTGTGTTCCAGATCGTCGTCCGACTGTACAAAATCCATAAAGCTTTTAGAGTCGAACGAAGTGTGAAATATAATCCAATTATTTTCCAACCTAGGTATACGTACATGTACATACATACATGAAACGAGTGTCCACATACTGGCAGGTATCGAAAACTGTGTTAAACCCGAAAATTTATAAACCACCCCTTCCCTGCGATTCAGACTGCCTACCAGACCGCAACCAAACATACTCGAACAATCCTGGACATTATTAATGTCCAACTAGTTACTATACCTTAACAAATCTCATGTAACTGAAATTTCTGCGAGGAAAATCAAAAGGAAAAAAGACAAAATTGGGTGTAGAAAAAATGAAAGCAAATTTACCCTTGGGCCTATATGTGGCTCCCCGCAGGCTTTTACCATCTTGACATTCAAAGAAACTTCTTGTAGCGTGAATTTAGCTGCGGGGAAGTTCCTTGTTGGTTTAGGCACCGTAGACTTCCACCCAGAGATGTATGAACAGTCGCACACACAAACGCACACACACATACATTTACCTAGATACGTAGACGAAGACACAAAATGTTTACGAGTTTTGGATCATCAGGTTTACCTACTTTGGAATCACTTTACCCTCGTGGCATAGCTCGTGTCGTACGCTATATTCCAACGCCGGGGTAATAATTACTTCTAAACTTCTCGACATCCTAAATTACTTTCAACCATAAGACAAACACAGTTATCCACCGGAAAGGCCCCACCTCAGACACGCACGTATATAGCTGCTCTATGTATAGGTAGCCATAGCTATGGGGTAGGTTTAGATGTGAAAGCAGCTTTATTTCTATACGACGAATATAAAAAATCCGTATTGGCTTCTTCGAGAAATAATACTGTTAACTTAGAGTGGTTTTCATAGTCAGGTCTTCTTCTCAAGACCATCTCAAAAAAAGGCCTTCAACCAATCAAATGACTGACTTGAGATGGTCTTCAGAAGAAGAGCTGACTATAATGAATACCACCCTTAATGTATGGACTCGATCGAGGATGAATAGGCAAAATTTTATAACGAGAAATTCCATACGGTTCTTAATATTATACAAGTTTTAATACATGTAGTTAGATCTTAAGCTATATAGACGTAGGAAGAGTTTTGAGAGGAAGTGTTCCTCAGAGGATGCTTTCCCCACAGCAGAGAAGTGCGAAGTCAAAAGACAAACATTACGATAATCGCTCGTACTTTCGAAAGTCCTCTACAAAATCTACACCCCCTCATCCTCACCCTCTATATGAAAACTAGCTACTACACGTAAATTTCATCTTGGCAAACATAAACTCTGCATAATTGGTCGCTATTTGAATTTTCAACAAATATTAAGATTCCACTGTATATCTATAGCGTATATACCCACCTCTACATGTAGTCATAGAAATATTTCGTCTTACGGATAGTTCACACCCTGTATATATAGATATTTTCCACAGTTTCTTCTGAAACTATTTCTGCATTATTAACTCAATTATTTCGTCAAGGTATACCTGGCACAGCTTGAATTTTTTGAAAAAATCTAATACCTGATGATCAACTCGAAGTAAGTACGTTCGTCTTATTGTCAGAAAACATTTTTCGAAAGTTTATCCAACTGCAGAACTTCTCGAAGATATTTATTGCATCCGTAAAAAAATGCCCTCGCAGGAGAAAAAAAACATAATGAAATAATGTCAACTATGAGTCTATAGGAACTAAAAAAGTCAGAAAAATATTCAACCTATTACGGTCCCTTCAGAAAAAGTCAGTCGATTGTCGTCTTGTTGAAAAACCATCAAGATATACCAGGAGGAGAGAAAAAAAAAAACAAAAAAAAAACAACCAGTATAAACACACACGTGCACGACACGCAAGTCCACTTTGTAACTCGAGTGCAGCTTCCTAATTATGGATTAGAGCTGACGATCCATGAGTCCCTGTCAAGTGGCGTTACGTTACGTTACGTTCGAAGGACTTAAGCTCCTAGCCCTAGTGGAGAACGCTGATCAAGCCACTAGTGACGTAGTTCTGGATGTGTGGAAGATTAAACCAACTAGTTACGTACGTATTTCTATGTGAAGAGGCTTAGACAGGATGATCAAAATTTTTCTTCATCTCTCTTATTTCTCGTTCAAACTTTGAGTTTTTTTTTCCACTGGATGGTGATTCACAGGAATCAAAAGCGATCACAGATTTTAATGAAAGCTGATCGATTGTGGATAAACCGAATGAACAGATTGCAATATACGAATTAATTAATACCCCGAAGGTATTTATCTGTTATTAGTTATCAGCTGGAATTTATGGACTAATTAGAAAACGGCCTGCAAGCGATTAGTTGTAAAATTTCCATGTTTACTTCTCTATAGGTAGCTGTTTTAATTTCGAACTGTACCTTTTTATCAAGGGTTTTAGCTCGCAGGTCTCGGTGGTTCTCTCACCGCGCGTTAATTATAATTTACGATTACGAAAGTGTATCCTGAAATACCTTCTTGCCTTTTGATAAGAGGCTTAATTTTCTTATGACTCCTTATTCCTTTGATCACCGAATATATATTATAAGTTAGTCGGATGAAAAAACCGTTTTTACCAGATGTTATTTTCTTCTGTAGGTACGTATATGTTTTAGGTTATATTACATTATTATAATCCACCATCGCACTTCAAAGATCGATAAAAAGATATATTTATTTTTCAGAAACTCGTAGCAACGAACTTTTCTCAAATACAATTTCTCACCACATCCCTGTTTCGAGGGGAAACTTGGAAACAGCTGATCACAGGCCCTCCCTAGCACGGGTCCTTGGACGTTAACCACTGTCTGGATTACAGGCTATTAGCTCAACTGATTGGGTATTACAAGAAGCAAGCTTGACCAGTGGCACTAACCACACGGTTATTGGCCAAGCTGATCAATCTCGAGCAATCTTCATCGATTAGACACGATCTGAGAGTTAATATCAGATTGATGGATGATCGCAAAATTTCAACAATTATACGAATATAACGAATGCTTATAACTAATCCTGATCATTCAAATGTGACAATATTTGATCAATAAATAAAAAGCATAATAAAAAGAAAAAGAAAAAAAAAGTTCAATTACACTAGATCGAATCAAAATAGACTTCTGACGATCCCCTCCTTGATACCAGATTCACGAAGACGTAGCCTCTCGCGAAGCCTGTTACATTTTCGGCCTGAAAAACATTGAAAAAACCAAAAAACATGATAAAACGAAGAGGATAGAATAGTACAGACTTTTCTAAAGTTTATAAAATACGATATGAGAAATTGTTAAACGTCGTATACGTGCTTATGCACATCTGAAGATTTAGCTCGAAGCTATTCGACTGTACATTTTGGTATTATGAACGAGTGTATACCGGTATACGAAAGAACGCACAACGAACGAAAAGCTGACTTAGGGAAGGAGAAACGGAGCTTTTCGAGTAACTCAAGACGCTTGTGAAACTCGAAACAAGAAAGTAATCCGAGCTTGACTTTGAACCAGCCAATAGTCGAGGACTTCTAAGCCTCAGAGATTGCTCGAGGCGTTTGAATCAAACAGTTTTTATCATCAAATTGGGTACTTCCGTTAATGAAAATATGTTTTTCCCATCAGTTAGATCAAGTCGAAATTCAGAACAATGGAGAGAAAAAAGGACACACAAGTGACTGCAATCCTATAAATTCAGTCAATAGTACGTCCGAATCGTTGGAACGAACCAAAAATGCTACTTCTAAGAAGTTATCATATTCTTTCACTTGTTCTTTCGTCCCCTTAGCTATAATTCCGTTTAAAAGATGAATTTCATTTAAAATGACGAAGAAAAAGTAAAAAAAAAAAAAAAAAAAAAATCGTGCAGTTCTGCTTCGTGTAAAAATGAATATAATGGGGATAAAGTAGATTTTCACTCGAACGAGTTCATGTAGTTGAATGTATACGATATTCTCATAAAAGGGTGTATCAAATGGTGAGTAGATATTCTGCATAGTGAGGGTGTAAATGGGATAAATTCTTTGAATAAAATCGAGTCGTTCAAAGAGCCCGCGGAATATTCCTCAGTCCTGTTTTCTGCATCTTGAAAAAAACTGGTGATTATCTATTTTCAACTTCAACCATCTATTTACCCTCAGCACCCTGTACTACTGTTACCACTACACAACATGGTGTAACCCAACGCAGGGATATATATTTTCACGGTTGAATTAATCGACTATAAAGAGAGTGAGAGAGAATAAGAGGGGTAAAGATATGGAAAGACTGCAGAGGTGGGTACAAGCTTTTCGCGAAAATATCATTTCATTTTAGTCCCGGTGATAAACGAGCTCTGCTCAGTCGTGCCTAATAGTCTTGATAGCACCGGAAAATTGTCGTCCAGCCAGCCAGCCAGCCAGCCTGCCAGCCAGCCAGGCTTCCATTGTAGTTATAATTACAGGATGGGTAATTGCAGTCGAGTGAATTTTAAGTGCTTAAAAAATTTTTTGATCGGCTGACTGTTCGAGCGTATTTCCTCTAACGATTTTTGATTCATTGCGTTTTGATTCATTGCTAGTCCTACGAATCTAATAAAATTACCAATCGAACAACGAAACCAACGAAAAATTAAACGAGAAAAATAAATTAATTAAAAAATAACGACCAAATGTCAACTTACTTTCTCGGATCTTGTCAGCTGGGCAATTCTGCAACAATTAAGAAAAAAATAAAAATAAAAAATGTCATGAAAGAAAGAAGAACATTGAAATTGATTTAAGTTAGGTAGATTCTAAACTAGACTTACCAATTGCATTTCACGCCACAAACAATGAATGAAAGCGATACCGTTAGAGTTGCATTTGGCTAATACCGATCTTCCATTGGTGACGTCCCCGTTATCGGTTGAAACTTCACCTATAACAAAACGAGAAAGATGAACAAACGGTGGATGTGGTTTTAGGCAAGGTATATCATCAGAGTATAAAGAGGGGAAATTCGGGTATATAACATTGAAGCAATACTAGAATCTAACCTACGATCGCCTTTCTCTAAAATAATAATTACAATAAGAAACGAGGTCGTCGATTCGCGGTCTGCTAGTGATCGTATACATAGGAACTATATGTATATAGATATATGTACAGTAAATAGCGAAGAGAAAAGCAGGTCGTTAAACCTCCCGGGTCAAAGATTGTTTTTTTTTTTGTCCAGAATGAAGCGCAGAGAGAGAGACAGAGAGAGAAAAAAAAGGGTTCGGCTGGTTGATTCGAACTCCAAAAGTTAGTTAGAGCGTTAATTAAGGGACTCACCTTCGCTTGGTTTCTGGGTTTCGTTAAAACACTTTTCTAATACTGTGTCCGCTATCTCGGCCTTCCACGACTCCGATGAATACGTTTTCTTCACGTACTCTGCCATCTTTTCTTTGTTCACGTTACCCATGTGGTCAAGCTGTGGTCAAAGAATCAAAATCATGAATGAATGAATAATTTGACGGACTTTAGACGCAGAATTTTCACCGGAAAACGAAAACTCACCACTTCCTGTTTCTGACCAATGCACTGAACCGCACACTGTAAAAAAGCAAAAGAGGGGAGAAAAAAAAAATTAATGTTCGTTTTCTGAACGAGGAATTAAGGATTGAGATTGTCTGTGATAATCCTTACGATGTATTCGTCCTTGGTTTTGTTGCCGTGAAGAAATCCTTCCCATTCCTCGACCATCCTTGCTGCATGAGAGGTAAAGTGAAATTCATGAATTAAGGGTAGGAGTATGCCACCCCCTATACTAAGCCGGTTAATCAATTGATATAAATCTGGCAAATTTTTGGATGAATTTCTTAAATCTAAATAGAGACATCTTAATCCCTCAAGAATTCCTGAGCTCTTCTCTGCAAGGATTCCCGACTGCAAGCGTCGTGCTTTGCGTCGTATTCATCCACCGAGATTTTCACGAAGATAATAAGAACGAAGTATACAGAAAAATTAACTGTTTGTACGTTTATGTATATAAAAGGGAAATTGAAGTCCGATTGAAGAACCAAGAGGCATTAGCCACTGGGGTAGATTTTCAAAAGCTGCGAAAGAGCAAAGTTCTGAATTTTTATACTCACAGTTTTCAGCAAGATTATTTCCCTAAAAGTCTATGTAGCTACTTAGAAAAACACCGAAGGTTCAAATTCCGAAAGCTGAAGATCCGGAAGGCCATAACTCCGAATTTCGAAATTCACGCATGCAACGTCTTTTATTTCAAAGTTTTGTCACGGGCTTTCCTTAAATTTGCGGATTTTTCGGCTTCCTGAGTTTTAAATCTTCGAATCTTTGAGCTGTCTGGATTTCGACCTTTCGGAATTTCCAAGTTCTGAACTCAAAAGTTTCTAGAAACTCAGAATCGCGTCTCAAATAAATACGGAATTTTTTCCCCGTTCGGAACTTTTGGAATTGGGAACTTTGACTCCGCCCCACATAATTCAAAAATATCTACTTCGACATCAAACAGTCCACTGACTTACCTTTTTTGGTCACTTCTGTTGCTTTTTTAGCCTGATCGAAACATTCCTTCTTCAAGTCTTTGTCACCTTCGCTCCAGAATAATTTACGGTCGTCATTTTCGCCGCAGCATGAACGTCGCGATTTTTTCTTCTTATCACCAGTCCCAGCTCCAGCTCCAGCTCCAGCTTGCTGATCCTCGGTAGGAGTATCACGACCTTTTTTCTGCTTGTGAGATCTGCGCACTCTACTTGAAATTTGATCGTCTAACTCATCCCGAAGAAATTCGTCTGACAAATGAAAAAAGAAGAATACGAAAAAAAATTAAAAAAAAACAAACAAAAAAAACCACATTGAAACAACAACAAAAAGATCATTACGAAGATTTCTATCTAAAACAAAGTGTTATCAAATATCAGTTTCCTCCTCACCAAGATCATCGCTGATAAAAGCACTGGCAAAAGCTACCACGGTGATAACTAGGATAACACAGATCACAGGAACCCTCATGTCTGGACTCCTGAATTTGTTTTTGAATTAAGGATGGGAATCAGAGGGACTAGTGGAGGTAAAGTAAATAGTGATTGAACGATTTTGAAGTTTCTCGTACCGAGAGGAGACCACGACTAAGACTGTGAGTATAGTTGAATCGAATAGGAAACCGCGGCTCGTCGAGGAGCTTGGTTCTAGAATGAAACCAGGCTCACAGGGTCAGTGACAGACCGTGTTGCTCGTTTATAACTGTTCCACGACCCACAGACCTCCCACTGCACTGTAAATAGTAGCAAGTCATCCCAGGACCGATTCCACAGTCTCTTTTAATTCCATCCTGAAAGTAGGTGTATTTTCACTCCGCGGTACGATCATCATCGAGGTATAATGATCATTACTAAATACGATGATCGAGCAGCTGCTCTTTGCTCTTTGATCTTCGCTCTTCGCTCAGTGTCAAGGCCAGGATAAAAACTAGAGAAAAAAAAAAACTAGTTTCTTTCATTCTTGACATTCGCGAGTTAAGTAGTAGAGAAAATAAATCATCAAAATTGAATTGACAATGTCGAATAATGAAATAAAATTAAAAATTAAAAAGAGAAAAAACGAACTACTATCACCGTTGCTTTTGCCTCGAGTATAAAATACGATCTACCGTTATCGCAAAGCTATTGAACAGCAAAAAAAAAAAAAAGACTCGATTAAGAAGAATATAATTATGTCCTACTATCTCCTTTTGTCCATCCAGTAAATGAACATGCTTTTTGAGAGGAATTATGTACTTGAAAATTAAATTGCTTTTAGTTCTGTTTTGTTTCTTTCTATTATTCCACTCTCCGTTCAATGATTGTGATTGTTCCAGGAGAGGTATTATTATTTGCTTTCCAAAATCGGTCAATTCCACCCGTACCTATACACTTTATGAAATATTGAACAGACCAACGTTCCGGAATAATTCAACAACAATTACGGTACGGTCATCACTCCGTTGACCTTTTTCGGCCGACAAAAATTTACAATAAAATTCAAATAATCGTTACTTTTTGCTATTTGCATTAAAAAATAGAAAACGAATTATAATAATCGAAGATTTTCTGATACGATATACGTGTATACGTATATGTACAGCAATTTCTGAAGGAAAGAATACATTGAAATGAAATTGAATGGAAATAAAAACTTAAAAAAGAAAAAGAAAAAAAAAACACCCTAGAAATAATACGAAAATTTGAAATGAAAAATTTTCGGAGCAAACTGGAAGGTAAAGAATAGTGGTTTGTTCGCTTCGTCGACGCAAAATGACCTCTGAGAAAATTGAGCATTCCAAAGGATCGAATAAAAAGAAATGACTAACGCCTTATATTCGAAAAGCGGATAGCAATTGGCACGTCCTGAACGTGAGCACGAGCCGCGATGGGTGCGCAGAATCTGCCATCTACAAACCTATAACCCTTCGGATAAAATAATCAAGATAGCAAATTTACATTCCAATTTACAAGCGGTGTTAATAAAATTCTATAATCAACTATGTAGTATAAGGTAGGTTGGTTTCCACCTATACCTTCCAACCAACCAACCAACGAACCCAACATCCGCCGCACCTGTGTCCAAGCAATTTTAATCGAGCCCATCTTTTTCAACGATTTGTTTTCAAATTGCATTTTTAATTTAACCTGTACGTACACGACTGTCTGCCTGCCTGGCTCGATATAGAGACACCCACACCAACCGATGAAAAATTCCATCAAGGTGTGGTAAAAACAAAAAAAAAAAAAAAAAAAAACTGAAGAGAGAAAGAGAGAGGAAAAAAACTTGATTACTCTGCCGAGATTATTTCTCTATGTGTAGATATACACACATATATGTATATAAATATATGTATTTTTCACACATGCAGATATATACATGGGGGTGTATTCCTGTAGTTTTTTTCTAACCCCGTTGTCCGGCTACCGGGCACATCGCACCCAAAAGAAAAAACAAAACAAAAAAAAAAGAAAGAAATTAAAAAAAAAAATAAAATAAACGCGTGAGTAAGCTGGAAATACTGCAGGGAGACGCAGATACATGCGTGCGGGGGTTAAATGGATCATCCCTCTCGCTTGCTCTTGAGGGTGATAGTATGTCCGTCGATCCGTTCATGCACCCTCGACAGATAATTGCGTGTTAATAGCTCGCAACCCCTAGGCTTGATACAAACGAGAAGCCTTAGGCAATGCGTGTGTATATATGTATATATATGTGTGTGAGAGTTGGTGTTAGTACCTAAAGTCTAGATACACGCGGAAGTTACGCTGTATTGCGATCGGATACGATCTATAGCTTTTTTGATGACCATTGACCGAAAGGAAAACATTAGCTTTACTCCCACCGCTGACAAGTGTTGCAAATTTGTTTGCCAATCATCGAGGGGGTGTTAAGCAACCAGTTTTTTTTTTTTTTTTTGTTTGTTTCACCCATAACAACGAGGCTTGTTTAAAAGTCGGTTTTCAGAAATCTGCAGATGTATACTGCACCAAGGCGTTATAGAAATACCCGAATAAAATAACCAATCACATCAGCTTTTGGTTATTCAGCATTGTTTTTATCTCAAATATCCGATGCACTTTGGAGCTTTTTGTAAAAAAGCTCAAAGTCGAATTGATGGTTAATGAAAATTTACGATTTCAACTTCGTTTTTTAAGAATAAAAAACAGACAATTTTTATTCCGTCTAGTCTTCACATTCGAGCACCCGATGATATTCAATGATCTCGAAAACTCCGTTCAGCAATATTTTTTTTACAGAAAAACTAAAATCAAATCGATACTCGAAATGTACAGTCTCAACTCCGTGATAAAACGTATTTGGAAATACATAAGAATTACAGATTTCTGCCACATGCATTTGAAAGTCCCGACTATATTCGATAATGGCGGAAATTTCTTCCCTGCAGGTTTCTCAGTAAATCAAACTCACGATTAGTCGAATCAATACTAAAAATCCCTCATTTTAACTTGACGATGACATTATATTTCGAAAATTACAAATTCGAAATGTCCTAGTCCGGCATTTGCGAGTCACGGTGATATTTGGACAACTGGAAATGCTTCTTCTGCAGAGACTATGCTCTGTGCCTTACAAGGCTAACGGACATTGTAATCCGGTTATGCTCGGGCATGAGCAATTTGGTCGCGACTCCGAGGTTCTTGGGTGTTTTTTTTTTGTTTTTTTTCTTTCCATTTCTTTTTTTTTCTTCGTTTTTTTTTCGGGTCACGATCGCCTGTCAGAGCCAGCCCGCGTCCGACTGATTAACCTTGTCGACCCAGTGAACGAACCAGGGTCCTGGAGGCAGGAGCAAGTAGAATGCAGGAGCCGAGAGACCGAACCCACCTTTAGACTTTTGGCGTCTTTTAGGAAAGTCGGGGCCCAGCTCCTGCCGTCCTCCACCGTCGCGACGCGACGCGTCTACTCGCTTAGAAACTCGAATAAAGTCTTGTGACAAATTACCCCGATCCAATGGGGGTATGAGAATATGGGAAGGGATTTTTCGCGTCGATTTTCAGACCTTGTTTTGTATACGACGTGCCTTTTTGAGCCCAAGGATATATTCCTCCTCTTTTACTCTTTTACTCTCAGTCTGCAGAGGCTTGCGCTGGCTAAAGGAAGATAGATTATTTTTCTTTTTCTTATACCGCATATACACGCATGGTGAATGGTTTCTTTCCGAAAAAACGTCGGAAGGACTTTTCTCTTCTTTTCCTTTTATTTATTTATTTATTTATTACGTACCGGAAAAGCTATAATTTCTATTCCATTCAAATCCTACTAGATACATAGTAGATACTCACGATTTTTGACACACTTTTTTCTTCTAACGTGCGGTTGAAAAATCATCGATCACTTTCTGCTTTCTTTCTTTCTTACTTACTTACTTACTTACTTTCTTTCTCCTTTCTTTTCTATATACCAAATGCGAACGAATGAGAAAGAACGATCGCGTAAAAGTAATCCAGGGAATGTCAAGACGGGCTGGTTATATACATATATATACCTTATTTATGAGAGTAAGTAATCGTGCGTCGTACGTGACCGAAAGTAGGACAGTTTGCGTCATTGTATTAATGTATGTGCATATGTACGCATATATATGCGTACCGGGGACCCATATATAATTTCTCATACGAATATGAACGTGTAATAAAACTATAGGCAGTCGAGAGACGTGTACATACCTCGAATGTTCCATTCAAAATTTTCAAGACGTGGAACGAAAACCTCAATCGTACTCGAATCTTTTTGAAATTACAAAATTCGAGGCAAAACGAAATCTGATCCTTGAATATGAACATTTCATAGACCAAACGATAAATTATCGCAAAAAACGAGACTGAAGCTTTCCAAATTCGTCGCTCGATATCTAAGCTCTTTGTATAGATAGATAAACGTTTGGTATCTAGGATTGAAGATTTTTTTGTCCTCTTCGAAACGAGACTATGCAGAATATCTCCGGATAGCAGGATCGATAATTATCTGCTTATGAGCGAGCCGCCGCACTATTGGAAAAACCGAAAAAATCAGTATCAAAAATAAATATCTCCAGCTTAAATGGGACATCAAAAAATGAAACAAAGTAGATTTTGAAGCTGGAGGGATGCAGATTTCAGGAAAACCATCCCGATGCAAATAAACTCGATTTATAACCTTGAATTACAAGGTCAAAGTCAGACTTATCTGAAAAAAAAACATTTTTTCGGCTGACATATTTTGGTTTCTTGTTTCAAAAATTAAAAAATAATTTACTTTATTTCACACTAGAGATTATGTATCTCTGCTCGAAATGGTACGAAAGTATTTTTTTTTTTTCCAAAAAAGTCAGACTTTGACTTTGTAATTTAAGATCCTAAATTGAGTGTATTCGTATCAGGATATAGTTTTTCTGGGTTCTGCATCCCTGTAGCTTTGATATGTACTTCTTTTCATTTTTTTATGTCGCTTCGATCTGGAGATATTTGTTTATGACACTGATTTTACCAATTTTTCTAATAGTGCGCCATGTTTGTCTAGATTTCGTATTTCATGTAGAATCTTAGGATATATCCTGTACTTCTTCGTAGTGGATACACGAAGAGCATGTTTTGCCATTGTAATCCGATCCGAGAGTGGGCCAGTTACGAAACGTGCCTGTTTTCTTACGGTTAATAAGAAATTAGGTTGACGAAAAGCGTCCAGCAGGCGTGTGACAGCCGGTAAAACAGCTATAAGGATCCATGACTCGGTACCAATGAACATCAACCTGTTAAGGCAACTTGTGCGCCTTGTCCTAAAGAATTTCGTTTCATTTTCTTCCTTGATAAATTCGATTCCAGTTCAATAACAATTTCAATTGATAATTGACGATTAACGATACTCGTACATCCATAAAGAAAGAAGAGAAAGAGAGCAAAGAGAAAAGAAAAAAAAAAAAAAAAAACATGAAGGAAAATGAAAAACGAATGTCTTCCATCAAGAAATTCATCGGAGCTTTTCTACGGACCTTTAATCCGTTTTCCACATATTATTATCAGCCAGATTACTTGGGACAGTTACTATAATAATCCAAGCCACACGGGGGCGTTCAAGTATGAGTAAAACCGATTAACGGTTTTCAGATAGTATCGTGTCACACTAGCGTTGGATGTATAAATTCTCTAACTAAGTACTATTAGGCGAAGTGTGTATAAACCTCACCGACGATGAATTTATTCACATCTACATACGATAATATACGTATAAGCAGAAATTTACGATAGGTTTGATGATAATTTTCAAAGACAATGGGTTATAGAAATACCGAAAAAGTATTGTCAGATAACTGTAGGTGTAACAGAATGGTACGCGATGTTTACTCAACGGTCATATAATAATTGTATAAACCTGTTACTATCAAATGAATGAATAAAACACGATTACAGTAAATATATTCCACTCACTTTTCAATTCGATTCTATAATTGTGAAAACTCTGTCTGCCTGAATATGAGATATGAAGGCAATTCATTTACTCGATCGTTTACAGACGGTTCATCGGTCCAGAAGACATACATACTGGAAATTCGGATCGAGAATTCCGGGAATTAATTAAAACAGGAAATATCGATAGGGGTGAAAAATATAATAGAAAACAAAAGAAACGAAAAAATCAGTAAAAATAAATGAAATTTTGACATTTTCACCCCTTTAAATTCAACGGTCTTTGACGGTCACGTTTCTCGTCGCGTCGTACGTACGCGTCTTGACGCCCGCACCCCCTGCAGGGCCCGTTCTAAATTCCTGAGCGTCGCGATACTCGGCGTCGTCGTCGTCTCCTCAACCCTCCCCCCCCCCCCCCCCCCCCTCCCCCGCACCCCATTCTCCGAGCTTAATCCTTAACCTTAGGAACTCGATGTACATACCGTGCCAAACCATACCGTCCGTCCCTTCTACCCTAAGAACTTGCTTGATTAACACTCAGCCACTAATTCAGGGAATATGCCGGTCCGACCCACAGAGAATTCAAGTCGTTCTTGTACAGGTTGTCACCCCGTGAATTATTACACCCAGAAAAGGACGGGAAGGGAGTAGGTGATGGCGAATTCGTTCACTCCATTTTCAAACTTGTAAGTAAAAAATTGTTCGTTCAACTACACAAGTGCCAACAGGATTTCGAGCTTTTTCTAAACCCTGAACTTTTCTACAGTTTGATCCTCTCGAGGAAGGTAGGTATCTATAATAGCCGACAGTCTAGTAATTATACATCAACAGCACTATGGAAGAACGTACGTGCTATCTCAAAATGTGCCATAAAAACGTGCTATCTCGATCAGGGAGGATATTGTCATTAATACGGCACTGGAATTTGGGGTGCCTGAAGTATTCAAATGACTTTTTTTCAATAGATTAATCGATTGTTCCAATTATTTTCTCATTCTTTTGGTTCCCATGATACAGAAACAGAAGATTTAAGACAAGTTTCAATGATACAAATTTTGACTGTTCAAACTTATCTTGGATTTTTCGTTCCTGTAGTACAGGAGATGAATACATAGAAAAATAATTGGAACAATCAAATAATCCATTAAAAAACAGTGATTTTTCAACTTCAGATACCCCTAATTTCAGTGCCGTATCAATGAAAATATCGTCCCTGATCGAGATGTTCTTCTGGCACATTTTGAGATAGCACGTTTTTCTAGTACAATTTTAGATAGCACGTTCATCCACACTGTCGTCGACATGTCCTAATTCTTACTCATCCTGTAGTTTTGAGGCTGCAGTGACCCAATTCATTAGAAGGCAATCTGTTCGTAGAGCTCTGTACAAAATCGAGTCCCAACGTCATTAGAGAGTCGTTACTATTTCCTCTCAAGATATCTTGTCCCTGTACGGGACCATCTCGGGACGCTACCGTCTTCAGCTTGGAAGCCAATTTTGAAACTGAAGTACTAAGCACGTAGTAACTCGCTGCTTCCATAGTGCAATTTGTCTATCCAGGATTGAAGGAGAAGAAGAAGAAGAAGAAGATTTCATCTGAGTAAGGCGGGATGAAGATTATGATCGAGATGATGATAAAGAACATGATTATCAGTAGAAAAGCTGCAGTACGAGATTGATAATGACTTGCAACAAGGTGTCACATAACGTTCAGTTAGATGCCATAAACGAGGGTGTGGATTGTTACACCAATTCGAGAAAACCCTGTGTCTCTCTTCTCTCTATCTTCAGCCTTTCTGTCTCTCTTGGTTTCTCTTGACTTTGGGTAATAATTCACGGTAATGTTCTCGGCGATAAAGGCGTTCCATGCTCCTCGTTGGTACATTTCAGGGTCTGTGGTTCCCTCTCAGCATTGTGCTCCACCGTTCTTGGTATACATGCGGTCTTCGTATTTACGCCTTTCCACCGCCAATTTCTTATCAGCTACTTTAGCGGTGAGGTGCTACTGCCCAATTTATCATTCTCCATTATGCAAAGTTCTCAAGTGTCCTTGGGTCACCCTCGACCCACCACCACCTTCTCCTCATTCTCATTCACATTCTCATTCTCATTCTCATTCCAGTTCTCTTGCTCGTTCTATATATATTTCTCTAAGTCAGTCTGGTGAGCGACTAGGAACCCTAATTTCGCGTTTCCTTCTAGAACCTCGTTTTCATTTAGGATAGGTACCCCACACGTTCGCCAAAAAGGGAGCCTTAACCCGCTGTATAGGCTGGGAATTTCTTGGTCCTCGGAAATTAGTAGGTAAAGGCTTGGAGTAAGGTGTTAAGTTACAGAACGAAATTTATTTTAACGAGCCAAATGAATTCTGAATCAAAGCCCCGCGCAAAGCAGCAAGGAAACCTCCACGGCGTATCGGTAATTAGATGAAAAGTAAAAAAAAAAAAAAAAAAAGCTACCTTGTAAAGGAACGAAGGGCAGTAATCAGGGAATCTCAGAGCCACGAAGACTGCCTGTTACTCCTTGATTTATTTTCCACCCTTCTATCTTGAATCAGGAAGTTTCAAGCTTTTTCACAACCGGAAGTTGAGTTTTATTTAAAAAAAGTAAAAATCTCACTGACTGAAAGAAGGGAAAATCAACATACCAAACTTTTCTTACCAGAGTCAAGAAGACTGATCACCAGGAATGACATTCGAACTAAAATAAAACAGCAAGAACAACCAGGGGCAAGAGATTTTTCGAACGTTCTATTCGATTTTTTTGTCCTGTAGATTCAAAAAAAAAAAATCTGACTTTTATACAGCAAAGAAGCTGCGAATGATGGGGGTAAGAAAAAAATTAATACGAAGATTCATCGCCTGTCTGTGAGCTTTCGTATCGTTTCTCAGTTCGGTGACATATTTTCGAATACCTAGATCTGGGAGCGAGTGTGTCTGGATAGTTCTTACAGGATTGATAGCTAGCCTGAAGTAAGTGATAGTCAATGGATACAAGCGGTATTAGGTTCCAAAGAATATGTGACCGGTACAATTTTTCATCGACTTTAATATATACGCGGCGATGTAATAATATGAGAAAAAAAAAAAAAAAAAAAAAGAAAAGTTCAGGCGTATAGAAAAGAGAGTTAACCATATTATCTGAGATAGTAAAAATTTGAATGAAAATATTGGACAAATTGTGTTGAAAGTTTTTACAAATTTTTCCATTCATTTTGTACATACATACCATATGTATATATACCTACATTGCTTGATATATATGTATTCCGTGGCGAAGCGATATGAAACGGGTGTGCGGGTGAGATTTTATTGTGATGGTTGACTCTTCGTTCGCGGGAACCCGATATAATATACGAGCATCTTGTACATATAGGTGGATAAAAAGCTCGCCCTCTATTTTTCCCCAAGAAAGATGGATAAAACGGAGGAGGGGGAAAAAAAAGGGGGAATAACCAAGATGGGAATATCCCGAACGAAAGAACCCCGGGGGTGACCTTGGCAAATATCAGGTTATAGGTCCCACGATGGTTCGCTTGGATTCTGTACGCGACATCTCTCCCATATCTTTCATACAAGATATTGCCCCACTGACGTGATTTTTTCCCCCCGCGGGTTCAGATACTTATCATTCAACGTGCCAATACCGATTTATCGGCAAACCAAAACCTACACATTCTGAACCCGCACCCTGTCACATCTTCCACAGAAATTCGCTTTCAGACACCTCACTCAAAAATATTTCATTGCAAAAAAAAATATTTTATTGCAAATTCCAACACTTTTTTTTCTATTTAATTGACTACTTTACTGATCCGGACCTATCTGTCCTGAACAAATTTTTACGATCACTCGTAGCTTCTTCATCCCTCGCCGAATATCATCTCTGATAAAAAAAGAAGCACTTCTATGGAAGATATTTTCATCTCTAATAATTCAAACGACTAAACTCCATCAATCGAATACAAAATAATCTTCGATGCCACCGAAATGAATCAGGCAAACGCAGTTTTGGGTATCTGGTCTGAAATCCGAAAGCTTTTTTTTTTGACAAATTTGCAATTCTTCAGGACGAATTTTTTGGGGTATAGTTACATGGACCGAAAATTTGCAAATAAAAATAAAAATAAGGATGAAGAAATGAAGAAATGAATAAATTCCTCTTCTGCAGAGATGGGTGAGAAGAAATGGGGTGGTTTCGTGTTTGGAAGGGAGATTTTCCTGTGTGGGGTGGGAGTGTGTGGGATTATAAAAGGATTTATTGCAGGAGTAGAAATGGCAAAGGCTTTGATGATCTGGTGCTTCCCATCGTTTGAGGGGTGCCACAAGCCGATTGTGGTTCTGACCCGATTGGTTTTTGATTGCGATATTGTCAGGGAAATAGAGTTGAACTAAACTGAACGGTATATATCCCAGAGGTTCTATTGATATTGATTGCTTACTGCGTGCGGATTCGATTCAAATCTCGTATATATTTATCTCTAGATAAAGCCAGGGCGTCTATCAGGGCGCATTCAACCCCAAGAATATACCAAAATCTCTCTTTCTTTTTCATCTATTGCCAACAGAAGAGAAAAAAAGAACAAACTATCCGAAGAATATCATCAGCGGAATTCAAGTAGATGAACATACACGTGATATTCTAATTAAGAAATAATTGAGCGAAAATTTCCATCATCTAAATTTTCATTTCTATTTGATAAAGCTTTTGAGTATATCGAAGGGTGACTTTTCCCATTGCATTCTCGTAAGTTGATTGGGTTTTAAAGAAAACCCCCCACAGCCTCGCACCGCAGCTTCAGACGGTAGCACACAGCGTTTACTCTCTACAGGTTTTGAAGGGGTGTTTTCGCCCTTGCCCTACCTACTCCAGGGTTAGCTGGGGCAGGGCTTGATTCGCCTGATAAATCACCAATTATAAGAAGTTTCGATTTATTGTCAGAGTTTGGAGGAGTCGGTATAGCAGTGCGTAGGGCACAATGCCAACGAAATTGAAAGTTAAGGCAAACTGAGGGCCTATCTTAAGATCTTTTATAAACGATTAAATTAAGTGCCAAATTGCGCCAGCGGTATATAAATTGGACATAGAAATTCCTTCAATCTGGCAAACCTCGAATCGTCTTTCTCATATACATATATCGCCGAATTCCGTCGTATAAACAATTCATTAAAAAAAAAACACCAAAATTTCCATCGTTTTCGTAATATCACAAATTCAAGAGCCCAGTTTTTAGGTTCAAAAATTTCATCGAACTAAAATTCCCCGACGTTTATCCACGGAATATGAATTACAGATAACACCC
Organism: Ametastegia equiseti; assembly: GCA_963989295.1. Classification (NCBI taxonomy): domain Eukaryota; kingdom Metazoa; phylum Arthropoda; class Insecta; order Hymenoptera; family Tenthredinidae; genus Ametastegia; species Ametastegia equiseti. The sequence continues at coordinate 7,200,269 of OZ022392.1, forward strand.
GTCTGTATATATCCAGCTGCGGAAGGCCCTGCAGACTAAAATCGTCGAATATTCATGCAGTAATTCCTCGGTATCCAGTATCTACGGTGATTTTCCTTTTTTATTTTTCTCACTCAAAGCTGGGGTACAAGAATGGCAACTTTGAATTTTTGGATTTGTGGATTCGAATCAAAATGGATTTTCGAATCGTTGTTATGTTGGTATTGTAACTAGATTCTACGGCTTGTTCAATAAATAATTAATACAGTTAACAAATGATTAATTATTGAGAAACCCGATGGTGTATAATTACCTAACGGAATTAAGTTATTAAACATCGTACTTTATAAGTACTTGTCCTCGAAGTTCTAGGTTGGTAGCAGTGCTTTAAAGAGCGGATAATTGCCCGCGTAAAGCGTACAAACTTTTTGCATTTCGGTAGGTAGGGTACCTTCTATACGTACCTCAACTCAACTTTAGTTTCAACGGGTCAAACTTCGAAATACGCCTGAAGTGACGCGACTCGTCCTACAGGAATGCTATACCGGTCGATCAACTACATCTGAATACTTTATCAACAGTTTCAAACGTCCAGATTCATTTTTAACTCTTCATCACCCGCGAGTGATGGCAAATTATTGGTTTCGTGTCAAAAAACTAGAATTTCGCTAATTCCGAAATTTTTCGACTTTTTGATCCTTCAGCTGACACCGTACGTGATTATTATTGAAGATGATGAAGGGTCTAGGGGTAATTCACAAATTATCTTTTTTTTTCGTTTGCCACCGCACATCAGAACGAAAAAAAATCGCGTATTGCTAAGAATTGAAGGAGGAAATAATGTGCTTTTGCGATAAGTATATATATATATGTATATGTAAATACGTTTCTTCACAAAGGAACTTTTGCAGAAGTAATATCGAGAATTATTAGGTTTTCAGGGATATGAAGCGTAACTGGGTAGGTAGGTATAAGACAAAGGGCCAAAAAGAAGTAAAGAAGTCTGACTGAGGTGGAAAAGGAGGATTGAGAGCAGCAAGCAGGGAACCAAAGTTATTCAAATTTAGAGTAGAAGTTATTTGAATTGGCAACGACGTCTTGCCCCGATATGGATTAAGGAACCCCTTTGTTCCATACGTAGCGCAGGTATTTTCTGTTTCTTCGAATTTTCAACCGCGGTCTTTTCTACAATATAAAATTATACCCAATTAACAATTCATCCGTATTTCTATACCTCAATTCCTTAGCCCCCCCCCCTCCAAAAGCTTCTCTGCACGGTTCAACAAATCTTTACACACCCTCGTATACACCTCTTTACCTCAGACTTTTAATTAAACCACCAATAAACATTCAAAGCCAAGGAAACGAATAACCATACATGAAGAAATAAGAAAAAGAAAGAGAAAAAAATGAAAATGAATTACCATTCTTGTGATTTTTTACACGTATTTCCCCATCAATTGATGAAAAACCACATAGGATTTTGAATAATGTGTAAGAAAAGAAGGCAATGAAGAGAAGGAAAGAAAAATTGTTGAATAAACGACTACAGATTCGATAACCGGTGAAAATATTCACTCATAATTACGAAAATGACCTGGAAAAGTACCAGAAGAGAGGGTTTTTGTTTGAATGAGTTTTTTTCTCCCCATCACGCGATAACTGAACTAGGGAAATATTCTGTCACGTTGCTCAACGCGGGGATGTGCAAAGGGTTTGATCAATTACATTATACATCGCGTGGTTGACATACCGCGATATCTTCAATATTAATTCCTCTCGTGACATTATTCCGATTCCAACTTTTTCTCCAGCGTGTGTATGCGGTTATTTATTTATTTTTTTACTTTTTTCAAGTTTTGCAAGTATTTTGTGTTTTTTTTGTTTTTTTGTTCTACGGTCCCAGAGAGCATCCCTGACGGGAACTGTACCTTTATCTATCTCTCGAGTTCTGCAGACTGCTAACGACATCCACGTTTCAAACTCAGATTGCAAACTATTTGTATTTTTATTTGCGATGTGCAGAAATCAAACTTTTACGGTATCCGATGACATGGGGGATGATGTGACAAACGGAAATAAGGGAGATACAAAATTTCAAATCCCGTCTCTATAAGCTATTTTCGTTTTTTTTTTTTCAGGTATTGATGATTTTTGGTAAGAGAAAAAACCACAAGAGAACAAAAAAAAATTGCTCTATCGACGAACTTAGCAGGGGATAAAATTTCCTAACTTCCCGGAATTTTGGTGCCAGAGAAAATGGCCGCGTCCCATTCGTTCTGGGGGTAAGGGCGTAGTCCAGGGGATTTTATCTGGTAGTCGCGTTTCGGAAGGCCCTTGCTCGTGGTATTGGTGGTCCTGATAATCCAGACTTAACTTGTTTCATCCTCGCATCGATAAAGAAGATACAGAATCCCAGGACTACCGGCAAAACCCTCGATTCCCGTGCTAGAGGAGGCTACTTTAGCCGCGAGCGACGAAAATGAACGAGCCTCGATTCCTCGGTGGAAAAAAAAAATCCCCTTTTGTGTCATCAGAAAGTAACTTTATTTTCTTTTTTTTAACTGATTTCAAAAAATTTGCGACTGCGAAAAATTTCTTTTTGCCCAGAAAATCCCTTGTTATAATCTCACAATTTTCCGACTGCTTTGAAAATAATCGAAATCAAACTTTGGGGATCAAAATTCGTGTGCTTTTGCAGTTCGAGCGATACTCGTAGCTTTCGCTAAAGCAGATTTCGCCCAAGGGTACCTTCTCTCTCTTGCATCGGCGGTCTAGCTTCCCTCCCGGCCAACCCCCAACTGATTGATTTACTCACGGATCTCCTTGTTAATGTGGAGGGATATACTGATCGAGAGAGATCGCGTCTGCCCCTAAGGGTTGGCGAACACATCGCCGGACATTAATCCTCGGAATTTAAGTATATACCAACCCCTAGAATTCGTAGCGAACTTTTGACATTCGCTGTATTATAAGAAATCCCAAGGGTTAACATATAACTACTATATTTTTCTCTCCATTTATTTTTTGCCTATCAGTGGATGGATTTCGATGAATTGTTATGAACTTTTTACGATCAAAAACGACCTCAAAAATTTTATCACAATTTCAAACCACGAAAGCCGAAACCCTAAAATTACTGACCAACTCGCATCAAGCCTTCAGTATTATAGGTATCGGTTTATTTTTGCAAGGCCAATTAACACCGTACCAGAATCTAACACGGGTTCTGCCAACGGCAATTAGCGAAAAGCGTGGGCTGTTAGATCCATATACCTTGGGAGTACGTGACCTATGGGTTATGAGGGTACAAGGGTATAGGTACGTATAGGAAGGCCGAAAAAGCGAGGGAATTAAAATTACGTATAACGAATTAAATTCCCGATTCAAGTTCAAAACTTCCGAATTTTTCGTTTTTACATCAACTTTTTGATTTTTTTTTTTTTTCCTTTTTTTGTTTATCAGTACGCGGGAGTATTGCAGTGAATAAGCGTGATCATATATCGTGGAAGAAGTAATAATCTCGATATCTTGCCTCCGGCTAGTGGGCAGAGGGTGGCTGCTGCGTAGAACGGTATAGAAAAAAAAAAAAAACAAGAAAAAAAAAATAGTAGATATGAGGAAATGGTATAAGAAATCGGAAGTCGATGAGTGTTATGGAGGCGGCTCACGCCCAACGGAAGTGACTAACACGTGGCGTCCGATAAAAAATTACCCAACAACCTACCCCTGGGCCAGCGAACCTGGGGTTCGGTTAGAAAGTGAGATAAATATAAGGGACAGCAGCTACCAAACAGGAGATCACCGATGATACGTAATCGGGTATAGGTATAGGTTGCTAAGGATGGGTATTGCTTCCGAACAATTTACTGTACCCAGTTTCGGAGCAACTCCGATTCGAATCAATTGATTAATGTAAAAATGTCGTGCCTCCAAAAATTCATCACATTCAGGCTAAGGGGTTGAAATATTATTTTTAAGGGCACATGTTCGTCTTTTAGGGTAGAAATTTCATAGAATTCTGGGCCTAGTTGTATGAAAATTAATCCCACGCTGTGATAATGAAAATTCGAATATAAATTACGCGCAGAATCTGTTAAGCGAGCAGCCCGTGGAATGTGCTGAATTTTCGAAAAAAACCTTTTCACAAAATGTTTATTATTGCGGAAATGTGCAGAAAACGGAATAACTGTGTTGAAATTTCAATTTTTCTCATGCTAAATAAACGACGTGTCAAGTTTCTGGTTCGTAACTCGAAAGAGGATGAAATGGGCTCTTCTTATGAAAAATCGGATTCAGACAGCTGCCTAAACGATTTTTGAAAAATCCTGTCGCCCAGAACAAAATCATTTACGTTAAAACGTGGATGGGGCTTCAAATCAACGTGACGTCAGATCATTTTCGAAAAGAAAGATAACGGCATAGAAAATTGAGAATCGAATGATGAAAACTAATTGATGATTGAGTATATAAGACATAAGAGTAAAATAAAAGAGCTATGAGTTATAAGTAAAGGAAATCGGACTGGTATATGTGATTCTAGAAAAAAAAAAGGAACAAGGGATGAAAGTGATAAAGGAATGTGAAATGGGAATGAGAGTTGTTATAAGAATTGGTGTGGCAGAGAAATAGAGATATGGGACAGCCGCAAAGGAGGAAAACAGTGGGCGAGTCTCTGGCATAATAAAACGATCTGTCTTGAGGAGAACAATATTATTCTCACAGTAGACATTCGTCTCGTTCTATCTATGCCTCGGGATTGCCTATTTCTCTTCATCTATTCCCAGGTCTTGACGCGGTCTCTTCACTCTCGAAACTTTCGGCCTCGATAAACCCTCCTAGCTAGGGAAGAAAATACATTACCCCGGCTTGCCTAATTCACCGATTTGTCCCTCGCCCCCGTCACGTCGTCATGTCATCCCGATATCAAACCCAGGTAAATAATCGACAAAAAAAAAACCAACAAAAAAAACCAAAAAAGTAACGAAACGTGGAAGTTTACAGCAAAAGCAAGTCCAAAAAATAATGAAATTTGATAAAATCATACGTATTATTACACACATATATTTCTTAGGTGTACCACGATCGGTAAATCATCCCCTTCTTGAATCTTGTACAAAGTCTTGTGGTATAGAGATAAGTTTCAACGACGATAACGTAATATACCTGGCTCGTGTCAAGCTGTCGTTTCAATGGGTATATATATAGGGAGGTGGGTTATTGTGTATAGCGTAATTATGACGTAAGATGACCTGACAACGAGCCATAAAAATTTTTCACTTCGAACCTTACTGCGTCTTGGCACGGTATGTTCACTTGTCCCTTATCACCCAATTTAGACGTTATACGATCAACGGGGGTTGGATGGTTAATTTTAAATGACGAATCACAAACGATTTCTGCTTCCTCTGTCTCAGATTTATCATTAATCGTAGCTAAACAAGAGAACTCACGTTTAAATTTCAACGTATCGAGGAAACTCCTTCCGTAACCCATGATCGCAATCGATAATACACGTTGAAATTTTCGGGGTCGAAATATTTGAATGAAACATTTGTGGTCACTGTGACTATAAGTGATATCGTGTCACTAATGGAAGAAGGGCCAAGGCGACGAAAAGTGTGATTTAAATGGCAAAAGGGCGTATAAATATTTTTTTTTTCTTGCCAATCGATGGAAAATCATTTAAAATGAAAAAGGCTGCTGTTTTTTTTTCGAGTCTAAAATTGAATGGCAAGAGGGCGTAAACGCCGTCAATACGCCCTTCTGCCAGTAACCATTTTTTGGACGAATACCAAAAGGGCGTAATCGCCAAAATCGGCGTTTGTCAAAGAACGGATTTTTTTTGCCGGATATGCCCTTCTGGCATTAGTTCGCACGATTTTCCTCGTAAAATTATTGCCAAAAGGGCGTATTCGCCAAATTTTGTTGTTGACGAAAATTAAAACATTTCTGGGGGATACGCCCTTCTGGCACATTTAGTCCGCACAATTTTTCTCGTAAAGTTAATGCCAGACGGGCGTATATACCAAAATTTGTTTCTGACGGAAGTTTCAACACTTTTGAGGGATATACGTCCTTTTGGCATTAATTCGACTGATTTTTTTCAGCAGCTAGGGGAGTATCTCCGGCGTTTACGCCCTTTTGCTTTTATTTTTCAATGTTGACATATTTTTCCGTTTCAACGATTCTCCAGTTGAATGACGAAAAAAAATACACGCTCTGTTGCCCTTAAGAATTCTAAAATGGTGGAAACATGTAGCTTAGGCCCTTTTTCCATTAGTCATACGATATTATAATTAATATGATGAAATAGACGGTAGACCAGCCACTTCGAGTCTTTGTGAAACTTTGTTTGAGGATAGGCTTGATAGGCAGATAGGTAGATAGGTAGGTATAGGATACAACAAGAGAGTAACTGGGTAAATATGACCGTGGAGTTTCGATCAAAGGATTCAATTAATAATTAATACAAACTCTCCCCTAGAGTTTGCCCGAAATCAACCCCTAGTTTACATGTTGCTTGTACTCTCACACACAACCACCGAATTCATATCTATATCATTGAATAGCCTGCGTACCCTACAGCTGAGACTTTTGACTTTAGACTCCAGACTTTAGACTTTAGAATCAAGACCTCAGACTTTAGACTTTAGACTTGAGGCTTTCCTGATGTTCTCGAGGAGCTCTCTTGAACGGCGACACAATTATTACCGGCACTTAGGTGTGTCTCTGGCGTAAACACGTTACAATTAGCCATGGAGGAAGATTACGATAATGGTAGAAAGTGCCGGTGCTACCGTTGCGACCGGAGACGACGACGACGATGACGACGACACCAAGTGTGTGCTACGTAACGGAAACCCGGATACCATACTCGAGTATAAAGGAATAAGGGATGAACATGCATGCATGTAACATACATACATACGTACGTATAACTTTACACGAAGCAAGAACCGCGAGCGACTCCGAGGAGCTAGGGAAGTCCTAATGGTACGTAGCGTTTAATTTATGATAATTTCATTTTGCAATATCTTCCCAAGATCGCAGAGATCCGTGGATCTTAGCTGCTATATACACGAAACTCGAGTACAAGCATTTTCGATGAAATCATATTTCTATATCACGTAAAGGATCATATGCCTTGCTTAGAATTACACCAATTCGAAGCGAAGAGTAAAAACGAATCAAAATCAATAAGAAAACTTTTCACTCACCCCTCGTGACTCCATGATCGATGAAATTCTACCAGTTTCCTGTATTCTCGAGGTATTTCGCACCCCTGCATGCTGCAATTTGTGTTTCCGGACCCTGGAGACAAGGGAATAAATTTGGTTATTGGTTATAGCAGTTTAGGGCGAGGATCAGGAGATAAGTTCGCGAGTTTTTTCTTTCCAGTATATAATTTTTTTTTTTCTATTTAGGCTTTATCCTTTAGGCAATATATATAGGTAAATTTTTTTTTCATATTTCTGTTTCATGAGTTCCTCCGGTTTGGAGATGGTGGTTATGTAGCCAGCCAGCTAGCTAGCTACGTGATTGAAACGGAAGTCTAGACTGGCTAGAATGACAATAAGAGGAAATGTTTTATGTATGTTTTAGGCGGATTGTTCACCACTAGAAAAAAAGAGAATAAAACTACTGCTGGCATTCGCGGTTGACAACGAGCCGAGGGAGTATAAACCACGTTGAATAGTCCTAATGGGAAATATACAGGCTCTTTAACGTCCATTCCGCAAAAGCATACAATAGTAAAGAACGAGATTGATTCGCGCCAAGAGATTTACCCTAAGAGTTAAAAATCACTTGGTAAATTAGTCAAAGTATACAGAAAAATTATTACTAATATAAATTTTATGAAGTTGAAATTCGCAACGTTAATAGAACACAAATTTTAGGAAAAATTCACTATTTCATTACACAAATATTGTTAGATTTGCAAAAGTGAGGAAGTACTTCGTACTTTTGTACTTTAATGTTTTTAAACCTATCAAGTCACGAAATAAAGCATTTTTTTCCCATTATTTTGATGCGTTAACGTTATGAACTTCAACTTCCTTAGATTCTGCAAATTTGATAAAAGGTGGAATAAAAATTAAGCGATACGAAATCAAAGAACTAATAAGTATATTTCATCAGACCGGAGAATTCTCGTTAAGATTTCGTAAAATCAGGTCTTTTTGACAAAAACGTGGCTTACCAGTAGAAATTTTCTCATCAAGTTGAGGCACTTGAGTTACACATCCGATCACTACCGACTATCGAACTACACTGATTTGTTTTTCAATTCCCAGGGATTAACGTCGTTTACCACTAGAAATTTTCTCAACGAGTCGAGGCGCTTGAGTTACACATCCGATCACTACCGACTGCCGAACTACACTGATTTATTTTTCAATTTCTAGGGATTAGTGTCGTTCAAACAGAGTTCAATAGGTGTCGCAATATCACAACACAAGTATTTATCAAGCAGCTATTTATCTCTGAATAGTCATCCAATGATCGCTAATCTCTATGTTGTAATTTACGTTCGATTAGTGTTGCTTTGTTGTTGGAAAAGGTAGTTGTATACTAAATTTAGGTAATTTAATGAACGGCTCGAATATGAATCAAAATCAAAATGCGTCGATGGCTTTTTGGCCTTTGCCACATTTCGATAGAAATTAATACAAGACAATAATCAGTAAATCCGCAATAGAATCGAGTGTGTTATAAATAATGACAACCAACAGAAATGATTCTCAATTTCTGGTATGTTGCTATCAGATTCGTCGATTAATTACTACATAAAAAAAAAAAAAAAATCAGCCCCCAATTCTTCCGGAAATAGAATGTCATTATAGGAAATTGGCGGAATGATTTCAAAACCACAGCATCGTATTTTGGATACTGTGAGAATGTTCATTTCCGTATTTCTGGATTCATGAGCAAGCTAGATGAATAGATGATTTCAGAAAATGATTATTCACAGAAAGTTGATTTCCGAAAAAAAACAAATAGACAAATAGATAAATAAAATTGAATTCCGCGGCGTGCCATTAATCAGGTGGTCCATTTCTACTTACGATTGTGTTAATATGACACGGGGATGAAGATTGCATTTTGAAAAATAACCGAAGATTATATAACCGAGAGAAAAAACGTTACCGTGTTAAATATACGTGTAGACCTAAATGCTGTTTTGAAATATTAGAGCTTTCAAAGTGATTTGCCTAATTTATTCATAGCTAATTATACAAAGTGGCTTGTTTATGCGTGTGTATCAAGAATACTGTTTTAAAAAGCTTCCCTCCCGGAAGGTGGGCAACAATATTTCACTAGAGTCTCGCGCACCAAGTCCGAAAGTTAATGAATCGAAATTTTCATTCCACTTATATACTGACAATAAAAACATTTGAAAAATCCAAAAATATACAAATACCCAAAACAAAAAAAAATAAAAATAACATAACAACAAGAAAACAATTATCTTCTCGAAATTGACGGGGTTCGATTTCTGCACTGGACTTATATTCGTTCCCTGGATAGTTCCACCCCCTCTTCCCTAACCCACCCCTACGTGTTGTTGGAAAATAGTTGATTGCTTCGATTGTCGGAACTCGCGGAGGGACATTGTTAAGCTACAATCAACACTTTTCCAATTTCATTGTCACCGTTGCAGCTGCCTAGCTTCAGCAGCTCGGAACGAGGATGTACTCAATGGCTCGTCAGTAGAAGAAGAAGAAAAAAAAAAAAAACTAGAAAAAAAAATGTACCGATAATCTATCATTTGTTTAAACAATTCAACACTAGCTCCAAATCAATTTTGGTTATTTGTTTGTTTTTTTTTCATCAGATTTCACGATCCGAGGACAAATTTGATTTGTGTAAAAATTGTATTTCAAGAATTGAATGCATTTTGAAGAAAAAAAAAAGCTCAGCAAGGGATAAAAAAAGATATATTTAGATTTGGTATCAGGAAATTGATCTGCTTTGTGTTTCGCAGGATTAAACGTATATACTTATACACAGGTGCGATGATAGTTTTAAGGACCTGTATTGTGTACGTACGTAGCTAGTCAGCTCCATGACCTCGTCTAGGTATAACGCGAATCGCGTTCATCTTAGATTATAAGGAAGACAATGATTAAACGATCGTACGCGATAAGCAAAGCTCTCTCGTACAGGAGGCCAGCCGGGAGCTTAAAGTACCATTCAAAATGCAAATATCTAGTACGATCTCTGAGCATCCAATCGAATTAGGATGCAGTCTATAGTACGGATCCCGCGACTACCCGCAGAATTCTGACTCCCAAGGGTTGAATACTACCGACATTCATCGAGCGATATAATCCGCCCGGCAATTATTACCGACATTCCATAAGTGATTATGTTACAAACTATACATACCTATACCCCCGATGTTTTCACCAATTAACGATAAACCGATGAGACGATTTTCCTATGATGACGAAATGTGAAGTGAAAAACGCAGGGTGTCTAGTATGTTATTTTATCTTCAGAATTCCAGGATATTTCCAGGACTTTTTCAGGATCAAATTATTGTTTGCTAGGATCATTTTCACTGTCGAATATCAATGGGAAGAGTTATTTTTGAGCAAAATCTCTAATAAGTTCACTATAATATCACGTATTTGATGATATTATAATAAACACTATCGAACGCTGGCCGAAAGTTAACCGAATACGCCAGTTGTTGAATCAAAACAGTTGCAAATATTATAAACATAGTACTGTGAAGGCGTGACTAAATCAATCTAGTCGAGCCAAATTGTTGATATGACGCCTGACGTTTCGGCAGTTATGTTCTGCCCTCATCAGAGGCTGTTTATTAATTGAACAAACATAAATTACAAACAAACTTTTCACAAAAATCGTCTTAAGATGAAACTAAAAACATCAGAACTGGTACAGAACTGCTCTTATGGTTGTCAAGTTACAAAGAATTGAAGTTCAATGGTTTTACAGTTAAACAATTAATTTTATCTCAAGACGATTTTTGTAAAAAGTTTGTTTGTAATTTATGTTTGTTTAATTAATAAACAGCCTCTAATGAGGGCAGAACATAACTGCCGAAACGTCAGGCGTCATATCAACAATTTGGCTCGACTAGATTGATTTAGTCACACCTTCATATCCAAGTTCGAGCGCTAGATTCACAATGAAGAATAAACATAGTACTGATTGTAAGCATAAAAATATAGTTTCAGGACACAATGAAAAATTCAAGGACATTCCCAGGACTTTTTTCAGGAAGTTATTAATTTAGGTATATTTCCAAGATTTCCAGGACCGCTAGACACCCTTTAAGAAGACGCGATATTTCCAGGGGATTTTTAATCAGATATCGATCGTTGGGACCTTCGGACCTTTATGGTGTTTACGGCTCCGGGATCTTACCGTATTTCCGTATTTTTACGTTTTAAATATTTATACAAGAAACGTATACACATATATATACCTATCTACCTTAAGCGAAGCGCTCTCTCCGCAAGGCCTGACAGTAAAAGGTTAAATGGTATATCCCGAAGCCTCGAAATATCGGGTCATAACCGTAGTATAGCTTTTCAGGTATACTGCAGCTAAAAGGTATTTCGATTTGAAATTAGAAAAAGACTCCACAAGCTTTTATCCAGCTTCCAACTTTACGATCTCGTTTTATTATCCTACCTCGACGCTTTATTTATTTCTTACCTCAACTTGAATATTCTCATGTGCCGAAGGTATACATATATATATAATATATCCTTTCTTCAAATTTTACTAATTTTCACACTTCGACTTTCCCAAGCCTTGACCCCAAAAATCCTGAGCTTAAAAATCCACAACAGATTCCCAAAATTTTCATAATCACAATTTTTTATTCTCTTCCAAATGTCGAATTCCTGAGGACGTTTTTGAAATTTGTCAAATGACACTTCTACTGGCAATCCTAGATTGAAAAAGCCCGCAGTATTATGACTTTAAGGAATGGATAAACGAGGGCAAAACCTGGTTAGGTATAAAACGAGTATGACGTGAAAAAAAAAAATGAAAAAAAAAAAAAAAATGGCTATACGATGCCATAAACGTTTACAGATTACGTCGCAAACGATCAAGCGTGCCGAGGGTAGTTTTGAGTGTTGAATAGCAGTCGTTTAATTGCGGAAGTTCGATAAGGGTTTTAAATCGTATCGAAACTGAGATCTGGGAACGAGAGAATAATGAGCGACGAAAGAGAGAGAGAAAAAGAGAAAAAGGGGGATTTTGAGCTTTTCGAAAGCATAATAATGTGATCGAGGTAAAAAGTTCTGTGCGGTTATAGGCATCTGGTAAAGGTAGAGGTAGAATTATGTAACTTCAAACTATGTATTTCTATACATATATATATATATATATATATATATATGTATATGTATAAATTCTCGACTCTTTGAGGGACAATAATACACGTATACATAATAAATATAAGTAGAGCTAGAGAATATATTTAACTGTAAATTGTGGCATAAATATATAATAAGCAAAGCTTCAGAGAAACCCGAGTAGCTACAGGCTTTCCAAGTTTATACATAAATTGTCGGGGGGAGGAGGGTAAAACTTTTCTAAAGGGGGTTTTCTTCTCTCTACGACGCCATACCCTATTTCCTCTTCTCTTCTCTTCTCTTCTCTACTCTTTCTGCGTACAGGTACCCGTGGTTTTCACTAACTGGATAGATACGTAGGTATAGGTACCAACAAGGACAAGGATTGGTAGAAAGCGTGACGAGCTTCAATAACAACTATTGCCAGTTTTCGCGATCGAGAAAACTAGTTCTTCAAACTTTGAGGATAAAAAAAAAAAAAAATGAAAAATAATTAGGTGAAACAGTTTTTCATCCTCAAAAATTGAAAGACGGTATCCTTCCCGTGGATTTAGACGGCCTAATTGAACGAGATATGGAAAATTTCTCACGGGCTTTATCCACGCGTCAAATCTTGTACATTATTTCGACATTTTTTATCCAGCTATTTCCGAAATCATGGCGCAAGTTTGGATTCACAAATTTCGAAAATCGATCGTGAAACGTAATCTTTTATTTGGTGGGGAGGAAGAAAATTGGAAGCAGACTGACAAACGGTAAAAAACTATCCAAAAAATTGATTTTCGGACATAGGCAAGTGGAGATTTGTCGAAATTGTCAGAACGATGAGAATTGAACATTTCGAAAAGCTTAAGCCCTTGAGGATTCATAAAGATTTTTCATTCATTCTTGATTCTTGATCTCTGGAATCACAGGCAATGGATGATCCGACGAACGACAGTGTTTAATTTGACTAGAATATAAATTAGGAATAATCTAAAATAGAACTTCCCCAGCTTGTGGATGATTTAATATAAAATAGACTCTGTCATATTTCCGGTCGAGGCGTAGCTATTGGTTGACGGGACGATTCGCGCCTCGACGGTAGACGTCAGTCTGGTTTTCACTGACGTTAAGTGCTCTAATGTGGCCTGGACTGGAGTGGCGTCGTTCATTATCGTCGTGTTAATTGCTGAATTTCAGTTTAACGGAATTCCACCTTCTCCTGACAAATTTAAAACTTATTCCCAAAGTAAAAGCCTTTCCTCCCCCTCCCCCCCTGCCCCCCCCCCCCCCCCCCCGCCGTTCATCAGCAACCAAATATTGAATACCAACTAAATCAAAAATTCTCGAACAGCGATACGAGAAGAATAAAACAGTTTTCAAATTTTTTACCCTTGATCATGTACATATATTTCGCTTTTGTTCAAAAAAATATGTACTCATATTGTTAATTAAAGTTTTATATATTCCACTATTGCCCTGCTGGGGCTTCAGCCCTGTTGGTCTGAGCTTAAATACATAAATAAATGAATCAATAATTGTACATACAAATGAGAATATCATGTGTTATATATATATATATATATAAATAAATAATGAATTGGTTTAAAAATAGAAAAAGCTTCATTCAAGAGGAAAAAAAAAACGAAAAAAAAAATTGAAATAAAAATAAAAGTAAAAAACCAGCGAAAAAGACAACAACGAAAAATTTCGGTGTATTATTAAGGGCCAGGTAACGGCTCCTCAAACAGGCTTCCGTCCCGATCATTCATTCATCACATTTTCCCTACCTTGCGCTAAGCGGGTTGCGAAGTTGCGAGCTTTTTAACGCCAGCCCTTGAATAATCAATCACGAGTAATTGAACGAAGGTAGCTTGCTCGGCAGGTTAGGCAGTGTAGTCAGGTAGGTAGAATATAACTGTATATAAGTGCGTGAGCTTGCGCGGCAGGTTCGAGAAAAAAAAAAATAATAAATAATATAGAGTTAAAAAATGCCAAAAATAATAATAATATGCCAATTCTGCGTGGCATTAACGAGCATCATGTTACGCCAACGGATCGTCCCAATTACCAGTATACTAGATAAATACATCTCTGCAGAGGGTTGGAAAAAATAAGTTGAAACGATGTCTTTGGTTTAATATACCGACCTGAAACCGGAGGAAAAGATAGAGAAAAAATCTGTAGCAATTTATCGAAAAAACAAATTAGAAAAAAAAAAACAAAAAAAAAAACAGAAAACGCTGTATTTTGTTATTTTGACGTCATTGGAATCAAACGCTATACTCACCCCTAACTCAAAGGGTGAAATTCCTCCTCTAAAAGTCAGGAGAAATGTTCCAAAGGCTAGATACGAGACACGTAGAGACGATCTATCCGGCTGTTATGCCGTCTCTTTATCTTTTTGGCCGAAGGGGGTGAAACCCTGGGTTTCTAGTTTCTTCGCCCCAGGTTGGTATACCTGAGTCCAGTTAAGGTGTTGCAGGCAACCCACGTACCCGAAGGATCCTACTATCCAACTCTTCCTCCCTATAATACTCCATAGCAAACCAGCAACAAATTTTTCCCAAGAAATTTTTGTTCCATTTTTTCACCTTTCATTTTTTTTTTTGTTATCAAAATATTTATTCCACCATATGAACTTCTCGAACAAGACCAGGTTCAATTTTCCTCCTATATTCACACTCGGTGGTCTCATTTGAAAGAAAAATAGGCTGGAGAATAAATAATTATGCTACTCAAATTTCAAATTTAGGAATATTAGATGTAGACATTTTTTTTTTTTTTTTTTCTTTTACCTACTCCTCTTGGTTCGGTTGATAAATCGTGAGAAAATTATGCGAGGGGGTAACTATTTATCATACGTGAGTTTTCGCGAGTTAGGTGTGGTACAGCGCAATCCTCATAGGACCAGCACCAGACTCCTTCAGGGTCTGGTGCTCTTGGGCACAGTTAGTATAAATTTCCCCAGTGACTGCTAACCTGGCCACATAATATTGACATTCAATGCAACTCTAGCAAACGTGGAGTGGCTCTGCGGTTGGACTATGTCTATATATTATGCATTGTGCGTTCTCCATACGTACATACCTACGTAGGTACTCGTAAGCTCGTCTATATATCTATGCGAGGTGATTGTGTGGAGAGGATTTCTACCACCGCAGAGATTTCTACGTGACGTGATTTAAATAGGAATCAGGTTATTAATTAAAACAATGATAATATATTATTATTACGGGTTATGGACGGTGTTGTGTTCTGCTATACGTACCACTTCATGCCTGGGCTTGATTTTCACCATATGTATATTATATTGTATGTAAACCGTGGACCAATGCACAATTTTACACTGTAACGTACGAACTCTGATCCCCCACCTCAACAATCAATTGCAGCTTTGTTCTCTTTATGTAACATCAACATTTTCATGATCGAACGATTTTGCAAACTGCCAAAAGTCAGTCAGTTACAAGGCTCAACGTCGTTTAATTAATTCCAAAATCACGTTTCACGTTACATTTTATCAAACGAAACTAGCTGCAGAAACGCAGCTCCAGGCCATTGCCATCCACATACGTTTCTGTAAATTATACATATATGTGCAATTCCACGTCAAGCGGGCCACTTTTTTGGGTCGTAATCACCGATTTTGATCTCCATCGAGGATTTTGTACTACTCATGGATGTAAGTCTCTGGGCCGAACCAAAAGCCAATATGCGACTCTGTTGTCTTCCTAGCGGAGGTTGAAAAATGCCGTTTTTGCGCGCCAACTTCTCTTCGGCGGCTGATATCTCAGTTGTTTTTGGAGCAAAGTACCAAAGTATATAAGGATTCTTGTAGCTATTTTCACACGCTTTCCGGTGATTATACTGACATCGCTCCCCAACCAAAATCTGGCAGTCAAAAACGGATTCAAAATAAAATTTTCATTTTTCAAAAAGTTCGCCCATTTTGAAAATTCTGTTTTTTGTCTCTAAAAATGGTTCGAAGTATCCCCTACATGTACCCGAAGTGGCAAAGTGGGCCTCTTTTCCGATGTTTTTTTATCCAAGTTTTAGTCGATTTTTCCACCATTTTTTTCAGGTTTTTTCAATTTTTTTTCTTTTTTTTGTCAATTTCGTCCCGAACATTCTCCAATTACCAGAAACGAGCTCGTCATGCGGAGAAACTGTTTCAAAAAATTGAAATGCGTGACGAAAAAATTTTTTTACTAGAACAATTCAGCTTATATCGAAAAAAAATCAGATAAAAAACCAACGAAAGAACGGCCCACTTTGCCACTTCGGGTACGTGTAAGGGATACCTTGAACCTTTTTTAGAGACAAAAAACAGAATTTTCAAAATGGGCGGACTTCTTGAAAAACGAAAATTTTATTTTGACTTCGTTTTTGACTGCCAAATTTTAGTTGGGGAGCAATGTCAGTATAATCACCGGAAAGCGTGTGAAAATAGCTTCAAGAAACACTGCATACTTTGGTACTTTGCTCCAAAAACAACTGAGATATCAGCCGCCGAAGAGAAGTTGGCGCGCAAAAACGGCATTTTTCAACCTCCGCTAGGTAGACAACCGAGTCGCGTATTGGCTTTTGGTTCGGCCCAGAGACTTACATCCATGAGTAGTACAAAATCCTCGATGGAGATCAAAATCGGTGATTACGACCCAAAAAAGTGGCCCGCTTGACGTGGAATTGCACATATGCTTAAATTAGCCCGCAGTTGATAATGGGCTTGATTTTTGTTAATAATCATAACGGGGTAAATAGCAGATAAAAACGATGGGCATGAATAAAAATTGCCAATTTTTATTACTCAATTCTTTCACTTGGCTGAGTTTCACATTTCGCTACAGATACGTAGGTATGTACGTATACATGGAAACACGCGTTACCATCAGAAACCGTGCGTCTCATTAACCCGGATTCTCATTTGTATGCACAAAGAACGACGACAGACTCGAGCGACATTGTCGAGGAAGTTATTAAAAATTCAATCCTCGTGTTTGTTCCGCCAAACGTCTGGAGGGTAGTACCCTCATCATCATCCCTTACCCTCGAGCACCATCTACATATGTGTATTAAGGGTATTTTCTCCGAAGTATAAAGAATTTTGGCACAATCTGCTCATAAAAGTTCCCTCTCATATGTAATGGAGACAATTTTGATTTGTGATTTTGTCTGATTCGTCGATATCTAAGCATATTTGAAAGAACGAATTCCAAGACTCACTCTAACTTATAGAAATACAGCAATTTTGTGGTTGAGGTCTTGTATTAATTAGAGACGAAAGTGTGTTACGGCGGGTTTTCAGGAAAGGGATGACTTGTTTACCATGACAGTAACGTCTTGTTGCCTGGTATAATTCCCTAGTATATTATGCGGAGAGTAGGAACTAATTTGCCAGAAAACCTCTGGTTTCGCTTTAATGTAAATCTATCGGCCCCCGATTGTCAGCCCCCCCTTTACTCGCGATCTGCATAATACAGCAGTTAAGGATTCCGAGCGGAGGGAGAAGCCTCGTGTATATATACATTATACACATTTGCACACATTACACATATACACACAATGTCTACGATCAACATATTATACACGATATATAGGACCCGTTTTCTCCCTTATTCCTTAACGCAAATACACCCCATACAACCTTGACAACCCTTTAAATCTTCTCACTGATTGGCCTACCTCAAAAAGAAAAAATCAACTTAGAATCAAGGGCCGCCAAGACCTCGTGGTTGAAAAAATCTAACGTGATTCGAAATCGAATTATTATCTTTCAACCAAGTTCGTTTCACATCATTATAATCGTTTCATTTCCGACTTATTCATGATCCAGATTGTCCGAGAGACGAGTCGCTGTAAATTGAGCGTGGGGAATGAAGTTTGAAAAATTGCTACAGTAGATATGGCCGGTTTTACCTAATATCGAACTTTCAGCTCTCACTGATTCTAAAACGACTCATTGTCAGTCAAAAAATGAAATTTTCCAATTTTACGCCGTGCCGTTTGCTTGGATTTGTGCAGCAGGTGTTCGTAAAACGGGGCGATTTTCACGATGTAAAATGGAATTTCAAGTAAATTGGTTTTTCGACATTCGGAGAACTGAAATCAAATGAAAAATTGAATGTTTATTGATTTTGAATGATGTTTGATTCAAGTGAAAGTTTTTGGATATTGAAAAAACTGAAATCGAATGAGGAATTGAATGATTATTGATTTTGAATGATGTTTGATTCAAGTGAAAGTTTTTGGATATTGAAAAAACTGAAATCGAATGAAAAATTGAATGATTATTGATTTGGAATGATGTTTGATTCAAGTGAATTAGTTTTTGGATATTGAAAAAACTGAAATCGAATGAGGAATTGAATGATTATTGATTCTGAATAATGTTTGATTCAAGTGAATTATAGTTTTTGGATATTGAAAGAACTGAAATCGAATAAGGAATTGAATGATTATTGATTTTGAACGATATTGGATTCAAGTGAATTAGTTTTTGGATATTAAAAGAACTGAAATCGAATGAAAAATTGAATGATTGTTGATTTTTGAGTGATTATAAAACGATTTTGATTAAAAACTAAGACTTTTCGCGTCTAAAATAATTTCTAGAAATTGTTTGTTTGTTTTTTTTTTCTGCCAGCTAACGTTTCACCTCTGACCTCTAATTCAACCCTTTTGGAAATGGGTCTGGTTCTCGGTTCTCGGTTCTCGGTTCGTCCCTATTTCCAGGAAGCTCCAGAGGGAAAACTTCCAACTGACTAGGTACCATTACGCTGGTAGAGGAAGAGGGAATAAGGGAAGAGGTAGTAGGTGTAACACCTCCGTAGCTCTTATAGAGAAAATTTCACCCGCGTGCACGTGAGTAGATATATGTGTGTGTGTGTGTGTGTGAGCGTTGATACAAAAGGGTGTGCGAGGTCCTGTAACCTAGCTTCTTAGAGTTTATCCCTTAGCTGTTGTAGGTAGATGGTTACGTACCAACACCCATTGCCTTTGGGTATCTTTAAAGGTGTGTAGACGTCCAAAAGCTCACGAACTTACTCTTTCACGAAAGTATAGGGCAACACACACACACGAATACCTTCAATATATATATACCTACAAAGAAGGTATATACGAAGCGAGCCGCGGATACGGCGCCGACGCGCAAATTCGCGGGACGTCGCGACGCCGGATTCCGCAGTCGAGCACCGCTCACCACCCGCGACGCTCACCGTCGCGAATTACAATCCGACCGTTACACCTATGTTATATACCTATACATTAATACCTACGAAACTTATATTATATATACCTTCCTCTATACTCGAGGCTTTCATCGTCGAAATAACACACGACTACGATATATACCTATGATACCCACTAGACGCCAAGCCGTTAAACGATTATCGAATATCGGCCGGATATCCTATTCGACCCTTGATATCTTCTATCATATCGTTATGTTCACATTATTTCTAGTGTATTAAAACGCGGTTTTTATTTCGCGTATATGAATCCCCCATGATTGTGTATTTTTGTTGATAAAGAAAAAACCCAAAAAATAAAACAAAAAAATTCATCGATACGATAAGAAGAGGTCGAAACACGTGTATATGAAACAAACGGATAGACCATAAGTGTTCATCGCAGGATTACTTTTTTCTTATATTACTTAGGTAATACATAACAAAAAGGGACTTTTGAGCTGATTTTTGAATAGTGAATCGTTGATTGATTTTGTTTATCTGTATATAGGTAATATACAGAATATACATAAATACATTGCACGTTTTTGCTTTTGGTTCTTTCATTTCTTTATTCACAATTTTTTGATATCGAAAAAGATAGAGAAAGAGAAGTGGGATTAAGTGTGATTATTAAATCAGTGCAATCGTTTCGTCAGATGATCCTTGATCATCGTCAAACGATATAATATCCTCGTATTCTCTCAGCTACGGTATGATAAATATTATCCGATAACATAACGTCAAACGATGCTTACATAGGTAGTATATTATATATACATTGCGAATGGGGTGATAATAAAAGATAACATTATAATCCATATACGAAAATTGTGAAGTTTTTGCAATAAAGATACCCAATACGTAGTGTTATCGTTCGTTTCAGTGTTAAAAAGAAAACTTTACGTCTATGTCCACATACATATGATAATACATGTACATAAGAAGTGCGAATGTTTTGAACAAATACACGGTAAAAATATAAAATCCAAATTACCTGTAAATCCTGCGCTAATTTAAAAGTGAAATAATACCTCCTACGATCGTGTGGTTTATAAAATATAGATGAATATAAATTGAATAATCGATATTTATCCATATAATTTGAGAGTAAAGAGAAGAAGAAAGTTAATCATCATCAGTACCTATCCAAAATAAATACATATATAAATATATTGTATATGTGTATAAAAGGGCTTTTGGAATTATTCTGGCTGCATAAAGTAGGTTGGAAGTAAAAGTTTTTCGAGCTTTTCCGCCCGCGTTGTGGATCGCTGAGAATTTCGCAATCTTGAGAACCCCGACTCGTTCACTCACTCGCTAGCTTGCTGACTCGCTCTGAGGATTCGCTTGGTGAGGAATGGAAATGAAAAATATTCAATCTTGAAACTTATACTTTAAGGACTTAGGCGCAGAAAAGTCTGACTCAAAGAGAAGAGAAGAGAAAAGAAGAGAAGAGAGAGTAAAAGTAAAGGCAAGAAGAAAAAAAACAAGAAAAAAAACAAGAACGTTGGTGAACGAAGAGACGCCGCAATATCATCCCCTGAATATTTAATATCGAATATTCAAAGAGGAGCAAAGAGGAAACGGAAGTCGGTACCCCAGCTATAACTATAGATTCACCCACATGGGCGCACCTTGAGCAGGTCAAATTGTCTAGGAATTAATTTCAAGTGAATAATAAAAGTATGAAAAACCACGCGTGTTGAGTTCCGGAGATAATATATAAGTGAGAGATGAAAATCTGAATAAAAATCAAAATAATAATCATAATAATAATTTGATCAAGTGAGAGAACAATCGATTGACCGTATAAAGGGGTAAAAGAAAAGTGAATAAAGGAAAAAGGATCTTTTACCCTTGTGAAATGGCATTTCGTGTATAATAATCGCTCGGTTTTAAAGCTGTGTAATAATATCGACTAAAGTTTAGTAGCAGGTGGTGCTGCAACCCCGTCTATATAGGTAGCAACCAACCTACGAGGTAATAAAAAACGAGTTGAGATATTACTAACAAAATTACATCGCTTACATAGTTTAAACTTTATTGGAGAACGAGCCCCGACCCCGAACCTCGAACCTCAACCCTCAACCTGAAAGTGAACCTGAACCTGGACCTGAACCTAAATTTCCCACAGCTGCAATCTTTTCCTTCAAAGTTTAGAAACCGCGACACTTTATCACTCGTCCTTTTCTCCCTTCGCTATTTTATATAAGAGTTGAAAGACAAAATTCTAAGATCCTGCCAATATGCTATAGGACATTAATTTTTTTTTCTCTAATATCCAGTAGATATCCGATCCCCATATTATACACATATATAATATAATGGGAATCGATTATTGATAGGTCAAGGGTTGGAAACCCAGGTTAAAGGTTAATCTATTGATATTGCATATTTTTCACGAGTGTTATTCGATAAGTAATTACACGTCGTCGATAACTCGATTCGCAAATCACAAATTGGCTGAATTATCGAATTGTGAAAATCCAGTTTCGTTATATCGTTGTAATTAAAGCTTGATTTTCTACTTGATTAAAAATTATACAAAGAAATTTACCATCAAATTGATTCTCGATCGTTTGTAATAATATGAGAATTTTATTTTTCGATCCTGTCGTACAGACTGCAGCACCAGTGTTAACGTTTTTCAACATTAACGGTCAGCGAGGTTTTTACCCATTTTTTATTATATTTACACGACTCCTAAATCCAACGGAGTAGTCTCTGCTATCTGGTCGCATAAATAACGAAAAACTTTCCAAATTTATAACGCTGTATCACGCACCGTTGCCTGCTGCAGTGTATAAAATATACGTATTTACGTATAGCTGTGTCTATGTATGTGTTTGTATATGTACCGAGCTCGTACAACACGAAAAACTACTTCCGGGTTTTCCGGCTAGTTTTACACCCCGAACATCAATAATGATATTAATATCAACGTTGCGCAACGATAATCAATTTGTTATATCGTTGAACGGAATATTTTCTACCTAAAATCACGGTGGAAGGGTTTAGCGTAGTTTTCAAAAATCCTGGGGAGTTTTATTTTTTTACCTCCCACATTGGAATGAAAAAAAATTTGACTCCAGTTTGCGTTAAGCTCTACTTAACAGCAATCTTTCGGCTATGAAGCCCCAGGGTATTTTCCGAAGTCGATACACTCAGCAGTGTCTTCGTATTCGGTATAAGCTCAAAGGAAAAAAAAGTTTTTACAAAATTTTTCGGCGTGCTCATGAGTTTGCAGAGTACTGAAGAACTGAGAGATTCTCACCGAGCAGATATAAGGCGTCTTTATACCTACCCCCCGGGTACTCAGTCTCAAACAAATTAGTTGAAGTGTGTGGCTTATTAAAGGCAAGCACGGCTTATTCAAACCAGGAAGTGTCTCGAGCTACCTTATACAGTCTGATGACAGATAAGTCAGGTGTGACCCAAAATGATTTATCGCTAAAAGAAGAGGAAACTCCACGGCACGGTTCAAGAATTTTTCTCAAAAGTAAATCCCTACAAATTCTGTGCAAAAACGAAAAAAAAAAAAAAAAAAAAAGATCGAAATTTGTGCGTTTTTGAGTTTGAAGTAAAATTCGTCTAGGTTTTCGATTTTCATATTTTCATTATATCTGTATCAAACCGTCTCAATGATTCATCTCATTTTCCGTGAGCTTTAAAGCTCGGTGAAAATCTTTCGCTTTAATTAAGGGAGTTTGACGTTCCTAGAGCTTTTCGAGATCAGTTCCGATCCCGCGCGAAGTCGGAATTTCGCTTGACTATAAAGAAGCCCCGGATGGTTTGTCCAAAGTTATCTGGAAGACTGTATACAAATTCTCTTTCCCTTCTTTTCTTCGAAGGGCAAAGTGGCTGAAACATACATCCAACTATCTCCCTGTCTTACACTAAGATATACAACGTCGTTCACGATACCCAACCGGGGGAACTTGCCATACCTACCTACCGGCAGAACATAATCGTAGAGGACCTCGTCGACGTGATCCTAACCGTTTAGTACAGCTGATTTCACGAGCAGCTAACCCTCCATCCCCTACTCTCGCTATACCCTCGAAATATTAGATTCCAAAAGTTGGGTGGCAAGAATAATTCCGTTTCGCTTTAGGCCGGAAGTCAGCCAAATATATATTTATTTATTAAGTGATTCTATTTTCTTCTGCAGCATTATTCGAATAAAAATGATGCAAAATGTATCGATTTTGAGGCAAAAAATGGTCAAGCTTTTTCATCCCCTTTCGATTAAGAACATTATCGATTTGGTTACGATATCGTTACCTTCGTGGTTAATAACCCTTCGTGGCCACACTTAGAAGTCGCACTGGGTAAAATTTCTCCAGCCAAGTTTCAAATGGTTGCTGTGTGAAAACAATCAGTCCGATCGGGATCGAAAAAATACTGAAAATACTTTTAACATTCTAAAACACGTGTAAAAAGTTGTTGCGCCAAAATTCAAATCACAACATGTTGAAAAAATCGCAAATTGGTGAATTTGTCAAAAAATTCACCGTTTTACTCAAAAGATCATAACTTTTTGAATTTTCAATATTTTCAAGTCAAATTTTGACTGGAAAACTCGTCAGATTTGGTACTTCTAGAAAAAAAAATAATGGCATAGTCTACGTTTGGAAACAGGAATTCATTTCGAGAAGTGAAAAGGATCGATTTTGGAGTAGAAACGAATGCGGATTTGTCTTGAAGATATAAGTACAAAAAATGTCCCCTTTCGCTAAAAAAATCGCAACTAAAATATTTGTTAAACATTTCTCACCCAAAATGAGGGCTGAGTAAAATTTGCCCATGGTGGTCACGAAGGTTTAATAATAGGATTCCATGCGTATAACGGTAAGTTTGATATAGAATTGGAGTTTCGGAGGGCAATGTCAATCCTTGTATCGCTTCAAGGGATGATCTTTTCTCGTCTTTAGGATCCCCTCACGGTTCCCTTACTTGCTCATTCACCCTCTCTTTCTCTATCACCCTACTTCCTTCTCTCTTGCTCTTACTGTTTCTCTGTTTTCCTGCCTAGGGCGAGGAGCGTCAAGATAAGGCTACTCATTAGCTCAACCCTTGCCGTCCTATCTGATTACCCCAGGGGTATATCCTTCCTGGTGTTCAGTGTTCACTACTCGCCGTAGGATACGATATAGTCAGAGGTGAAAAAAAAAACAAAAAAAAAAAAAAACAGAATTCGAATCTCATTTCGTATTTCAGGCGAAACATCGCGTTTCGCTGTACGTATTATACATAAATCAATCAACGAAAAATAATGAAACAACGTGATAAAAAAAAAACGAAAAATAAAAATTTGAAAAAAAATCAGCGTTGAAATAGTAATAATTATAATGATATATCATTCGGACTTTCAATATGGACTAAACTGACGAATGCGTGGCACAAATTCGCACCTCTAGTCGTTATATGCTGCAGCATACGTAGGTACATATAACGGTAAATTGTTCGCCTCTGATATTCGGGAATCGACACTAAGCACCTTTACACATGGCTGCTCTAACTACACCGTGCGAGGACCATTTTGCAACTGGGTTAGTTAGGGATTAAGTCTCCGTGAATGACCATTGGCAATTTCACGTCCCTGCCTTTCTACTGTTCGCTTTTCAGCTCAGCTATTTTCCACATGTCACAGCTGCAGGGTACTGTATCCCGTTTTACATACATACACACTAGGTACGCGAAATCGTCCATTCGGCAAAAAATCAAATGAAAAACACCATCCCCTAGAATAAAAATTTTTTCCCCAACTTCCCTTCGCCTTTACTAATAATAATAATAATAATGATAATAATAATGATCATTGTCATCGTGATAACAGCACTCGATACGTTTTGAATTTTCTCTTACGTTTCGAGGTACATATCTTTTTTTTTTTTGTCAGAATGTGAAAGATTCGTTAGAGAGGGTTGAATTGGTGGTTGGATTTTCAAAAATAGAAGAAAAAAAAAAACGAGAAGGGATTTTCTAAGCATTCTAGTCGCAAGTCAGTGTGCGGTGGGAATCGATTAGCAGTTAAAAGGGTTCGGAATTGAATTGGAGGACAGTTTACCGCTTGGTTGATTAACGAACGAACCCCAGCGACTTCATAATCTATTTAACGAGCTAAACAAAGGTGATCGAATTATGCCCCTGCTCGCAACTGCAATTATTCAGTGCCACAGTGGGAGCTAGCAGTAGCAGAACCAGCAACTGTAACAGTACCCACCCTGGTGCAACGCTTACGACGATTGCCAACAAGGTTTCCGTCCATTCGTTCGCGAATTCGCGAATTCCATGGTTCGTTCGTTCGTTCATTCATTCGTTCATTCGTTCATTCGTTTGTTTGTTTGTTTGTTTGTTTCCAGCCGCGGTCTATTAACCGAATTAGCCAATCATTGTTCCACCCTAATCCAAACTCAAAATTTTACTCAACAGCAACTCCCGTTCCAGAATTCCGATGATTAAATTCACCGTGAATTTGCACATTTCATCAAAACATGATGGAATTTTGAAGCTAAAAGAACCAAAAAAAAAACTTCATCATATTTCTTTGATTAATCTGTTGCAGATCACAACGTAATAATTCCTCATAAAAATCAACCCTGATATAGGTGACTTCTTGCGATTTTCTGTATACGGGTTGTTAGACTTGCGTTATCAAGAGGCTAAATGTCATGATGAAATCATCTGCACCGATACGGATTATAGCATTGGTGTAATAATTTTCTGCGACTAGACCAGCCTCGGTTTTCAGCCTCCACCCATTCCGAAGTTGGCAGTGGCTTAGGGCTAACGTTAGAATTAGTTTAGTCAGTAGGAAACTGGTACTGATGCCAGTAGAACACGAGAGGTCAACTCTGGTTGTTCGAGATACATAGAGGAGGATTGTTAGGCAACTGCTAGGTGGCGAGTTAGTAGGGTAACACGCACATGTATCACCAAGAAGTGTCTGAGCTGTCCGCACCAAGTGGCACACACGACGCCCGGCTGTCCGAAATGTGCCTCAGCCATATAGTATATATACATATATATGTATATATATATATATGTGTGTGTATACCTTTCCAGACCCTTTCATAGTAGTGGCTTTCTAGAGACCCGTTGTTCCCAAAGCTCGAACCGTTTTTCACGGTCACCATATAACACCCTGTAGTCCTAGTCCTCGTCGTCCTTCTAGGCACTACCCTACCCAAACCTCGGCGAAGGGTTCCGCGAGTAACTTTATCAAGGGTTGATGACGTACCTCGATATTATATCGGGTAGAACCTCCTAGAACTTGCCTTTTCTTCCCTTATTTTCTTCTTTTTTTTTCTTCCTTTTCTTCTCCGGCAGATCCTGCGCCGATTATAGTCACGTCATTGATGTCACAAAGTGGCATATTTTTGGTTGGGAAAAAATTACTCCTCACATGAGAAATTCAACGTTTTACAGACAAGGATGGTTTCGGTGATGAGATACAATTCAGTTCTACTATTCAAATCCTTCTTCGTAATTTCTGGATCAAATTCCAAGATATTCTGATTCAGGGTGAATTTTGTTGGATATTCTCAAAAATCAAACTGCTTCAAATATTTTGGAATCATTCGAAACGAAAGAACGAAGTGAAGCAATAAATAGAAATTGTTGAAATTCGATTATACGTGCGGTATTGTATATTATCTCGGAAGTCAGCTGTTATCGAAGCATCCATAATTATAGTTTCAAGGACAGATAGGTTGGGCTACTGTTATCCACCGTGCCAATTAATCAAATGTATCCGATCAATTAGCGTTCAATATATCCGCAGTTTCCTCTACTAGACGTTCGCCGTTTCAACGCGCTATGGATACTACACCGCTCGAGGGAAGTGGCAAAACTTTTGACAAAGAGGGGGGGCGCCACGGGGTGGGCTCGAGCATAAGTGATATTTGCATAAACGGTAGCTAGAAGCACATATAATACCTACATATATATATAATACCAAACGCGAAACCAGCTGTAGAAGCATCTGGTCCTCCGATATCACCGAGAGGATCAAAAATGGCAAATTCTGAACGAAACGATACGTGAAAAAAAAAAAAATTAATAGATAAATAAATAAATGAAAAATTTCAAAGGACTAAACGAGTCATAAAAATTTCCAATTCATTCATTGCCTCGTTCGTTTAACACTTTCTTGGCTAATCTTATTGGCTGTTATTAAGATAAGACAAGACATCTGGTCATGCGGGTATCCGGTGCTCTTTGTGGAATTGCTTTTATTGCCGGACTATTTTTTTGCCCTTGGTTCTTTCGCCTCGGTTTGGATAATAAAATTGTCTATGGTAGTGATCAACGGGTATGTAATTCAGAAGATTTTTCCTTTCTCGATGTATACATATCGTATGACTAGAAGCAAAAGGGCCTAAGCGCCAAAAGAAAAATTTTTCGTTTTTTCTAGTGCCAAAATCTTTTTCATACAACATAAGACCTTGTGAGCATAGTCGCAAAAAAAAAATTTTTCGTGGCGCTTAGGCCCTTTTGCTTTTAGTCACATGATATATTTACAATTGACGGAAATATAGTTTGTGGTATAAAGATGATAATAATAAAATTAGTTGAGAGTTTAATGGAGTTTAGAGTAAATTTGTTTATACTCATTATAATAATACCAGAGATTAATCGAATGAGATAATCTCGTTAGATGGGCTTTTTCATTCCACGTCTCATTATATGGTTTTGCCTCCGAGTAGGTATAGCTTGTCCTGGAAGAACTTAGCCGAACGTAATCGTTCGGTACTTAAGTGAACGTTTTTTCAACCTCCCGCAAATGTTATATATGATGATAAAATCTAACGCAGGAGTTCGCATCGCCTTATATACTGCACCCCAACGGGCTTTAGATATCCTGCTGTTACTGCACATAAGTATATGTACTGGTCTGCAATGTGGAATGGGCAAAAAGCACTTACGCTTAGTACGAAGTGGAGAAAAAACTGAAGAAAATAAAATAAAAAAAATATGTTTTTTGCAAAAAACAAGAAGAAAAACACTAAAAAGAAATTTTTTGTTGTTGTCTTTTTATATTAAAAAGATAACGTATACGTGTAGATATAGTATGTATATGTACTACATATATATATAAATATTTATAAATTTTTGGCAAACAAATGCAAACGAGCTGGGGGAGATACTCGCCTGTATATATACCGGGATGTTGGGCGTCGACGTCGCGACGCTAATGTCTCAAGACAGAGAGATCCTCCGGTAACCAGAAACCTTATGAATAACTAATTCGAGAAATTATCATAGGCATTAGTATCTACCGGCTGGGTGTTGGTATGCTAATGCTCGTAACGAGATGTATGTATTATATATATCACGGTTGCAGAAGGTATGTATTAGGTATATACATATATCTCACTGCTCTGTAGGTACATATACCTACAAGAGATTCTCTGCAGTTCCATTTCACCTAGTATAGCAGTTTTCCCATGTACATGTACATGTACACCTATATGTACATATACTTGTACCTGAGAAGAAACACGGCTAGGAAATGAAACCTGTGGCTGCAGAGTAGGTAAATACGTGAAGGTGTACCTACAGAGGAAGAAGAAATATTCAAAGAGCAAAAAGAAAGAAGATAAAATAAGAAAAACCAGAACTCTAGGATTTTAGTAGATTTATCTTCTCCATTTGGTGAAAATTATTTTTTGTAATTATGAAAACCGGATTTACACTGACGTAATTATTTAGAAATTCATTTGACTATCTACCTCGCTTTATAGATATACAATATATTATATACGAAAGCTCGGGCGTTGCTTATCGCAAGTGCATTTGTTTGCCCGGGGGATATTAATCCGTCGAACTGTTCATATAGCCAGAGCTCTAGCAATCAATAAATTGTCAGTGATGAATAGTTGAGTTTCGGTTTTACGTATCCATCACGAAGTTTTCACCCCCTACCTTCAACCTCGCCAATATCTACCACCCCTATTCTACCGCATGGTTTAATTTCCATGTAAATTCACAATTTTATTACTAGAAAACTGGGATTGGATGTCGCGTATAGGTAACTCACGACTTCATGTTCAAAACGACTCTACGTTTTATTGCAAAACTATTTCATTTCAACACGGTAGTAGTGTTGGTTCGTTGTTAATTCCTTTTAATTATCCCAACGTTTTCGAACTTCGTATAATATGTGTATATGTATATTTATACAGTTGATGTACAATATTCGCACGTTCTGAAAAGCGTACATATAACTTTCACGAAAATAACTAAATAATATCACGCGCTAGACAAACTCTTCTACTATGTACCTATACTAGCCCGTTTTGTACCTACCTCGTATATATTTTAATCGTTGAACCAAATTTATATACCTCACTGGCGAAGTTCACCCCCTGCTGGTGCTCAGCGTCAAACCAAAAAGTTATTGCTCAGCAATCGTAAAGACAGGGTGGTGCTGTTAGTTTATATTTGAAACGTAGGATAAGCCGTCGAGCTTTTCCGACTGCAGGTATATGTATACACGCTTCTTGTTTAGAGAGACGAAAGTTTACTGCCGATGCGATACGGGCGTGTATACTAGAGTATATAGCCAAGGAGAATACGACATCCGAGAAAAGCTCAAAGTTGAGGAAAAATAATAACCGACTCCAAGCGCTTTTTTTTTTTTTTTTTTTCTTCTTTACTCAAAAGCCAGTTACTTTTCCTCAAGTCAAGCCAAAGCGCCGATCTCAGCCTCATTTTGAACACGAAGAATTGCCCTTCCGATTTACATGGCGTGATTAAAATTAAAAGGGCGTATGTGCCAAAAATGACAGTATCGTAACGAAATATCAACAGAATTATATGGGAAGCTACCAAAAAGCGAAAAGGCGTATACACCATGCGACTGAAATTATAAAAGCGTATGCACCAGAAATTTTTTAAGGCCGATACGCCCTTTTGATTTTATTCAAATGTGAGAATAATAAAAAAGTGGCTTCGTTTGTATAATGCCCGAATTGAGAAAAAATGGCTCATACACCCGTTTGGTTTCAGTCAATTACTCGAAATGAAAAAAATGGCTTATACGCCCTTTCGTTTTTAGTCAAGAATGTCTAAATTATGAAAAAGTGGCTCATACACCCGTTTGATGGACAAATGCTAAAATAAGAAGGCAATGGCGCAGACGCCTTTTTGATTTTGATCGAGTACGTCATACGTCCTTATATATGTTACCAGGACTAATTTTTTGTTATATGGCTAGTATACAGGGTGGGGCAATAACTATCATCACCTCAAATATCTCTGAAACTTGAAGCTACAGCGGAAAATTCTTTTGACAAAAGTTGTTCAGGGTTGAGAGGGCCATCGTATACAAATACCGATTTTTTCGTAAGTGGAGGCGCTCAGGAGATATCAAGGTTATCTACATTTTTTCAAATGGACTCATATATGTTTTTGGTCCCACGGCGTGATAGCGGCTTTTGAGACGAGTTCAATGACCTATAACACAAGGTCGTTCAAGGTCGTACGAGATCGAGCCCTCTCAACCCCGAACAACTTTTGTCAGAATAATTTTCCGCTGTAGCTTTTAGTTTCAAAAATATTTGAGGTGATGATTGTTATCGCCCTACCCTGTATACATACGCCTTTTTTTTATTCAAATAACAAAAGGGCGCGAAATGGCACACGATCAGTCCATTTGATTTTAGTCAAATGGCAAATTTTGTGTCTATCGTAAGATGAGAAGTAAGTGAGATATCGACCACCAAAGTCCAACTTATTTTTTTCTCTTCATTAGACAGTCTTTCTCTCCGTATACGGTGAAGTGCTAAACTCTAAAGTGTTGAAGTACGATACGAAAGGTATGAAGGTGGATTGTAGAAGTCTTCAAAAGCCCAGGACACCTCGAGTCCTATCAACCGTCGAAAAGTTATCTGGTCTTCCTCGAAGCTCCGTGCTTTTCCCCCATTGTTCGCTAGGGCCAGGGAGGGTACGGTTAAGCTGGTGGTTGGCAAAAGTTCGGCAAAGTTATTAAAAGTTTCTTTAATGCCAGTGCAGGTTTTAGATTTGATTAGACAATCGTTTAACCCCCTTCAGAAAATCGTTAGAATTCCGCTTCCATACGACATATACCTCTGCACTGGTAGGTTTGGGTACCAACTGGCCAATGCGTAGGTACATAGCTGTATAAAAAGTTTAAAAGGTCAATAATAATGGTGTACAAAAATGCACGTATATACTGTTGGGAAATTTGTGTCAATATTAACAAATTTCGCGTGTCCCAGTTGGTGCACTCAAAAATTATTGTTCATTTAACAGAAAAGTTACATGTCGAGTGTTGACACGTAGTTTATGTTGATATTTCAACACAAAAGCAAGTTAGGTAATCCAACCTATCAATATTACACGAAATTTGTGTGATTGAAATTTTATTTGAGTAAAATTGATTTGTTCCTAATATTATCATTAGCTAATTGAATGGGTCAAATTAACTAGAAATTTGCGTGAAATTTAACTTCTCAGGTACACTTACACACGCGTTTTGTAAAATTGATGAAATTATCTTATAAATTGAACAGAACTTTTATGTTCGACACAAAAGATATGTTGACGTTTCCGTCGATGAGTTGAATTTAAAATTCGATATAAAAGATACGTTGAATTTTATGTCAGCATGTTAAGTTCGATATTTGAAATATATTTGAAATAATTTGTCCAAAAAACGTCATGCCGATTAAATTAAAAGTCGACTGTGTAGTGAATTGAACAAAAACATTTTGACTTCTGATTTTTTTTCGAAACAGAAACACAAATTTTCCAAAAGTGTAGGTAATCATCCCGCCGAAGGAGAAGCACCTTTTTATCAAAAATCTACCCGCTTATTCACTAGAACCTGTGATTAATGGCTGAAAACGTTGATTATCGAAATTCATTAGAAATTTTAAGGCAAACGAGGAATTCTTAGACACGGGTTATCACGCGAAAGAAATGAGAATCCGGACCCTGCAGCCATGAAGTAAGGGCGAAAAAAAAAGATAGAGTAAAAAGTAAAAAACGAAACAAAAAACCAAGTATAACTCATTAAGGGTCGCTTGTTCGCGAGCAATTTCACGAGGTTGGTAGGTAGGTAGGTAGATAGGTAGCTGGTATGTTTCGCTGAAGGTTGCTACAATTTCCATAACGCAATGTACATAGTAGCTGGCATTACGTGGTTGGTTGGTTGGTTGGTTGGTAGATAGGTACAACAACCCAGCGGTGTACCGCCGTTCTACTGCTGCGATGTAAAACAGACATTTCTCGACGATGTTGCAATTAAAAAATTTTCAACCCAAAAAGAATATTAAACCCCAACAGACAAAGCCGGAGGGGTAAGCGAGTCCAAAAAATAAAAAATTAAAATTAAAAAAAAAGAACACTGCAAACTGTAAAGAAGATTTCAAAATTTCTGTAAAATCTACGAAGAATTAAATTAAAATGAAAAATATTTCAAGACCAAGACGAGTCTATGTAGAGAAAACAGCAAATTGGAATGAAGATTTACAAATTTGAGAAACAGGAGGAAAAGTTAAACAAGAGAGAGAGAGAGAGAGAGAGGAAACTCGAAACTACCGAACTGACAATGACATCAGATGCGAAGAATCGCATGAAAATTAATCAGCTCAAGCTAATTGCTGCAACAATGATTAGCGGCCACTTAAGGATCTTTGAGTAGAATGGAGCACGCGCGGTCACTTTGAAAGTGGTGCTTTAATATTCACTTCTCGCAGAAGCTAAAAATACAGTCTAACCCATTAGCAGGGAATGGTTGAGACTTGGGAGTCTGCAACCCCATAACGAAAGGAGTTTGTCCAGGAGTCAGAAACCTGGGCCGAAACGCGACCCAGTTTGCACCCCCAAGCCCAGTGGGCGGATATATATATTTCTTAAAAAGTGTAATTAACCATTGTTGTACACTAAGCCAAGGCAAAATGGTCCAAGACTGAGGACTACGTTTTAAGCTGAGCTTGTATCAAGTTTCCGAAAACCACTGCGCCAAAAATCGCGTGCTAAAAGGTGAAAAAATCCGCATATTTCCTTATCTTCGTGATTGTCATCTGGGGCGGGATCTAAATTCCAAATTTTCATGCTATCGACTTACAGTTTTTAGAAAAATTATTCTCCCAAAAATCTACGTAGCTAATTTAAAAAAAACTCCGAATGAAAAACCACCGGATGTTCAAAATTCCAGAAAGCTATAAAGATCTGAAAGGCCAGAACTTCGAATCTAGGAATTTGCTTGTGCAACGTCGTTTATTAGATATTTTTGAGATGGGCTTCCCTCAAATTTGCAGATTTTTAGATTTCCTGAGTTTTTAACTTTCAGATCACTGAGCTGTCCGCATTTTGACCTTTCGGAATTTCCAACTTCTAAACTCTAACGTTTCTAGAAACTCAGAATCGTGTCTCACATACATTCAGAATTTTGACGTTACAGAACTTTTCAGTCCCGTTCCGTCATTTGAAACTGCAGTAAAATCCATCCTGCAGTGAAAAGTGGAAACTGGCATAATTTACAAAGACGAATAAGAAGTTCAGCTGCGACGCGCTGCTAATGTGTTTAGTCTCTAGTAAGTAAAATGGGGTGGTAAAAGCCTGTGAAAATTTCTCGGTCAGTTAAATTTTCCCCCATCTCATTGTACAGTTTCGAAACCTCGATGGTTATTTGCCGCGTTTACTTGTACCGAACGAATTTATCCCCAAAATTACCATCACCCAACTGACACGCGAAGTATTCTACGAACGGGGATGTAGCAAAGGACTTAATGGACCGGCTAAGTGCACCGTAATCACGAAACGTAAACATGAATAGAACTTAGAACCCGGGTTATCGTCTCGTATACTGCATTTCTACTTTGAGCCAAAGTTGGCTCAAGGGTATTTATGAAAACGATCCTGTATAGCGAGGCAGGAATAAGGAAGAAAGAAGGATAATCCATACCTACCATGGATGATAGTAGCGGAAGTTGGCAGATAGAATTTTCAGGTTCATCTGTTGATATCCCTCGATTCAGCAATTTTTACCACCCCCTCAAAAATCGCTGCTTTTTTTGCACAATTTTTACTCATTTCGTTTTATTCTTGAGCTCGTTTTCCATCTTTTTCTTCTTCTCCTTCTTCTCAGAGGGTGAACTCGATTCGCCCAGTAGCAATCTAGGTAAATGCATTCCGCCAGTACGCGTTAGGTGGTACATTAATCTTGAACAGTGTTTATAGTTCCCACAGCGTTCCGAATCGTAGGGAAATCCTTTATCCGGTCTAGAATCTTTTCCCTCTTTCTTATTCCGCTCTGCAGCTTCTTCATCTTCCTCCTATTCTTCATCCTCTATTTCCGCCTCCATCGAATTCTTTTTCTTTTTAGGCTTCTTGCTTCTTCTTATTTGTACTGATGGGAGCAGCGCCCAATCCGCCTCTCCACAATCAGGAATATTCTTCACCAGAATATATACTCGAGAAATATTTCACTGACATCCGTTTTAAAAAATGAACGAACTGGGAACATTTTCCCCACCTTAAAGTCTCCATTTGTCCTACGCCATTCGATGCATTGATTAAAAAAAAAAAAAAAAAAAAAGGAATCCGGATAAAAGTGAATGTCACGAAAATTTGTGAGAAAAAAAAAGAAAAAAAGAAAAAGGAACACTTGACATTAGCGAAAACGGTGAAAACCGGATGTTGTGAAATTTTTTATTCACGAGACTCATCGCGATTCAAAACGTTTTACGAATACTCACCAAGGTTTAGGGATTCCCCTCTACCTCCTAATATTACCCTCGTTCCGATTTTTCACCATCAGACCACCGCGGGAGAAAAAGAAAGAGAGAGTTACGTGTCTCGTTTAGTCAAGAACAACCCCGATCTTTCCCTCCGCTTATACGAATTTATTTAAACTTGGCGAAAAATGCTAAGGGCGCGAAGAAAAAGAAGTCGTAGAAGAAGAAAAAGGAACAAAACAAAAAGAGGGAAAGGGTCTCGCAATATTGATCTTCCAGAAAATGATCCTCTTTCAAAACGTGCACGAAATTAGATGAAGTAGAAGAACATTTTTTTTCGAGTAAAATAATTTTTCGATCTCAAGGATCAAACGTCAAATATCCGCAATTTGAACCAAAAAAGAAACAAAAAAACTCCGATTTCTTGAACAATGAGAAACGTAGTCAATTAATAATTAAATGACGTTTTGACTGATACCAAAACAGTAATTTTTTCATCGTTTATTTCGACGTTCAAAATTCAAGGAAGCGATTGATCAGCTCCTTTTCAGGATCCTCTTTAAGCTTGACTTTACCCTCTGCGTGTGGTTAGAGAGTGAGAGCCTCTTTAAATTCCACCTTCAATTTTAATCAGACCCATGTCTCGTTGACGGACAGACTTTCTCCGATCAGTATTGATGAGCGGGTTCCACATGTTCAACAATGAATCATTTAGAACGCGAGCAATTCGAGACAAGATTCGAAAGTTTGACCCGCATTAGCCTCCTGAATTTTTTGACTTCCGATTTCACGTCGCGAAGTTAAAGTCAGACAAGATGCAAAAGAGCTTATTTTGATCACTTCTTGCGCAGAGCTTCAAACGAAATTTCAAAGTTTTGGTTATCCCAGGGAGAAAATATCTGAAATTTTTTAGTATCGTCAACGTTTTTTGAACAATTATTATAAATCCGGTTATGTAGGTATCCAATTTGTCAGGAAGTTGACATAAGTGGAGCTTTTAATACATCGCACCGCGAAACGATCATGCAAAACATGCAGCACGAACATATTACGTTCTCAGTATTATATATGCAGGTTATACCGTATAGAAACTCCTGCAACGTGATTTGATAAAGGTAAAAATTCAGCTTATGAATATACAAGTGCGGTTTAAAGCGAGCCCCTCCAAGTACCTTAACCAGCATTCATGCCATGCAGGGGTTTTCTGATCGACCATCGCGTGCCACATGCAGTTTATGCATTATCAGAGAGTCATGAGAAGTCTGCAGGACTTTGAATAATCGTTTGGTATTAGAAAATTCATAGTTTGGTAAAGAATCGGTCAGATTAAAGCCTGTCTCGTCATATTCAAGCGTTAGTTTCTTCACTTCCATTATATAAAATCCTTTACCATTTTCCACCCCTTTCGTTACAAAGGGGTTGAAATTCACCCATTCGTCACTGATCGCAGGAGCAAAGAGCAGGTGCCAGAAGTCGCGTGCTTCACGAGTTAACGTATCCAGCAGGATGTTAATGGGCGCGTATATATGCCTGAACGGCAAATAAAATGAAGAGGGTTTAATGTACCAACTACCCCTTGGTATATGAAGCCCAGATGCGAGTTAGTTAAAACCGAACGACATGGTTACCGGATTAAATTACCTTTTGATGACGAATCGTATAAATAAAGCCAAAAGGCTCAGTACCTACTGGCGTATAGATTTCGATCGAGTGATAATCACGGGTATTAAATTTCTCAACGATTCTCGTTTGGGGGTGTGAAAATTTCTGCGCTATAAATTCGGTAGACTTCTGAGCCTAAAAGAGGTGAAGCCCCTTTCTTTGGAGTAACTGCGTACATACGATATACATATAGGTATATGTGATTGATAAGGGAATTTGAAACTTGAATGAAGAAACATGATCGATTTAAAACATTGATACCTATACACCGTAGCGATGAATGCTTTCAAATCTCGCTATAATTCTGATTGATCGAACCGTTCTACCGACGATACTTTAAAACCTTTTCATTGTAGTTTCTTCTTCCATATTCCACCCCCGTATAACGCTTGTAGCCATTGCAAGCTCAGCTGCGTTTGAAAATTGTATAAAATAAAAGAAAAACGTATTAAAAACAGAACAAATTGTAGGTAAAATGTACTAAAGCTGGAAAATTTGTCATCACAACACATATGGCTTATTCGACTGAAAGTTGACGTTCTAATTTCTTATTGCAGATTGATTACTCTTCGACCTCGCTGTGTCCATCTGCAAACTGCAACCGCGAGTTTGGTGAGTAGTATTTTTCACGTTTTTGATTTTTTTTTTTTTTTTTTTTTTTATTCTACATTCTTCTTTTTTTTTCTGTTTTTTGTTTTATTTTCTTCATCGCAAGAAAATACAAGCGCCTCCACTCGTAAAACCACGCTCGTAAACACGTACTGGTATACATTTGGAGTCTTTTATCATGCAAATAATTCTCTACTCCGGAGAAATAACCGTAGGGTGTATTTCGTATTTCGCAATGTTTATTTTTTTGTTTGCAACTTTTCCTTTTTTTTTCTGAGGTGGGCAATTGGGTACATTTGCTCACCTCGTGTTACAATAAATTAACTCTACCCTGATTCACGCACCTGCATTATTATACCTACATAATCATGAAATGTGTGGAGTAAAAAAAAGTAAAATCAAGTCTAGCTAATTACGATATGTTGGATTTTTGTTTTTGGCATTAGAATTGTTATTCTCTTGCCCAATGAAAACGACTACACGTATGTATAATTATTCTTCGTAAACGTACACTGTTAGAAAAAAAAAACGTTCCAGGAGGTCCACTAAAATTTTTGCGTTAATTTTGACACTTATTTCTAATTACAACAACCTAAAATGATAGTTGTTTGTTAAAAATATGGTTGTTTGAACTAACAAAACGTGTCAAAATTAACACAAAAATTATAGTGGACCTCCTGGAACATTTTTTATTTTTTTTTCTTGGAACAGTGTATATTCCACCTGTATATATGTAAGGGAAAGGGAAATTTGTCTGGTAAATTTATCCACAGGAAGCTGAGGTGCAGGAGGACGACGGTTCTCTAGCTTACTATACTATCTTTCGATCGGACTTGAATTTCCATGTTAAATACGTATAGTGCCTTATATGTATATACCCTTCTGCCACGTACAGTATATATCCTACGTGGGTGTAGAACCAGGTGCTACTCTGTAGCAACGGGTTTCAAACATCTGTCCTCGTGTGTAACAGTGGGTAGATATTATACGTATATCCATTAGGTGACATAGGTGCGTTGTTGAAATATATACGTCGCATGATCCTAAATTACATCTTTTTTTGACTATCGTTTTCCCCCAAAAAATGTCCTTTATCATTTTTCTTCCCTGTTTTTCATTTCCGGAGGCACGCACATTTTGGAATCTTTCGAAAGAATCGGTTTCGACGACGATATTTCTTCTCTAAACCAATATCAGATTTTTGAAAAATAGCATCGAACACTAATACGTAGAGAAATCGATTTTTTTCTTTTTCTTTTTCTTTTTTTTTTTTACTTGTCTACGATGAAAAGTGCTTTGAAACTAAATTGGATTCTCAATTTAGTAACTTGACAACACGTGGAAGTAAAGCCCCTGGGGTCCTCTGGCATTTTGTAATTCGGCCTCGGACCCGACCCAACCGCGTTTCGTTCTCGCGCTGACGTATCGGCAATCTATAAATCACAGACCTTCGGGGGTAACGGAGGTACCCCGTCGTTTCTACAGCCTCCGATCCTTCTGCTTTTGCTCAGAAATTTTCAGTGCTATATACATATATAGGTACAAACGTGGATGGGTTAAGGGTTCGGGTCACCTAAAGGGATGGCCGCCACGTCAAGTAGACCTTTTGCGCTCTGAATTAATAAGCTATTAGGCCCTGGTTCGTCCACAGCGTGATATGTAAAGGATATAGAGATATACAGGAAGAAAGAAAAAGAGAAAAAAGACTTGGAAGAGTTCCGTCTTGGCATCATACGTCGTCAAAATCCATAGGGCAATTAACGGAGAAAAATAATTTGAATACCGATAATTTATTCAGCCGATTGAGGATTTTCTTCCAATTATGATATCGGAAATACATACGTATATTATATACACGCTTGATGAGAAAAAGAAAAGAAAAATGAAAATTCGAATGCGGAAAAAAACTCCCGCGCTTTTATCAACGCGATTCTTTGAGCCTGGGTTCATTTTTCCCTCAATTTTTACCTTCTCTCTTTCCCCAAAAAGCAAACGTTGAGGATAAAACGGCCGTATATACAAAGTGGGCCTTTTAATTGGTGGTGGAAAGAAAAACAGAGGAAAAAGAAGAAGAAAAATGAAATACAGGACATTTTCTTAGTCCTAATTCGTCTTTCTCTTTCCCAAGTTGATATCTTCGTCTGAAACTCTTTGCAATACAAATTTTTCATTTTTTTTCTTTGACTGTTGAGTGTAATATTCGTTTTTTTTCTGCAGGGATCAACGACTGCACTTTGATTTTTTTCAAAATTTTTGTTGCCGTTATATAGTAATTTCAAAATTATAATTCAACTTGCACAGTTTATATACATTTATGAGTTGAAATGTAATTAAACTTGCGAGTATTTTAATCGCGGTGGAAGAAACGAGAAGAAAAGAAAAAAAAAAATTTGCAGAAAATGTATGCAATTATGATGTTTAGCAGTTTCCACTGTACATAACAGATATTTGCATCGTTACTGCATTACCTACAACCGCAGAAGTATATATATATATATATATATATATATATGTATACGTTGGTATATGTGTATTAAGTTCAGGGGTAGTAATAATTCGTAACATCCGCCCTGATATTATTCATAGATTCAATCCCCTCGAGAGAATGTAACTCGTGGAAACAAACATTATCGCAGAATTTCTGTCTCCGAACTTTGATAGTGGCTGAGTACGTACGTAGCGTACCTACCTAGCTAGAGCTGCTACCTATCTAGCTGTAATCGTATGCGGTACACATATACCGATTACCCTCCGTCCCTTATATATGAGGACAAGGAAGTTTCATAAAATCTTGTAATTGTTCAAGAAAATGACTTGCACATCATTATTGAACTTTTTATATCCCAGAGAGCGAAAGAGAGCGAGAGAGAGAGAGAGAGAGAGAATTCTGCTGTACAAGATCTACCGACATACATTATACACGTATGTATGTAAATGACAATAATGCAGGGAGACTAGATTGAAGGGTTTAGAAAATGAACATTCATATCATCGCAGCAGGGCACGGAGAAATGTAGAAGTTTTCAGTTCTTTGAAAAGAAGTAAAAAAAAAAAAAAAATTTTGATGAATAGATTAGTTAAAATTATCCAAATGACAGAAAAAAATTTGTGCAACTACGGAAAAACGAGCCAGACGATTTTATACCTCCAAATCAAATCTTGTACTATTCTGTGTAGAAATGAACATTGAAAATAGTGAAAAAGTTGTTTAGATTTGTTTCGTTCGTTTTTTTACTCTTATTGAAAATTTATCTAATTCGTGAAATAAAATTGATGAAAGATCGCAACTGAAAGGATCTGCGATTGGAGTCCATCGTGATAAAACTGCGGCTGATGATTGAACGGAAGTTTCCAATCCACTACTATGCTGTAAATATAGTGGAAAAATTCTATTCCAATTATAAATCATGTAGAAATTCGAAGCGGAATTAAAGTACCGGATTAAAAAATTTCGGAATGGTCAAAATTCCGAATTTATTTCCGACGCGATCCTGAACTTTTAGAAACGTTTATATAGAGTTCAGAACTTGCGAATTCCGATAGGTCGAATTGCAGACGGCTCAAAGGTCCGAAAGTTCGAGACTCAGGAAAACCAAAAATCCGGAAATTGAGGGTTTGGCCTTCCGGATCTTTAGCTTTCGGGATTTTGAACCGTTGGTGTTTTTCCATTCAGAGTTTTCCAAATTGACTACGCAGATTTTTGGGGAAATAATCTTTGTGAAAACGGTGAATCGGTAGTATAAAAGTTCGGAATTTTGATTTTTCGCAGCTTTTTGAATTCAGAATTTCAATCCCACCCCAAAAATTCCATCAGTTTCGTGCTGAAGTCTTATTTAGTTGGATTTTTTCAAATTCTTTTAGCGGAAACGAGCCTGACAGTCACAGATAATCGTATATACATAGGTATATGAAGAGTCGAGAGATAGAAAGGGGATCGAGTTTCGCCTTGATATGACTTACGATTAGATTGACTGAGTAGGTATAGCAGGTAGACAAGTTAGTTAGTCTACATGGTATAATCTGGCAAAGGAATATATAAGGAATATGGTACCTATATCTAGCACATGCATTATACCTAGAGCAAGGTAAAAGGGAAGAAGGCGGTGTGGAATGGAGAATGGAGAATGGAGAACGGAGAGTGGAGAGTGGAGAGTGGAGAGGAGCCAACCCGGAGGAGGAAGTTTCATTAATGTTTTAGAAGATCCAAGACTATGGTAGAATCCTGGTTCGAGCCAACCAGTACGCCTCGAGGAATTGCTGATTGTAGTATCTACCTACGTTGGAGGATATTGCAGTCTGATAGCATTTAGTTCGAGCGGCAACGCGCATTGTGATAGGAAGTGGTAGTTATGTAAATTGGTTTAAAGCGTCGTAATTGGTCAATTTCTGCGGTAAACTGCCCTATCTTTCTCTCTTCCTCTCTCTATCTCGATCTCAATCTTTGTTACATATCCTCAGATAACATCGACTCATGCAATTTTATAACATAAATTAAATATATTATATTCATCGAAATCAATTGCAAATTCGAATATTGCACAACCGTAACCTCCTCTCTCTTTCTTTGCCAAATAATCCACCAGCCAATGATCGTTTCCGAACTTTGACTGAATGAAGGATAACTC
Organism: Ametastegia equiseti; assembly: GCA_963989295.1. Taxonomy (NCBI): domain Eukaryota; kingdom Metazoa; phylum Arthropoda; class Insecta; order Hymenoptera; family Tenthredinidae; genus Ametastegia; species Ametastegia equiseti. The sequence goes on from OZ022392.1 coordinate 7,242,421, forward strand.
CATTCATTTCTTCGCCAAGATCATTTCGTTAAATCTCAATTGTCCAAATTTAGTTATCTAGGATGAAAATTCTTCGGAAGATGTGTCGTCGTGAATTAATTTTGGAAAAAAAGATGACAGAAAATTGAAAAATTTAGAATTTTTTTTTCACTATAATTATTTGCGCAACTGACTTGGTCCGAATATGCGAATTTTCCAATTTCCCAGAGTCGACTCACCACGTATTGTATATTTCGGACAATTTTGATCCTATGGATTATATTTTTTTTTGCAGAACGTGAATTTTCACGGATTGTTCAATTCGAAACAGAATATATAGTACGTCGTTTCATTGTGGTCTTCGAAAGCACTGAGTGCATGACACGACGGGGTTTCCCACCCTTAGAGCTAATGGGAATCCTGGGGGTAAAGAACGCTGCGTTGTTCATGTGATCAAATTTGGGTCATCGAAACCTGGAGTGAAAGCAAACTCTAGTCCATATGCACAATATGCAAGTTTTACAATTTTTCCTACGTACATTTTTCATATATTTATCACAAACGATGACGTGGATTGATTTTTAATCGGTTATTTTCTTAATCGAGACTTTAATACACACATATCGTAGGACTGCAGAAATTTGTCGAAAAGTATAATACAGGGTGCAAAAATTCTGAATTCTGAAAATAGTATCGTAAAAGAACGACCCTTTCGTCAAAGTAGAATAAAACGAATAGAAAAAGAAAAATATATCGAAAAAGAAGAGAACAAAAAAGTAACATAGAAGAAAAGAAAGAAGGGGGGGAAAAAAAAATGGGAAAAGTAGTTGCGGCGCGTAGTTCAAAATGGCGGGCAAAAATAGCGAACCACTTTTCATCCTTTCGCTATATGCGGCTGCACTTCTCCAGCTCGGCGCGTGTTCGCTGTGCAAACTTTTTTCAAATTGCCACGAGAGTGCTTCTAGCTACCGAAGACGGTTTCATCCCGGGCTCGAGGATATTACTACGCTAGCTAGCTAGCTAACTATATAGCTCTGCTACTGGCCCGCGTTCTTCAAACGTGAAAGGAAAAACCGAGAAAACAAAAGGGTAGACTCTGGTGAACCAAAGACAAAAAGGAGCACCTCAGGTATACGGATATTAATTTTTTCACTTTTTTACTTAATTTAATTTTGAATTTTTTTTTTTTTTTTATGAAGAAAATTTCATTTTGAAATGTTGTTCTTCTTTAACCCTTTGTGGCCACACCTTTGTAGATTAACTTTGTAGTCACACTAGGTAAAACTTACCTATAGCCAAGTTTCAAATGGTTACTGTGTGAAAACTATATTAGTTCGATAGGGATCGAAAAAAATACTGAAAATACTTTGAACATTTCAAAACATGTGTGAGAAGTTGTTACGTCCAAATTCAAATCACAACGTGTTCAGAGAAAATCGTAAACAGATAAACTTGACAATAATACATCTTTTCACTAAAAAATTTAGAACTTTTTGAATTTTCAATATATTCAAGTCAAATTTCAACTGGAATACTCTTCAGGTATGATACTTCTAGGAAAAACATAGTGGCAAAGTGCACGTTTGAAAACGGGTATTCATTTCGACGTGTGAAGATGATCGATTTTGGAGTAGAAATAATACGGATATATATCTGGAAGAAATAAGTGCGGAAAATGCACTTTTTTGCTAAAAAAAATCGTAACTAATGCATCTGTTAAATATTTCTAACTCAAAATAAAGCCTGGGTGAAATTTACCCATGACGGAGGGTTAAATTTCCTCCTTTTACTTCGTCTATTCGATCTCAAACGATTTGCTAATACCTCCCCGAGATTGAAAAAAAAAATAAAAACGGTGAAGAGATTTTTGCGGTATCAGTTAACCCCCTATAAGTACTTCACTAGGAAGAAGACTGAGTCTAAATTTGGCCTGGGGTATCGGGGGTCGTTCCGTGGACCCATGTCTAGCCATAAAATCGGATAACAATGTCGGTAAATAGTGGAATTATCGGTGTGATTACCGAAGCAACGATTTGTTATCCACAAATCGCTCGTAGAATGTGAAAAATGATCGGTCAACTATACGTCGCCCTAGACTTTTCATCCCCTTTTATGATCTTTCCTACCGTTCAGTATATTTCTAAAAATCTTTGGGACTAGCGAAAGCCATTATTTTACACAGGAACCAATACTTTTCTCTTTCAAACGTAATAAAAAATAGAAAATTAAATAGCAAAAAAGAATCTCTGATCAATAAAAGTAGATAAAACCCACCCCTATTTTTTCGTACTCGACCCTCGATTTTTCATCTCGACAAAAGTAATCGAAAAATCATCAAAAAATTGAGATGAAAAAATAAAATTTGTATTTCTGTGCAGCGGCTGCTGCAGCCACAGCAGTGCCTAACGCTAAATCCGAGTTAGTAAGGCTTTACTGTATCATATCATATGAGGTTGTCTCTTGGGGGCTAGAGGCGTATCTGTTCTCACCGTATACTACAATCCCTGTACACGATATACAGGCAGAGGTTTGAGGTATACCTACCTACATGCAAAGGTTATACCCAGGTTGGATATATATAGGTAGGTGGTGGATATAGTATATAGGTGGATATAACAGCAGCGGGAATATAGTACCGGGTTTTGCCTCCCTTAAATCACGCCGGAGCGACATCGAGCGACGGAAAACCGCTAAAAACGTGCAAAACTCGACCCAGTTTCCCATGTTTATCGAAATATTGCTGCTACTCCATACCCACCCACCTACCAACCCCAGCAATAAACGTACACATTCGCTAATATTTGGACAGGGGCTGTTCCCACCCCAACCCCCTACGTACTGCTGCACTTTTTATACCTCTGCTACGCATACGTATATTTTTCCACGTCACTCAATATTTTTTCGTTTTTGTTTTCGTGAGGAATTTTCGAGTTTTTTTTTTTTACGTTCAGATTTTGATTTTGAATGATCAAATTTCTTTTACGTACACTTTTTCGTTTATTCCTTCATTCTAGCTTTGGAATTTTCTTGGAAGAGTGTTGCGGGTTAAGTCGAAGTAATAACCGGAAATGGACGAAGTTTTTTTTTTTTTTTTTTTTTTTTTTTTATCCAGCCGAACTGCAACTCGGAGGGGGTTTATTCTTCGCTAATCACTTGCTTCGGTTCAAACCACGTACAACTTCAATTTCAAAGAGACCTGGGTACGTATAGTGTGGTAAGCCATGAGAGAAAATGACCGAGTTTAAACCGTTCAAGCAAAAGCGAACACTCGAACACTGCGCGAACTCACTTCTTCCTCTTTTTCTCAGAATCGTTCATTCGTTCGTTCGTTCATTTTTTTTTTTTTTTTTTTTTCAATATCGATTCATCGAATTCCATTCAGAACATCGAGTCGGTCAAAAGAAATCTTGATTTCTTTTTTTTTTAATTTTCGTCTCTTCATTTCTTTTTAATAATAATTTCAAAATATCCATACAGCAGCCGTGTATCGTGGAATTTGAAAATTTGCAGACTCAATCACTTCTGTGGTAAGAGAAAAAAAAGAGAAAAAATGAAAATAAAAAGAAAACAAGCAAAGAGGCACGAAATTGAATTTCATCCTTCAGGGGACCAGTACAGCTTGGTTTCGGAAATTTAAAATAGTGCAGAATTCATTCATATTTCACAACAGAAAAGTTTTCATCTTCAAAACTTGTGTCGTGAGGATTTCGGAGCAGCGTTGTTCGGATTAAGATAATCTTGAGGGCTAATTTTGTTCGGAAATAAAATCCTTATCATATGAACGAGGAGATTTTTTCATGTTTCAGTATTGGCTAATTGTAAGTTATTTGCAAATCAGTGGCTCAAATTTTGAAAACCTTGGATAATTGAGTGTAAGTTTGTACTCAATTGATTTTTTTCAAATCCCTTGTCATTCACATGACGAGGATTTTTATTTTGAACAAACTTAGCAATCCAACGGTGCTCCAAGATCCTTACAACACAGGTTTCAGAATTGGGATCTTTTTTTGGATATAAAATGAACGTTGGTAAAATTGAATGAATTTTGTACCGGCTTCAGTTTCTGATACCAAGCTGTACCAGTCCCCGTAAGGTACTACGGGACTATGTTCAGATTTCTATTATGATGAATTGTCATAACCTCGAAAACGCGATTTTGTGTTGTTCCCAAACTATACAACCTACCGGAATGACACCGAGGAGATAAATGCTTTGACACGGCAGAAAGTGGCTGAGTATTTTAATGATTGGGAAAAAAATTAATACAATTCTCGTCAGATTCATATTTTTGATGTTAGCTAGGTTAGGTTCAAAGCAACTTCTACTATATCACCTTAACCTATGAGGCCGCGTTAGAGTTTAACTTTAAGAGATGATTTTCTGGCGGTGGTTGTACGTCGGGTTGAGGGAATCTTTAGTGGCGCATAGCTTCACACCAGGACAACCGCAATTCTCTCGCACAAACCCTGGCACGCCCGGGTCATTAAAGATGAAAGGCGACGGGATGAGAAGCGAATAGAAGAGCGAATAGAAGAGAAGAGAAGAGAAGAGAAGAGATGAGAATAGAAGAGAAGCGAGGAAAGGAGGGATGTGATATAAAATAGCGGTGCAGAGAAATCCCTTCGCCTGGTGAGATAACGATACGATGTGTTGAACACAAACGACGCTCCGTATATATCCAACACAAGTACATAATGTACATGTATGTATATTGTACCTATCCTACGTACCTATACCCAAGTAAAGTACCTACGCGTATTTCTACGAGCCAGTAAACTCCACCAGCTGGTTTTCATCTGCAGGACACGTTCCCTTATGTTATAGTCCTCGGTAACTGATCAGCCATGGCAAGAATTTAACCCTTCGTGGCCACCATCGTTAAATTCCACCAAGGCCTCTTTTCAGGTAAAGAAATATTGGACAAATGCATTAGTTACGATTTTCTCAGCAAAACAATGCATTTTTTGCACCTATATCTTCCTATCATTCATTTCTATTCCAAAATCTATCCTATTCACACGTCGAAATGAATACCTGTTTTCAAACGTGCACTATGCCACTATTTTTCCCTCTGAAGTACCATATCTGACGAGTATTCTAGTTTAAATTTGGCGCAAAAATATAAAAAATTCAAAAAGTTCTGATTTTTTTAGTGAAAAGGTGTATTTTTTGACAAATTTACCTATTAACGATTTTTTTTTGAACATGTGATTTAAATTTTGACATGACAACTATGCAAACATGTTTTAGAATGTTCAAAGTATTTTCAGGATTTTTTTAATCCTGATCGGACATATAGTTTTCACACAGCAATCATTTGAAACTTGGCTGTGTGGTTTTTCTACACGCAGATGCGACAACGAAGGGTTGAACAGAAAAATACAACAATGTTCGAACTGAGATGTGAACGTACGTTCATAAAATTCTAAAAAATGTCCAAAAAATGGGATGTATGTATACGAATGGTAATAAATATGCTCATTTGATGTTTACTGCGCGTATAATTATATCGACAAATACACAGCATGGAATGATTTGCAACGTTTGCCCAAACGCTGCCGATTACGTAGAATCGAGAGAAATGAAAAAAAAAAAACCCCAGATACCTGTGAGCTTTAATTATGACTGATCGTCAATATTTGCTGGGACATATAATACGTGGAATTAATTTTATCGCTGCCGCCCGGGCTTCGATTGACAAATTATCGAATCGATCGTCATTCATCCTCCAATTTATTTATAACTATCCAGCAATCCCTGTATGAAAATAAAATGATTTTTGGAATTGAAATTTCTTCTGATAGATTGTACTTAGTAAATTGGAAGATCCGGGTATTTTAGGTTCGTATAGATTTCGCTTAAGCGATTGCAATGAAAATTCCTTGACGCCTCTTGCGGCGGTGTAAATTGATAATTCAGGTTGATTCGATCCCAGTATCTAATTCGGGGTACACGGCGAAGCTTCCGCGTACAACTTGGTAATCCTAATCACTTATTAATCGGAGTCTGTACTACTCGATTGCCGCGTTCTCGCCGATAACCGTTGAATAATTAATCGCTGAAATGTGCGGGTAGATATATAACCACTGTGCGCTGAGAGCTGCGATCCAGGAATCCCGGACACAGTATCCAGTTTCCCGTAATCAACACTCGACTACCACAATCGTCTGCTGCACATTCGCCTATGCTACATAGATCCTCCCGAACCCCGACATTCCTTCCAAATTCATCAAAAATTATCTCCCATTAGACAGGATGTGGTAATTAGGAGTGACTATTCTTCTACCGATATTATAATCAAAGACTGAGGACCCAGAAAATCAAATTCCGTGTCTTTTGCCCAGTGGAAATAATTCTGTATACCAATTTTTACGAAATTTTTAAGTAAATTCAAGCTTTTCCAGCATTTTTTCGACAAAAATTCAAAATTCATAAAGTGGAAATAGTTGAATTAAAAAAATGGTAAAAAGTTCGATTCGGTGTCAGTTGAGCTGCGATTTATTGAACATCGCTTATACAGAGCTGCACTTTGGGATTTGAATAACTTAAGTCGAGCGACTTCCGCCGAAAATTATTAACCCCTGACTGTAATGAATTATTCGTAATCAGGAGCCGGATGGATGAACGATTTTAGAACCAGCAGCTAATGAGCGGATTTTTGTTCCAGGTAGGTTAAGGGGAGCAGTATGTCGCGGTTGGAAAAATTAAACATATAGTCCAAAATCAATTTGTATCATGACTAAAGTTCATTTTGCATCATTATAATCATCTCACTTAAAAACGGTTGCTGCGCAAATTCAGGCACACCGTAGGTCCGATTCGACTTATCTATGACCAAGATTCGAAGGAATACAGGCCGTCACAAATTGAACAAGGAAAATTGGAAAATTTAATTTATAGGGTGAGTTATTTGCAAATAAGTGGGAAAGAAATGTTCGATTTTCGGAAAATTGGCCATATCTTGTATGATAATTTTTTCAATTCAATTTCCCTCGTTCAATTTATGACGGCGCGTCTTCCGAACAATTCGGATCCTGAGAAAGTGAAATCGGACCTACGGTGTGCCTCAATTCGTACAGTGACTGATTTTTAGTGACATGATTATACTGATTTAAAATTAACTTTGGTGAAGAAATAAATTGATTTTGGACCACGTTTCATTTCTACAACCGTGACATACCGCTCCCCTTAAAGACCCACGTTTTTAGGTATAATATTGATGACGACGTTTTTGAATTTCCTCCACAGTTTTTTCCCGCGATATCCATTCACAGTCGCGTGTACATATATAGATATAGCTAAAATCCGTAAAAGTTTTCAAGATCGTTTTCTCGCGTGGTATATAGGAATCGAACCGAGCACCGTGACAATGGTATTTACGTTACAGTTTCCTCCAAGTAGCCCGATAAGGGTAGAGTGGCTTCGAGTGCCCAGAACGACCAAAGTGCTAAGTTTTACAGGAGCAGTTCTCACCCCGCTCTCTCGTTCGTTCCTCGATCATCCCCTGATATAGGGGCGCCGAAAACCCCAAATCTTTCGAAATAAAATCGAGAAGAAAAAAGGCCAAACTTTACAGGATTTCAACTAGTTCCCTGACAATAAAATAATCATATCATATGTGGTAAAATTCACCGGAATGATTTGACCGTAGGAAGCCATTACGTCTTTTACAAAGTTTTGGAACAACGAAAGGATGCCAATTGTTATTTCTTCATATCCATATAAAAGACGAGATAACATTGTGAAGCTAGATATGAAATTAGAGAAGAAACGCGAGTTATAGAAATAAAGAAATCAGAAAGAGAGAGAGAGAGAGAGAGAGAGAGAGAGAGTACTTGGTGAGTTTTTCTCTTAGGGGTAAGTGGTACAGAATTCTAGAGAGAGAGAGAGAAAAAAGAGGAGTATGAAGCAACGTGAAGAGAAAAACGAATCTGAATTAGTAAAATTAACTTTATACATAAATGGAAGCTCATTTGACTTCATTTGTACAGCAGGGAGGGACTCGGGGATCCCTTTTCTTTCTCTCATTCTATTTTCCCTCTTCTCTTCTCTTCATTTCTGACTGAGAGTGAGGGTAACAAAAATTATATTTCACAGATTCACTTTCCTCCGTACAGTTTTACTTCGAACCTGCCTCCTCTTTTTTCCTTGAAAACTTGAATTAGGTACGTTTCGTGTTCACAATACTACCTGTTATTCTTGACCCCATATTCTCATGCTCATTTTTGTTCCCATTTTTCACCCCTTCTACACGTTTAATAATCCCCGTACTTTTGTCACCGGTTGTCTTTTCTCCATCATGCGAACCAAGCAAATAATTACGTACTTACCCCTTGCTTTTAGTCAAATAAAAATATCAAAACGGAGAATAACTGAATTCAACTCTCCTCTCAATTTTCAAATTTAGCATATGCGGATAATTTTTTTTTAAAGAAAACTTTTCCGCCATACGAATACGAGTTTTTTTGTTTTTCTACATTTACAACCCCCTTGACCCTGCGGCGTTTTACCACTTCATCAACTACGTCAGCGTTATTATACCTAAGCAATATGAAAACATAAATATCAAGTCAAATAACGTGGACGTAGTGAATTTTTATTTTTTCATTTTGATATTTTTATTCATTTTTTTTTTTTTTTTCTTTTTTAAGGGGGAAGGAATCATTCGCGTATGGAGATCTTCATCCCCTATATTGTAAAAGTACGAGCCGCCTTGCCTAAACCTAAACCTGTAAACCCCAACCCTCCAACCTCTGGCTGACGACGGTCCTCATTGTTTCAAGATAATAGGCTCCCTGCTCTCAACCATTGTCTGAAAAACTTGCAAATTAAGTCGCCTCGCTTCTCGCATACCCATTATACATATATATATAAATAGATGTATATGTCCTGACACTGCATTCGCGAGTTCGCCCCACATCCTGTTTGGCACAATTTTTCAGGACAAACCGTCCACCAGCATCTAAAACCACGTAGCTAGCTGGTCTCTGAAACGGTGAAAACTGTAGCCAAAAAAAGGGGAAGAGAAATTAATTTTTCTTGCTAATGACGTTGGAATAAAATTTTATACTCATATATGTATGTTGTATATATATATATGTATTCGCGAGAGTTTCACATGCGCATACGTATAGTTTTAAAAAAAATTCTGTTCTGTTTTTTGAATTGCTTTTTGTTTTCTACTATGATTATTTTTTTTTTTGCTTTCTCAAATTCGCGTTTGTTGACGTATATTCATATCAAGTGCGGAATCGGGTGTTTCATTCCGTATTTTCGGTACGAAATTATATATTAGTGGCTCCTTCTCGAAACTTTAATCTTTCATTCAAAACTCACAGGCATATACTCACCTATCGCGAGCCAGTTTCCGTTGCGAAGCTGAAGCTAGAGCTAGAGCTGAAGCTGAAGCTAAGATTAATTCTGGTCTTAAATGAAACCGCTATCGTGTGTCTAGGCTCCTCTATCTGCTGAGAACTACTCCGCAGATTGAGCGAAGAGGAATAATAGAAGCTTTCCAGGATGGTTCTGCTTCGTTTCTAAATGTGGACTGCAAGCTCGGTGAGTTTTAGTCAAACTCGAGTTTCATGGTGAACATATATGTATATCGAATGATTGGAATTGAAACGCGTTGATATAAATAAACACGAATGAATGTTTCTCGAGATTTCCCAACACCGTGATAAAAAAAAATGAAAAAATAAAAAAATCAAAGAAACTTCGAAAACATGTTCAGAAACTTTCACATCCCTGTGGCCGTACGCTGGTTGCTGGTTTTCCTACCCTTAGGAGAAAAATGTCTGGGAACGCATAGCGCGAAGCTAAAACGCGCTTTGCCTCACCCTCGCTTTGCTAGTGGATCGTAAAAACGGTCTAAAGTTGAAAGAAAATAAGAAAATTGTGAAGTAAAGCTGCGGAGAGGGCCAACCGAACTAGTATAAGGTGGTGGTTGGTTGGTTATGGTACCGGAAAGCCCACACGTTGAAGGTATAGTCGGTTATCCTTATTCTGCCTCTGGAGAAGCCAAAGTCGAAGTCGGAGGAGCAAAAGCTCGTCTTGGTAGCAATAAAGTTGGAAATACGGTCAGTAAATATCCAGTGTGTCGAGTCCCATAACTTGGGAATGCAATGCAGACGGCTCACACTATGTCGGGGATAATTCTGTCCCGCTGGAAAAGGTATTCGCAAAAAAAGCCACCCCCCAACCTCATACGCCAGCACAACCCTCACGAACTCACTGGGCTTTCGACCACCTTACCTTACCTTACCTTACCTTACCTTACCTTACCTTACTACCCTTACATAACTACGTGTGTTGCATTATTTGCCACCACAATATGGCCTCTCTCCTGGGTACCGACCGATAACTTGTATATTTTATTGTCAACATGTGCCGAAGGTAGGACGGTGGTAAGAAATGTAATACCGCAAGTAACGTGGGTGCTATACCACCCTGCAGCCACAGAAAGAGAAAATTCGGCTTTATTTTTATTGAAAGATGAAATTTTTCACCAGCAAACAAGTCTTCGATCATTTGCAAAGAAAGAAGTTTCTCTTCTGTTCTGTACAATTTTTTTTTTTTTTTTTTTCTTGCTTGCTTGTTTCAAATTTATTTATTGTTTTTTGTTTATACTCTTACAAACTACGGATATGGCTCAAGTTTTGACAGAAAATTCCGACTTCGTGACACACAACAAGTTTCTTACAAACTCCCAACTACTTCCGGTTTCGAAAGAGAGAGAAGAAAAAACAGACGGCTAAACTTTTAGGAAATCCTTAACTTTCGCAGTTCTTATACGTATTATGGCTCGGGAGGAAACTTTGGCATTTCGCTATACGCTTTCTGACATCGATGTGTACACGTTTTTCAAACGAATTTTTTATAATTTTTTTTTTTTTCTCTTCCAAGAGTCTTTTCACACTTATACCTGCTCATTTTTCAATCCGTCTGACAATGAGTAAAAGAAAAACGGAAAGCTCGTATCTGTATTATCTTTTTTCTCCATCTTATAATTGATTTTGAAATTAAAAATCTTGTCGAAAAAGCGTGAGAATTCTTTTTCGAACTTTTTTTTAAACAATTTTTCATCCACTCTTAAGTGAGATAGTTTGAAAAAATGAGAAATAAAACGGAAAAGCAGGGTACCATCAGGGGAAAAAATGCAGGGTGAAAATATTGGGGGTAAGAATTTAGCAATTTACATACGGCGTAAGTGAGAATATGTAAGTTTTTGGTGACGCAGGGATAGTACGGGAAATTTTTCATTAGATATTCCAGTCGCGAGAATCATAAAACAGAATCGTGGTAAAGTTGTCCGATAAGCTTGAGGGGGTTGTTGTGTTCGGTAACGAAGGTAGTACGGGTGTCGAGGGTTTGGACTTTTAGAGTATTTCCACAACTTTTGTTTAATTGCGCTAGTTTAGTGTTCACGTTGTCCCTGCAGCCCCGCAGGATAACGACGGATGCGTATAAACCGCAATAAAAATTCTCTCCTCACTTTCAGCTTTCAGAATTGATTATGAATTTATAAATTTACAGCTGGTCTTATAGCTATGCGCAGTATTAAAACGCAAGGGATGATAATATTTAGTATATTTATTTTTGATTTTTTTGAATCGTTTTTCGCGATGTTCAACATCCGCTTTTCGTTGCTATAATAAACCACCCCAAAATCCTCGATATTTGATTAGATTTAACGTCCTTCACTTCGCTTTTGATTACCTTTCACCCTGATCTTTTTTGGCGAAAGACGTTCACGGTCGAACTTTCGTCGTGCGGAATATAAGCTAACCAGTCGAATATGTCTCCTGTCCTCAAATATCTACGAGTACATCAATCATCTTACCCTCGTTGGGGATCGGGACCAGCGTCTTCTGCTCTTCTCAGTTCCTTCCCTTCTAAGCTTAGGCAGCAAAACCGCACATCAACTAATATCGACAGCGATAAATTTACTGAAAAAAAAAAGATTAAGTAGAATAAATAGATGAACAATATCTGAAAATTAGGGATTCTTGTTCAAAAGATTGCACCAATTTCAACCACGTTGTTTAATTTTTTTTTACATGGGCGTCTCTGGTTTTATGGATCAGAAATTGATCTTGAACATTAAATCGGTTTATGATTGTGATCTGAGGTTAGACATCGGCTCTGAATAATTCGTTGTTCAAATATCTAACTTTATATGAAACAGGGTAATAACCCTGACGGTGAATTTCGTATGTCTGGTAAAATTTGAGGGTTATAAATTGTGAGAAAGGGAAAATAAGGAGGGTGTTTCTATTTCGTGGAATTTTCTTTCGACTCGTAAAAGTGAAGAGCCTTCGATTTTGCTCAAATATTGGTTACGGTATAGGTGAACAAAAATACTAGGAATGTCGAAAGGGGGGGGGGGGGGGGGAGGAGGGGTTGGTTGGTACATACTGGCTAAAAGCGAGTATGGAGGATGGAAACAATTTCGCTAAACCATAAATCACAACGTATCACGCTCGGCAGCAATACTATAAACGAAGCGAAAACACACGGTTGTAGCTTTATTTGCGGTACGGGGCACATTTGTCCCGTTTTCTCCTTCCGAAAACATCTCTCTCGCTCTTTCCTATACTTCGCCACTCAAACCGAGAGTTCTCTACTATAAGTTCCTCCAGTTCCCTATAGTTCCAACTCCCAACTCCAGCTTCAGCTCTCAGTTCTACCCTGTACTATATGTGAGGGAGATGATTGGAAACGATAAATAGCAGCTGGTCTTTGAGTGCGTGGAAAGACACGCCCAACACTAGCGGTTCTCTTCACTTCTGAAAGAAACCCCAGAGATAGCAGTATAAGGTATAAGGCTGCAGTCGAGGGCTCAAGGTCCTAGTTGTGTTCATGACAGACGACGAATCAAACAAAAAAAAAAAAAAATATTGGCGAAAAATATCCCCAGGGTGTATACAGGGTGTAACGAAATTCGTGGACCATCTCTGTATATGGTCGGATTCCTTGTTGAAAATAGAAAACACGTTTTTTTTTGTTTTTTTTTCTTACAAAAATTTCCTCCGACGCCTAGTTTAGACGCTAGAGCCGATAGGGACGCACCAATCAGAGATCAGCTTCAGAAACTATAATAGCAGAATCTGCCATACCGCTTTGGGAAAAGCTGACGATAGTTAGATCGATTCTATTATACTTTCTGAAGCTGATCTCCGATTGGTGCGTCCTTATCGGCTCTAGCGTCTAAACTAGACGTCATAAGATATTTTTGTGAAAAACGTATTTTTTATATTATCATTTTTAGAGATGGTCCGCGGATTTTGTTACACTCTGTATGTATGCTCATCGCCTCCGCGAAATATCGCAGAAAAAAAAAACAGTAGCTTCGCACTAACAAAAACTACCCCCAAAGACAAAATGAAAGAAAAAAGAAAATGTAGCTGCGTATATAAGTATATATAAGAAGGAATAAAAAAAAGATGGAATCGATAAATCCTCGTTAATTATTATACACAGGTCGATAAATTTGCGTGGCCGTTTACTATCGACGAGGATATTTTCGATTCAGCCCTACCCGAGGGTGGATGAGATGTAGGGATAGGGTAGTTTCAGCCCGTAACGCAATCATAGTTAGAATAATGGTTCCGAAACACGCCATGCGGCATATATCCCCGATTTACCCGTGAACCCGTCAGGGTCGCCATTGGGCTATTATGATCCGTGAAAAAGGATGGATTATCTCCCGCATAACAGGGAAGAAAAGGCGAGGCATCTGGATTGGCTATGGCTGGCATGAGACGGTCGTTTTTCGGCGTTGATCGAGGACCGAGGATTTATTATATTAGCAAACCGCTTCTGTTCCAAGATTACACCGTAAAATTGTTGGGATTAGAAAGATGTATAGGACCCTCTTAGTGCGTTCTAATAATTAATGGGATAGAAGTGTAAACAAGAAAAGATGAGAAAAAAAAAAGCCGGAACGAGTAAAAATTCAGGGAAATAAGGTCCTCGCGGTACCTGACGAGGCACCGTTTTGCAAATCATACTCGGAAATTTCGAAGAGAGATAGAGATGGACAATAAGACAATACCCACCTATAACAAGCTGCGTAATCGCATCAATCGGTTTAGAAACAGCGGCATTCGGGTACAACTGATTAATTGGAAGGCCATTCAGGGTCACGATTTCCGATATACTGCAGTACTATAGGGGAGAATAGCGAGAATGGTCGAGAATCTCTAGAGGTAGGTAGAACAACGAATGTTGCCAGTTGAAAATTGACGAAGCCCTCGACGTGACATGTAACATGATTAAATGCAGGGATTTCGGTATATCGACGAGCATTGAAATTCCCATCACTCTGTCAACCTGGATCCCTGGGAAAAACCCCAAAAGCCAAAATATAAGCCGAAAATACTGAATTCGATTGAGCGGAATGAATCAATGAATGAATGAATGAATAAAACATTAAAACTCGAGAGAGAGACAGAGAAAAAAAAAGTGGAAAGATCTAAACTTGTATAAAAAGTAAAAGTTTGTTATTTTTATATTTTTTGGTTTTATGACCAACTGAGTGAAGAGGCGGTAAAAAAAAAAAAAAAAATTTACTATAAAGAAAAGATTTCGTCAAAGGGTTTTGTCTTCCCTCTCGCAAAAGTTGATTGCAAAGTTTGACTAGGCGTCAAAAAGCTGGCTGGGTTTCGAGATGGTGGTGGTGGCGTTTACTCCCTTTAGATTTTTAATAAGAGACTTTTGTGGAAAAGTTCGAAGACGAAATTTGGCCCTCGATATCGGTCCGGTAAAGCCACCGTCTTACCTCTCTTTACCCAAAGCAACCCCCTATCACTCTTCCACCCTTGTCACACCGCCTAACAACGGCTTAAAATAATTTCACTTTCCAGAAAGCTTTTAACTTTCGGCTCTCAACTCGGGAATCATTGTTTGGTCTGGATAGCCAGAGGTTGGCTATATGTATATAGGTAGATTTTAGCCATTAATTCCTTTTTTCCTAACGCTCAACTTTGTATTAATGAAATATGTATTCCGTCTCTTTACTTTTACCTCAATTATTCATCTTCGTTTTTTTTTTTTCATCCCTTGCTTCTAGTTGCAATTTACTGCAGTGTACTCCATTATCGTACCGGGGATGCTTCATCTTGAGGTAAGTAAATATACCTAACGTCAGGTTAGGTCAGGTTATAGTCATAGAGTTCAGAGAGAGAGAGAGAGAGAGAGAAGAGAGAAAGATAGATAAAAAGAGAGAGAGAGAGAGAGAGAGAGAGAGGGATGGAGAGTTGGGGTTTTCTGTGAGCTCATGAATTTGCAAAGTCCTTGACTATAAAAATGCAAATTACTCTGGGCAAGTCTCAATGAATTTTTCATCGCTAGCAATGAACGCTGAAACCATGGTAGTAGGTACCTTTCACGTTGTACCGTTCACCGGCATCTACCAACCTTCTTTATATTTATAATCCCACGATCATTAGGGCCATACCAACATCCCCGATTATACTATCCCATGAATCAACGGATTCCGGAAGCTGGTTGATAAGCGTCAAACGCTTTTACTAAAAGCTCAATCCTTTATCATTTCCGATGTATCGGGGACATTGGACCCTGACCAATGACCGATGACAGGCTTTAATGTCATTTAGTGTATATTAACGGTTAATCATTTTTGCACAACTTTTTACTTGATTGATTGATTGATCAGAATTTCACATTGTTTCATAGACACATATATGTAAGACACGTGGAACAATTCCACTGGGCGTTTGTGTCAGAAGATTTAGACGACGGTAGCTGGTTACGTGTGCTTTCCTGTGAAACGACAATGGTCTCGATTCCGTGGATTCATTACATGACTATAAGCTACTCGTGTTTCTTGGCTCCCTTCATTCGTTAAGTGAATTCACGTCGATTGTGTCTTAGTGTCAATGGAGAATTTCAACGAAGTTGTTAAACCTCAGAACTCTGAAGCTGAATTAGTAGATAGGTTAGTTCGATATAGGGATTGTTCAAATCAAACAGAAAGGAAGTTCGTAGAACGGAGCCTCGTATCTACATGTAGCCAAAAAGTCACACGTGTGTACATAATGAGTAGGTATATACGTGGATCTTTGAGTATCGGTTTTGGTGATATTCACACCATGATATCGACGGTAGTATGAAAGAACATGTTATCTCAAATCGAATATCAAAAAAACGTACTATCTCAAAATGTGTCAGAAGAACGTGCTATCTCGATCAGGGACGATATTTTCATTGATACGGCACTGGAATTTGGGGTGCCTTGAGTATTCAACGCACTATTTTTCAATAGAATAATCGATTGTTTCGATTATTTTCTCGTTTATTTGGTTCCTATGATACAGAAACAGAATATTTGAGACAAGTTTCAATGGAAAAAATTGTGATTGTTCAAAATCATCTTGGATTTCCCTTGCTGTAGTAGAGGAACTGAATAAATAGAAAAATGATTGGAAAAATCAAGTAATCCATTAGAAAACAGTGATTTTTATACTCCGGGTACCGCAAGTTTCAGTGCCGTATCAATGAAAATATCGTTATTTATCGAGACAGCACGTTCATCTGGCAAATTTTGAGATAGCACGTTCTTCCATACTGCCGTCGATATATCATACGAATTATGTTATGGCTTGTTAAGATACAAGCGTTAACACGCCGAGGGTAATTATAGACGAAATTAAACCCCAGACGAAAACAATTACTCAATTTGAATAATTATTGTTAGCTGGAGCCCGAAGGCTCCTCAAGACGTCCGGCCATTAGTGCCACTCCTCACTCCATACACTCTAGTCTGCTAATAGATAGAGGCTCAAACTAGAGAGGGTAGGTAGCTAGGTATGTGCGCCTCGTGGAAAGGGGGTATTTTAAAATGAGAATTCATGAAGGATCAGCAGAACTTGACACACACTACTGTGTTTCGAAGTAAAGAAAATTTCAGGATTACTCCAAAGCAAGAAAACAATGAGAATTGTATCAAAAAGCTATTTTCTTATACCCAAAAAACACATTATCTATAATATTATCACAGTATTATTCACTTTCGGTTTACTCTGAAACTGGTAGAACAGTAACGACTTTAGACTTTCGACAGCTCCTGTATATATCTACAATTTTCAACTCAATTATAATTTTGAATGGCTTAAAATTTACCCCCTGCGACTTAAGGGGGTACATACACCTTCAAATTGGTAGATGATCGATTTTTTTTTTATTCCATTTTTGGAATGCTAGGGACCTAATCTACCTATAGAAAAATCAGCGTGAGAAAATTCGAAAAACTCGGAAAGTTACGAGCGAACTTTGAATTTAAAAAAATAAAAAATTATTTTTTTCTGATTTTTTGAACGCCAGGGACCTAAGCTGCTTGCAAAAAATTGGCGTGAATGAATTTGAAGGAGTCAGTAGGTCAACCGTAATATTGCCGCTGAATTTAAAAAATGCGCGGCGATTTGGCATCTCACTTTTCCAACGATTTCATTTCCAAATTACGGAAACTTCGAAAATCATGCTTTATACAGTGATTTTGGTGAAGAAACAGGGCATTATAGTAATGTAAACGTAATTCTTAGTCAGAGTTGCATTCTGATTTTGATATTTGACTCCCATGATCCATCTGCGTCTAACTTGTGAGCTACGGTACATTTCGAACAGCTCATGTTTCTTTCTAACAGTCCAATCACTCTATGCCCTATGGTGAGCTTTGGCGCGAAGTGTATGTCAACAGTGGTTCGAGTTCATTCGAAGTGCATTGTTCATTTTTGTGGTCGATTTTCGATTTTCCCACGAATTTCACTCAAAAGTTATTTCAATATTTAGCGTAAACGTGGAATTTGTGTTATTTATTTTGTATCAAATATTGAACAAGTGGATATCGCAATGCGGCCACCTAACCTCAAAAGTGTCAGAAAACGCTCCACGTGATCGCCTCGGAAACGAGTGTATCTTGTACAGCTTTGAGGGAGGATATGAAAACACGCAGTGCAGCGAAAAGGAAAATGTCAGGTTCCGGCTGCTCAAAAGATAAGTATTTTCCATGAATTTGTCTCTGAAAAACGGATAAATTCGTCACTAAAGATGTATGAGAAAAGCTGCACAATTTTTTACAATTTTTTGCATCTTTGAAGTCTCGAAACATAAAAATCTTATGAATTTTCGCGGTTTGAAGAACTTTGATTAGACTTTTTTAACCGATATTTTTTCTCTCCGACAGCATCTCTGTGTACTGCTGACGGGCATGCGACCAAAACTCACTACAAACCGCCACATCGTACACAAATCTAGACTCAACCTATGTCACCGAAGTACAGAAGCAGATGTGGACCCAGCATCTCAAACCGTTTTCCAAATCTTCAGATTTAGTCTTCCGCAAACTACGTTTTCTGACTGTTGTCGTAGGGTACAGACCGCATCGTTCATAATGACTTTGCAATTTGGAGGTAATATTCTACGTTGATGTAATTTCGGACCGTACCAACGATATAAGAACATAAGAACCAGCTTCCATCATTGCCATCCTCTTTTCATCGACATTTATGGAAAAAAAACTAAAAGTGAAAAATTGTCATACTCGAAACTGAAATTTTCCTAATATCGTTGGTTTGGTCCGAAATTACATCAATGTAGAGTATTCCCTCCAAATTTCAAAAAGATTCAATGAACGATGCAACCTGTACGCTACGACTACTGCTTTTTCATCGGTAGCTATGGACTACTTACAGCGAAGTCCAAATATTCTGTAATAATCATGAATTATAGTTAAAGATACTAGTAATCTGCTGTAAAGAAACTGAGTTAATAAAGTATTCCATTGCAGCGTACCAATGATTTGAAAAGAATTAATTTCAAGGTGTATGTACCCCTTTAACTTCGCCAGTGCCGGTCCACAGCCCGGTTCAAAAAGAAGGATGAAAAACTTTGCAAAATAATTCCGACTCGACGGTCCAACTAAGCTCTCAATCATGGGAGATGTACCAGTAGTGTAGCCCTTGTCCAAAAACTTTATCCTACCCAGAAGTTTGGAAGTCGATTTCTGAAGAATGAATATTTTGATCGCTCCTCGTAAGGAATCAAGAGTACCGTTGGACCGATTCAAGCTATTTTGGTCTTCGATTGTTCGTAATCGATGCCTCTATCAGATGAACGGAGGAATTTTTGATACTTTCATTTTCGGTGGAGATATTGAAAAAATAGAAGGTAAAACTTTGAAAATTCAGAAAAAAGTTGGAAAAAAATTAATATCTCGGGTTATTCTTGCAATATTGAAAATTCCTCTGTTCATCTGATAATGGCATCTCTTGTGAACAATTTGGGACCAAGATATCCAGAATCAGTTCAGCGGTGCTCATCATTCCTTACGAGGATCGAGCAAATCTGTAGTTTCCTGTATTAAGCGTGGCTCCTGTATGACTGAAAGTAATATAACATGTAAAATATGGATATTGAGGGTAAAACTATCCTCAATCATCATGATTTTTTTACATTTTATCCAACCCCCCAATTTGCCGGAAAAAAATAATTGATTCACAAGAATTTTTACCCATTTAAAGGTGTATATACCCCCTTAATGAGCTAATTATTTTAGACCTTATGCGCTGTTGCGATTCCAGAGCAAAACAGAGATGGATAGAATTTCCCACGAACACCGAGCATAAAGTGATAAACAAAAACGAAATGAAAAAAATTTAGGCAAGAAACTTTTCTTTTCCGAAAATGATGAGTGTACGAATTTCGTGTATATACTCACGTGTTCGCGGAATTTTCCGCAGGATTTAATTGAAATGGAAAATTTTTCATCCCCTATATCTATCCATCATTTCATTTCGGTAAGACAGACATAGAGATGGATGTAAATCTAGGATAGAATCTAGACACGAAGTTTAGATGGAAGACGAAGCGAGGGGTAGGTAGGCGGGGGGTTGGAGTATAAGTGACAGATTGGAATGTTAATTAAGGATCGGATACCATTCGTCGTCATCATATCTCATCTCGTACTCTACTCTGACAACCCTCAACATCTCATTCTCTTTTAACCGCGATTCTAATTCTGATTGAAAGAAATGTCATGTGAAGTATATACGGTTAATGAAAACTATAAGGCCTCCTTTTACCTGCAGTTGGTAAAAGCGTTCGGTGACACTAGGGGAAAAATCTACCTCTACCATAAATGTATGTACCTAACCTATCCTACCCACCTATATCTACCTATCTACAAAGCTTTGTGCCTTAAGAGAAGCGTTTAATACCTCTGATCGCTTGAAGCAGTAGCAAAAGCAGTTTGCCACGTCTGAGAGACTGGTACAGTCTGCCTGCCATACTCAAGAGTATGGTAAAGGTATAAGAGCTGAAGAGAGCGGCAATATTCTATCTACCAGTACCATGCCTAGTGCTACCGGTAGTCGCTGTGAACTAGTTTTCGAGCACAGTCCTCTCGACGTGCCCCCTTTGTTCCGGTAAAATCGTTAGCAATATCCACTGCACCAGAAGCACTACTGCACGGAGGTGGTACCAACTATCAATGCCTAGGCAGTCAAACGTGGGTACATACATACATAGATACATACATACATGGATACCTTACTCTATACTATACTGAGCTGCAGACTGTGGTTGGTTCATGCCCAACCAACCAACGAACCCACCACCGCCTGGAGAAACGTTTCATGGATATATATATATATGTGTATATATATCCATATATATATACGTACATGGGTATGTGTATTTGTCGAATGATCGATAGATATTGCCTTTGTAAGTAAAACTATCGAACTCGGCGATAATTTAACAGCCCCACCAGTAGAGTATGGCGTTTGGATGCTCGAGGGCAAGCTAGATGCCTTCGTGTTCAAGAATACCTACGTTCGTATATATACATGAATATTGTTATACCGATCCGAGCATTGAGAACGGAAATTATTATAAGAACAGTGAGAGAATCGTGGTCCTAGTGGTATGAGAATTCAAATTTTGATCTATCCATTAATGGCAGGAAACTTTGAAATACCGTTGATATTTAAGAGAAAAGATTCAAAACTGAATCAAATATAAATCTCGTTTGTCTCCAAATATTCGTATGTGTATGGACGATGATCGGAGCTCACGTTTTGCACCACAGCATGAGAAAGAAGAAGAGATAACAAACAAAGAATAAAAAAATTATTTTTTAAATTCCCCCAAAAAAAGGAGTTTCCCTCGCCTCGCGTTCCCGTTCACGATTAAAGCGACAAAAAAGGTGAAGAAAGGGAGAAATTGGTGAAGGGGGTGTCGATTTAAAAAAAAAAAACCGGGATAAAAAAAAAATGAAAAATGCTGAGCCCAGATAGACTATAGGGGCTTTTCCCAATTCCCCCGACCCCAAGAATCACAAAAAACCGGAGAAGATCATGCAGAAATATTCAAAGTTCGTCGTAAACTTATTTCCTCCTACCGAATGGGTTTTCGGGATTGAGGTCGCCGGATTCTTCCTCCCACCTATACATACCAACATACACACATATACATAGATCGTTCTCAGAAAATTTTAGACAAAATAACAAGCTTCGAAAACAGAACAAAAAAAAAACGTCTGCGTCTGAAAAAGCGACGAAACGAGAAAAAAAAAAAATAAATGGTCGCAAAAAAGCACAATTTTACAATTTGCTATTCAGTAAAGTTCAGCAAAGCGTTATGCATACTTGTCCCCTAGCCCCCGTTTCGTGAAAAAAAGAATATTTTTCGCGGTCACCCCTGTCCGTCAGTCGGTCTGGACGGACATCATACCATCCTGGTTTTCGTGGCTTGGAAGGTAGGTAGGTAGGTACGGTGTGGGCCTCGGTGAGCAAACAGCATAATGAACTAATTAACTGGAGTCTCTTTGACGATGGTAATTATAAAAACACGTTTGTATCATAGCAAACAGAAAATGGAAATAACTTCTGTACCTATGGATGGCGAAACAAAAGTGAGACGGAGGTGGTGGGATTTGTAAATTTTCAACCTTTTATAAAATAGGGAAATATTGAAGTATAGAAGAGATTTTATCAGCCTTGATCAGCATACCTAAGGTACTTGATTTCATCCTCTTTCAGAGGCGCAGAACGAGCGTCATAAATGGGAATGAAGAAAAAAATGAGAAAAAAAAAAAAAAAAATTTGAAAGTGTGTTTTTCTTTTTATTCAACCCACTTGGAGTAAAATCTTTGTACCTTGTGCCACATCTAGCCGAGTATATTTCTCGTGGGTTTTCCGTCCCGAACCAGGAGAGTTTTACAGCATCATCGAGACAATCCTGACCTAGGAGAAGAGCCACTTGAAAGCAACCGGTTATATTTTGTCCCATTCTACTATCCACGTTACGGTTATAAACAGGGCAAAAGTTATACGGCAATTGCACCGAGATTTAAGGAGCAGCTAGGAGTCTGTTGTAGATAGTGTTTAGGCGCTGGTGCACGAAGGAGAAGGTTAAAGGCTAAAGGTCGGTCTTGAAACCCTCTGAACCAAGGATTTATCTCTTAATAACAAAACGAAACGGTTCCACCGTTTCCACCTCTTTCTCCGCATTAATCCTTAATTCAGAGTCATTCCAAATGCCCGTGTTACATGAGATTTAGGAATTCCTCGAGCAGTTGTTATGTTACTATTATCATCAACATCGTAATTATCACCAATTATATTTCCAACTTCCTCTATCTCGATTTCTATCTCTATCTATCTCTCTCTCTCTCTATCTTTCTTTGTCTATCTCTATCATAGTTCTGTTCAGGTCTCGTGGCCATTTCGCAGTTTCCACGTTTGCAGTTTTCCAGGATTGCACGCTGAAATAGACCGATATAATTCATAACTAACTGGCTGACTGCCTCCCACCTAACAACCAACCTAACCTAACCTTACCTACCCACCTAACGTTATATCAGAAGTAAACCAGGAAATGTTTCAGCTGTTTACTGAGTTAACTCGCCAGTGCTCAGTCAGTTAGTGAAAATTCATCGCTCTGAGAAAACTCTCTTCACGTTATACGCGGAGAAATTACGCCAGAACGATACATGCCAAGCTCCTCGGAATTCCTTTTTCTTTATACTTTTTCTTTCTTTATTCTTCCCCATTCCCGTTATTCCTTCTTTCCTTGAGACGAAGAAAAGTTCTTCTATAATATACGGACGGTGAGAAAATATGAAGAGTAGAGACGAATAACAAATTACGAATTACAATCAAAAGTCAAATTAATTACAAATTGAAAAAGTAATTGACAGTTTTTCCGGAATCAATTACAAATTAGAAATATAATTCAAACGTTTTCTCGGATCAATTACAATTTCCAAATGTAATTCAAACGTTTTTTCAAATCAGATACAATTTTCTAGTGATAGCTATGCATAATACCGATAATGAATGAGTCATATATTGAGGGTTTCGATTAGATTCGATTTTGAATGGATGATCCTGAGCATGCGTAGATTGTACAGTGTACACAACTCGTATCTATATGTACAACTCTACACCGAGGGGTGAACCACTCTTGAAGTCCGGTGTACAATAGTGTGTGAAGTCCCAGAAGTCCCGTAAAGTCCTGTGCGGTCTCGTGCAGTCTCTTGAAGTCCTGTGAAGTCTTTGAAGTTCCGTGAAGTCTAAAGTCCCGTGAAATCTTTGGACTCCCGTAAATTCCCGTGAAGTTCCTTAAAGTCCCGTGAAGTCTTTGAAGTCCCTTGAAGTCCCGTGAAGTCCCGTGAAGTCCTGTTAAGTCCCTTGAAGCCCGTGAAGTCTTTGCAATCTTGAAGTCTGGTGTACGCCATTTTTCAAGGTGATTCACCCCTCGGTCTCCACACATATTCGGAAATTCTAATTGATCCGTAAAATCGTTTGTATCATTTTTTATTTATAATTAATTGGAAATAAAAACATTTCCATTACATTTGCATTTTGTAATGATACGCAAAAAGGAGTCAATCACATTTATAATTTATAATTGATTCGACAAAAGCTAACAATTGCTTTTGTAATTTGTAATTGATTTGACTTTCAACAATGTAATTTGTAAATTAAATGTCATTAATTACAAATGTAATTGAATGCTGCCCAACACCGTACATCGCACGTCGTTGACGGTACTACATGGAACGGCGTTCTTATTATTTCCTCATATCTTTTCTACTACTCTATGATTCTCGGTTACCAGGACAAACAAGCCAAGCTTTTTTGTCTGTCGCCATTCGTGCTGATTACAATCCCGACGTTCCTTGTCGAGCTTGACGTTTCTCTGGCTAGTCCAACAACATGAACGTGATGCAGAAGTATAAGGTATATATACGTCTGCGTGAATGTACTTACGTATGTACATACATACGTATCTACACCCACGTACCAAAAATTCCTCTTCAGCGTCCACCGCTATATGTTCAGATTTCCACGTATTCCCAGCTTGCAACCGCATCTGATGACGCAAAACGATCCTTGGAACATTTCCATCCAACTTTATGCCCAAGAAATTGTGGTTCGGATTTATCGCGGTTAAATTTTTGGTAATGTATGTACATTCTATTTATCCATTTCCATTTCCATTTCTATTTATTTATCAATTTTTTTACAATGCGTACATATTCAGCAGTGCGCGACAGTCGCGATTCTTCAAGTAAAAAAAAAGCTCTGAAATATTAATGAGTCAATCCAGTACAGAAGGGGTGAAATAATTTTCCATCACGCTTCTCCGCAGGATCTTGAATTTCTTCAAGTATATATATATATATATTTTTTTTTTTTTTCTTTCTACTTTTTCGTATCTCCTTTTGACCTTTACCTATATTATGGCATATAATATCGTATTCAGGTATTTACGCGTGATGAATTTATCAGGCCGTTTGTTCGTTCGATGATATGTGACTTTGGCTACGTTTGAAGACGTAAAGCTACTAGCTAACGACTGGGTTGACTTGGATAAGCGCTGAGAAGGGGGACGAGTTTATCAAACATATATTCCTAGGAATTATAGCCAATCCCGAATACCAATAGAATATTATAGGTTGTTGAGCCACTCTGTCGTCAATTCGACTAGTCATAATTTTGCGGCCGATAGAATATTTCTATGAAAATTAGAGATCCCGTATCGGCAACATTACAGTTTAGTATACAGATTGACTAGAATTTCGTCCTCAGTTTTTATTCGCCTATTATGCACGCCCTTTCGAGTATAACGAATCATACGTTTACGTATTTTTCTTTCTTTCTCTTATGTATATGTTTTCGTTTAATTCTCATGCATAGAATAGATAGAGAAAACAGAGAAAATAGAATACCTTCAGCTACTTTATCCGTACAGGTGTTACGTACGAAGAGGTGAGATCGTTAAGTGCAACGTGTGAATTCTATTCTTAGTTACGGAGTAGCAGTGTGATTACTGGGAAAGTTTCTAGTACAGGAAAAGAAGAAAATGAAAGAAAAAATGAACAACAGCAACAACAACAACAACAACAACAAAAATATCAGCAGCAGCAGAAACGAGTCCAACTTTGATAATATCAACTTCCAGACATCGCAATGACGTACTCGGAGCTCTAGCTACTAGAAGAAAACTGAAAATACGAAAAACTTTCCAGCAATATGACGGGATGTTCACGTATACTATACTGAACGTGTGCGGTAGACTTGGATGATTGAAAAACAGGATGAAACCAAAAAAGAATTAGAGAAATGAAATAAAAAAATTCTGGTTCTATTTCGCGAATACGCACACAGGTATAATATACATATAGGTACCGTTTATTTCCTCCGAAACGATGAATGAAAAAAAAAAAATAGAAAAAAAAAAAAAAAAAAACAGAAACATGGATGTGGATAGAAGCACGTCCGTGTATTTCGACGTGCGGGAGCATTCGTCAAAGGAAAAGGTTTTTCTCAACCTGCGTTTGAAATCGCATTCTATTTGTTGTTTATAAATAAACAACATGAGCTCTCCCGGTAGGTATGTTATACTCGGGCACATGTGGAGTTATTTGATTTGAAAATGCAAAAATTGAACCGTCGAATAACATTTCAAAGTTTGACTTGTCTTTTGAAAATTGTTCACCGTCACAAACATATCGAAAACATGAAAAAAAAACAAAAAAAAAACTGTAAGCAAGTAACAAACATCATCGAGTTTTTTCATTTACTCAATAATTCAAACTCCCTTGTGTTTTTTTGTTTTTTTTTTTTACTCTACAACCCCGAAATTTTCGGATTTGTCAAAAATCGTGTTCCACTGTAAGTCAGTGTCTCATTTCCATTTCTCACATCACGAAGAGTGAAAAGAAAAAGTGAATGAAACAAAGTAAAGAACGAAAAAATACACCAAAAAAGCGAAGAAAAAAGAAGAAGAAGAAGAAAAAAAATCAAAGAAGCAATTCGGGTAGAGACTCTTTCTCCCTTTCTATTGCTGCCTGTCTACCTACACCCTGTCTGGCAGTAGGCTACATGGTAGGGTGACCCCGGCGTAGGCACCAAGAGCCTCCCTTAGGCACCCCTGAGCCATGACTCCCGGCAAAGGTAATTATTACCAGCTCTTTCTCCCTCACTCACAGTTTCGTCTGACTCGACGAGACTTGAGTTCAGTTAAATTCAGTTCAGTTCAGTTCAGTTCAGTTGAGTTTCTCAGGACCACCACTACCATCAGCATCAAGTCATGATGCTCAACGCCGAATGCCAAGTGTGTATTACTCCCTTCTAAGGGAATTGTAGGTATAGGCACGCAGTGCTGAGTGGGCAGGTATTGTTTTAGAAACCTGGTGGGAACAGAAGGAGCCTAAACCAAGAAGACCTTGGGCAGAAGGGTCTATAACAACCTTGATAAAGTTCAGAAGGGATGAATCCAAGTTCGATCCAAAGTCTGAGTGGAATATCTGAATTATTTAAAGATCAATATAGATTGGGGAAGAACTCAACTTATCGACTTTTTATTTTCTCCAATCACATTATTGGCGATTGGGTAACTAGTGAGATTGGCAAATAACTACTGGCTCACACAGAGCCTGAGCTATCCAAACGACGTACGGTATCATCAAAAAATTATAAACTATCCGGTTACTCTTGCGGGAATAAAAATTACCAGGGTTGAAAAATAACGTTGCGATTTGATACGGTGCTGCCGCCATTATGGCGTAATGATTGTTCTGCAGTAATCTACAAAAATCAATCTTTACTGGTTTTTAACTACGGAATAGACACACTTGCGAGTCGTCTGGTTCCAAAATTAACCAAGTCCATAAATTATGAATTCGAAAGATAATCGCGAGATGAATTGAATGAATAATTCAGTATCATATCAATAATGCATATCATCTAGCACATCTTCTGTATAATGTAAGTCAATCCAATCAGTCTCATCGAACAAGGAAAGTATCGATAAATTTGCATTGGCTTGATTTCTGAGGATATGGCAAAGTCTGAATTCAACTTTTGAGTGGACATAGTCGGTTTCTTAAAGAACCATCATTCTCATTGTCTGTTTCTGAGAATTTGGAAAGATTTTGGAGATCATCGAACTTCGCTATGGTAGTAAAATTCTTAAGGCACAAGAATCTATGACACTTCCGGTAAATTATTTCAGTTTGTAAACTTGGCTGGTTTTGGAACCAGCTAGACTTATTTCACTCGATAAGAATCTTCATTGAAAACTTGAACATTTTACCCAAAGGAGACCATATTTCCTGCCAGGAATAGTTCTACGAAGGGTGTTTTCCAAAAACGACATTTTGGCCTGAAGACATTCTAGAAAATATATTCTACGGGTTAAAAACCTCCTTTGGCACGAGACGACGACTGGGTATAATATTCCATTATATTTCCCTGATAGTATTTGCGAAACTGCACTAGCCTTAAAAAACCAGTCTATTTCTTTGGCGATGTTGACTAGAGCCAGTTGAAAACGACCGCATAATACGACGTCGTAATGAACGTACAAGGAACAAGTCAAACAAGGCACTCCATAAGAGCAGATATTTTCAACGGTTGGATATAGAAGGTTCAAATTTTCCGGTATCAGGTCACTTTCAACAGGGAACAGAGGCTCCGTTGGATACTCTGCATAGGTATACATGAAATATAATAATAAAATCATTTAATAACAGGATATCAAGTGAGCAAAATTGTTTACTTGATTTATAGACCATCGCGTTCACCGTATCTCCGATTATCATGCAGATACCAACGGCCGCCATTCTGTGCTTGAAAGCTCCGCAATCGTCGATTGAATTTTTTAAAATCATATCGAGACTCTGGACAGAAGCCAGGGTCAATGCTGTACCCGAGAAAATCATTAACGAGATATTTTCGCGACACCATTCAACGAGTCTTTTCATTTCAGACGACTGAACTTTGATAAAAGAATAATCATTTGACCTGCAGGCTCGATTCTTTCGACTGGTTTAATTTCTATCTAACTTTCATTGCCATCCGCCGACGTAAATTCGGGGTTATTATTCATTGTTTTATCATTAACAAACGAAGATTCTGACTAATGTTTCGATCGTCGTAAAGTTCAGATTGATCAGTGTTTTTTTTTTATTTTTTTTTTTTTCGTTTTTTCTGTACCAAAGACTAATTAACTTTCAACTACGTGCAGAAATACAAGAAAAAGGGAGATCGAGGCGTATGAATTGGGAATAATTCAAGAATCCGCAGGATATTATTAATTTTGAAGGTTTTTTGTCCCCTCTTTTTTACATTTCACATCTTTTTTCTTCTTCTCTTTCTCGCTTCTCAAGACGATAAGCCTTCGCGCCTGAGTTCTCTTCATTATTTGCGAGTATAACAAAAGTAATTAAAAATGAGGGGCTGGCTTAAGTTGGGCATGAGCGTATAATATAAGCGGAGTAAACCCAACCAAGAGATGGAGTATTCAGGGAAAAATCGTCTGGCGACCTTTGGTCCCGTAGTGAATTTTGCAATTTTGAGTTTACCTCGCCGCATAATCAACAGCCTCCAAAAACCCCTGAACAGTGTTCTTCTTATAAAACTAACTCCGGCTGCGATTCTACAGCCGCATGAAAGGGCCAACCGCAAAAGCCCTGTGTCAAAAGCGAGACGTGGAGCTTTTTGCATACTTCGTACCTATACACAAAATATATAGAAGCGAATTTCCTCTTTATGTACTTTTACCTTCCTCTCACTCGAGCTCGAATAAATAACGAAAAAACGAATTAATAACGAGTAAAAAATAGATATATTTGCGGGACCGAATCGAAGTTCCCAATTCAGTTCCAGTTCAAAAGTTGTGAATGGTCAAAATTCCGTATTTATTTGAGACGAGATTCTCGAGTTCCTAGAAACATTAGAATTCGGAACTTGAAAATTTCGAAAGGTCTAAAGGCAGATGGCTCAAACATCCGAAAGTTCAAAACTCAGAAAGTCCAAAAATCCACAAATTTAAGGGAAGCTCATGAAAAAGCTTTCAAATATGGTAAACGACGTTGCATACACGAATTCCGAGATTCCGAGTTTTGGCTTTTCAGATCTTTAGCTTTCGGAATTTTGAAGCTTCGGTGTTCTTCGTTTTGGAGTTTTTCAAATTCACTACATAGACTTTGGGGGGAATAATCTTTCTGAAAACTGTGAGTCGATTAATATAAAAATTCGGTATCTTGACCTTTCGCAGCATTTGAAATTCGGAATTTCAAACTCACCCCTAATTAGCTAGAAAATAGAAATTATTTTACGAGACACGATATTACACGTGACGTAGAAAATTTAATATAATTTTCTATTTTCACCGGCTCCCTTGCTGCAGGGCTACGAGTATAAACTGCAAGAGAATCTTTTCCTCAAAAACAAATACAAATCCTCGCGAGTTTTGCCAGAAAGATTAATTACCATCCGGTCTGTAGTAAGAAGCGATGCATTATCTTTGAGTTATTAGCTTCGTGTTTTGTCTCACCTTTCACCCCTTCCCACTAGCTTGTATAAATACTATTCCAAGCTAGAGTATTCTTCGATGATTTTGTTTGTCGTCATAATCGTCGTTGTCATCGTCATTTGCTAATTGACGAGAAAATATTCAAAATGATTAATCATGGCGTCAGCCATCAAGGGGTGGAAAAAAAGTCAAAAATTCATGTAATTGGCACGAGTCGTTTTTGACACGAAACCATCTCTTAAAATGAAATTGATTCGAGGTTTATCCGCGTCTGTGATATCACATGTGATGAGAAATCAATTCAATTTATCCATACAATTTTGAAATTCTGTTTTCCTCGTGCAGATCCACGAAATCATTTCAGGCCCGAGCTGAGCTCGAGGAAAACGATTTTCCCTGATCGTTGGCCGACTATTACATAACGCGAATGGAATCGCGTCATACGTCAGACGCAAATTGTCAATCTGGATTTCCGCCCCATCTGAATCAAGAAATATCGTATATGCACATTTCCCTCGCCTGATCGCAGTGATCGCAATATTTCCAATAACCTGATCCGATATAGGCTAATCGGAAAACCGATTTCACCGTTTCGTACGTTACACGCAGAGCTTCCGAAAAATAAAATACATAAACTTCGACAAAATATGTACACGAAAAAAAAGAAAAAAAATTCACTTCAAATTTCCGTGTATAAATTCTGTCCATCTTTGAATTGATATCTGGAATCTCTTACGATTGAAATGAAAAGTAAGAGAGGAAAAAAAAGGGAGAGTGAGGGTTTGAGATCGGTAGGGTTTGAGAGTTTGTTAGTTTGATCGTCTTAGTCATCAGGATCACCCTTGCCTTACGAAGGATAAGGAGTAAGATGGAAGAAGCAAGGAGCCTCAGCTCGTTCGTTCTAGTAATTAACCATCATCAATATTCCGGGTAGGTATCAAGGAAAGGAAACAAACTCGGTCCGCAGTAAGATAGAATTTTATCCCATGTCGACTGTAGCCGTTCGTGCAGTCGGTCTTAGTTTATTTGATTCCCCTCGAAGCTCAAAGAACCGAAGAGAACCAACCTCGCTTCTATCTTTTCACCCTCCCATTGTTAGTCTACCCTCGCTGAGAAGATCAGACATCTCTCCCTCCCTTCCGATGAACGAATCCGGGCAACTCGGGCAACGCGAATGACTTTCGATTTTATCTCATTGTCAAACTTTATTGGTAGGTATCGATCAAAATAATCAACAAGAAGTGTATAGGGATGATCAAATGGACAATCCCTTCAATTGGAGTAATACAAGATAACAAAATAAGTCAAGGGTAATTGCGTGACACGAAGAATCTTTTGGCCGTCAATATTCGCTCAACAATATTCATCGATCGAAAGAAGTAACTGAAGTGTTATTTATTATGATCGAACAAACTTGATCGAATTCGAGTGAAAATGCGTTTTTCAGAGTTGCTTTGGTTACGCGTCTCAAGGGTTGATTGAACTTCGTAAGTTTGAAAGTTTACCGAGGGCATCGGATGAAAATATTTTAGTGTAGAATTTTTCTTATCCAAGTGATCCTTTCAACTTTGCATGTTCATTTGGATTCGATCAGAACTTCAGATCCAATATATCGAGAAGATCTATAGGTACCGAAAATCGGTGATACCCGAACTGTCCCAAGTACAAAACGATCATTTCGAAGGTCCATTTCGGTCAGGTAAATTCTCGTTTTTGTCAAAGATCAAGAAGGGGATCTAATTTTGCCATAGGAAACTCCGTACCGAATAATAGTTGGCTATTTAGAGATTAATGGAGGTTGAGAGGTTCGCTTATTTATGTATATATGTGTACAAATATGTACATATTAAATAAACATCTATATACCTATATATAATATATAGAGAATAAATGTGAGTAGCTTATATATATATATATGAGCGATACATACCAAACGGTCCTTACTTATCTACGTATATGTATATCTATATAATACACATATATACATATAAATCTATGTACCAACGTGTATCGCGTTGTTTTACTCGGGCTTTGTCGAAACTTTAGCAAAGCTAGGGTATTAGTCAGATCACGACTTTGGTCTTGGCCCGTCTTACTTGCTGCTCTACTCTCGCACCAACCGCGCCCAAAGTGCTATTGCTGTTTCGTAGATGGATATATATGTATACATGTATAAATGTGTATGTATATATATTGTATGAATGTATATGGCCAGGGAACAGCCAACCAGGTCTAATAATTGTTTGAAACGGCGCGTTTCTGACTGGCACACTAGCTACAAGATCACGGGGCTTGTAAAACAGTTACAGATATACCGATACATATATATTACACATTATCTCAACACATCTATCTCGGAGATATCCGTGCTATGGGTAGGTATATGGCAATTTTACCAGTGTGTTATACACACCTGGGAAACTTATCACAGTTTAATTCAAACGGTGTAGCACCTCTGGGCTAGATGAATCTCTTCAGAATTAGCTTGCGGCTTTGAAGTAAACTGGCTAACGTGAGCGAATCGCTCATTAATTGTAGTCTCATTCATTATTCTTCGCTATAGGTATGTATATGTGTATGTGTGTGTGTATGTGGGATATCAAGAACAAGTAATCAAGAAATACCCTCTTGAAAATAAAGACTAGGTCAGATTGGCTAGAGGTACAACAGCCAGTCTAGATTTCGCGTGACTAACGCCAAAAGGTTCTAAGCGCCAAAAACGCGGCTTGATGCCAGAAGGGCCTATAATTTTTGAAATTTTGCCATTCGCTTCAGGAATGCTAAAAACACTTAGATCCGTCGAAAACGACGATTCGGAAATGTAAAGGCATAAGGTCCTATGTGACACGACGTAGGCCCTTTTGCCTTTAACTTTCAGAAAATTTCTGGGGATTCTACGAAAAAATTCGGAAAGTTAAAAGCAGAAGGGCCTAAGCGACAGTCACATGGGCCCTTTTAGCCTTAACTTTCCGATAATTTTTAGTAAATCTCCGGAAATTTTCTGAAAGTTAAAGGCAAAAGGGCCTACGTCTTGTCATATAGGACCTTATGCCTTTACATTTCCGAATCGTCGTTTTCGACGGATCTAAGTGTTTTAAGCATTCCTGAAGCGAATGGCAAAATTTCGAAAATCATAGGCCCTTTTGGTTTTTCGCGAATCGAAAAAAGCCTAAAATGGCGCATAGGACCTTTTGGCGTTAGTCACGCGATTTTTTTGTAAACTGACTGTCATTGTGAATGGAGTGTATTTTCCTGAATTTCCATATCCGCCGTTTTTTGATAAACTATTCCAATATCGATTGGAGCAACTAAGTTTGGCACGATTCGTAAGATATTTGGAAAATTCTATTTGACTGCAGACAGCATCTACGAGGGAAAGTGTCATTGGATTTCAGTTGACGAAAGCTCAACCGGTCTAAATTCCGAATTTTTATACTACCAACTCACTTTTGAAATGATTATTTTCCCGAAAGTCTACGTAGCCAATTTGAGAAACTTTGAATCGAAAAACACCGATAATTCAAAATGCCGAAAGCTGAAGATCCGAAAAGCCAAAACTTCAAATCTCGGAATTCGCGCCATGCAACGTAGTTTATTAGCCAGCTTCGTCATGAAATTACCCTTAAATTTGCGGATTTCTAGACTTTCTGAGTTTTTAACTAATATTCTGCGTAAAATTCGAAATATAATCAGTTCCAACTTATGAAAAACCCCAAAATCATTAAAATCCGTTCATCGTTCTCGAAATTAACTCATTATGGATTCTCAACTTTTCGTCTCTTAATTGATCGCAATAACTTCTTCGTCTTTCTGCAGCAGAAAGTTAAAGAAGATCTTGAAATCTGTGTTGAAAATAAACGATCTTCTAGCGCGGGGATGACTATCTCGAACTCCTTTGTCGATAAGAAGAGTAGAAAATGCTTAGGGTAGCTAAGGGGTAGTGCGGGTCGCTAATTAAGATCCGAAAAGGTAGTTTTAAGATGAACGGTTCAGTCTCCTCGAGCTACTGGACCAACGTACGATAAAATCAACCGAAATTACACCACAATTTTCTCCTCTCTACGGCTGATGGTCGCACTTAAGCCTAGTTTTATTAGTCCAACCCCTAGCTTCGTGTTCTCTTGATTGGTTCTACGCCTCAGCTAGATTTCCGCTGTCCTTTCAGATCCTTTTTTTTTTTTTTTATTCTTCTTTATTTTTCGGTTTTATATCCTTTTCTTTCATCGATCTGATCGTCGCGCTCTTCTTCAGAAAATCTTCAATCCGAACATTAGTTTCTTCTGCATTCCTGCGACCTGACAGCTCCCTGTACAACATTTCCCAGAACACCGAGGCTGCTTGCTTCAATCTATTATCTAGCCGCCGGTGTATTGTCCGGTAAGACTTTGATCACAGGTACGTGTTCCATGGTCCAGATATATATATATATATATATGTATGTAGACACACGTGTATTACAATCCCTCGATTAAATCGAGGGATAGCGTAATACCCATTCGGTCATCCACGTTCGTCTCTAAACTTCGAGCTAGAGTGAGATAGAGAATAAGGGTGCGGCACACCTCCGATGGTCGAAATTATTAATTTTCAACAAAGCCCCGTGGGGTTTGACGTTATTTGGACAGTGTCGTTTCGGAGCAAACTGGCCAGTGTCGTCCAATAAACGATATTTGCATAGGCTCTGACATTCGCGACTATAACTATGAACTGCCCCCTTCGCACACAAAGTCTTACATATATGTATACTTAAGGGCAGTGTGTATGAATTTTTTTTCAAAATTTCAACCCCTATAGAAAAATATCCGACGAGAAAACGTTGAAAATATATTTTGATTCAATTTTTTGTTTGTTTCTTCTTCAGTAAAAATGGACTTTTCGGGAAAAATGAATTGGCTAGAGTGTGATTTGAAAGTTCTTCGTCATATGATGAACATGTGGAAGATGTTGAGTCAACATGGGGTTAATTATTCGGACGCGTTTGAGCTAAGAGGCAATCTCTGGGGGGTATATAGGACGAGAGTGGGAAATCCACTCGTCAGACAAAACTAGGAAGCTTTCCGAGAGAGCTTCCCCCTATTCGGTTCATCTGAGATATATACTCATTCAATATTCCGGTCCCGTCGTATCCCGGGGAACCTAGCCTAGCATCCTAACCCCCAATCCCGGACCCCGGACTTCGTCTCACCACCAACTCTTCACCTTCTAGCTTCCTCCTTCCGAGAAATGCAGAGAAACAGAAGCTCATGCTTCTGGGAAGAGATTCTCTCTCGGATGCAATTAAACAAACTCAGTTCTACCGTATAGTATAGGGGGATGAAGAAGAAGAGAGATGGAGAGACACACCCTTCAAGTATAACACACTTCAACTCCAACCGCGTCTACAGCTCGTTTCAAAATTTACTAATCCCCCCTCTATTTTTTGACTTTCCCTAAAAATAAGAAAATTGTTTTTCATATATAATCGATAGTGTATGGGGATGTTAATACTGTCAAAGTTTCTGTTCATTTGAATACCATTATACTCCCATTAGTCTGTCTAGCTAATAAAGATGATTCTCTATACCGCCTGCTCCTGAATCGATAGGTAATTATAAAACCAATCTGCACCGAAGGATGAAATTCACCTCTGAAGAACATTTTCTATAATGCCTATAATCGTGGAGCTTCCTCTTCGAGCTTGGAATATAATTTTTGTTTTTGCCTGTCTGAGAAACGTGTGACATAATAAAAAAAACTGCATGCCACAGGATACGGCAGGGAAAAAAGAAAAAAATCTTTTTACGATGATCGGATCATCTGTCGTCTGGTATCTTATATAATGTATTATACATGTATATAATAATATATTATATACATATAGGTATATTCATTATTCAAGGTTCGTTGAGACGAGAGACTGTGAAGCTTGCCGCGGGGGGTTTGTGTGGCTCTGGTATACCAGGGCACCACGTATTAATTAAAATGACGTCAAAACTCGTTACCTTCAACATTTCGCATTACGTTTCACTCGTCGTGTAATACTGCGGATACCAACCAACGTACCTACCTCGTACCGGAGAAAATATAAACGACAAAGCGGCAAAAAATTGCCAGCTTCTCTCTTGAAAGCTCATACACGTTATTATAAATCGATTTAATGATTTCATCGATAGGTTGGTTGTCAAGTATGACTACAATACGTCTGTGTCCCCCTCTAGATAGCCAATTTTAGGCAAGATCTAGTGCTTATCAGACTCTTTATCGCAAAAACGTTGCATCGAACCAAAAACAGAGAAGAAAAATGAAAACACATAATTTAGAAATCCTTAGAAATCCGCGGGTCAAATTCTTGAGGTAAAATCAAATGTTTCACGGAAATGATTAGCAAAATATTTCAAGATTATAGGTACCACCTCCAATTTGAAATTGTCGAGTGTTCGAACGTCTGCGGTTGAGCTTGTGATTTCAGAAGGAATCGATTTCTAATGATCTCGACTACGATTCCCGTGATTTCCGAATCAATGAGATGACTTACGGTTCCGTGTGATTTCTGCTGATTCCAATGATAACGAGTGATTTCTAAATTCTAGAAATCATTGATTTCTATAGACTGCTGTCAAAAAATGAACATTGATCAATTATGAATGCTTGCTTGCTTGGAAAGGGGATGAGGCGATTCCCAGCAATTCCCGAAATCACATGATTTTTTGTGATTTCCCATGATTTTTAGGGAAATCAATTCAAATCAAATCAGGAATCATGCGATTCGAGCAATTTTCAGCGACTGATTTCGGATGAAATGATTCAATGATTTCTTAAGTGATCTGCAATCCCTCGATTTTTTCCTCACGCAGCTTATACGGTTATTCTATACGGTGTAATTAGACGATGATAATAAAATGTTCAGAGTACAAAAACAACGTAGGTTGGTGGGTATACCATAATGTCAAGTATTACACTGAAAACTGAAACTCCCTGCTCTCTGAATAAATTTGCATATCAAGATTTCGCCATGCCTCTCCTTCTTCTTCTACTCCCTCTTGTTCTTCTTCTTCTTCTTCTTCTTCTTCGAGTAGAATAGAAAACTCTTATTTCCCGCACACGGTCCCAAAGCGGTCGTATACAGGTTTGAACGTAGCCCTCCTGAGGGAATTTTTCGTAGTTTGACGATCTCCGGATGGACGGGAAAACCGAGAAAGAATAAAAAATGAATAAAAAAGTAAAAAAAAAAAAAAGGGAAATAGAGAAACAGGGGCGATTTACTGCGGCCTTTATTTCGCGTGGAACTTATGATTTATAGTGGTTCACCAGGAGTTTTAGAATCGTTGTTTTATCGATGTAAATCCTATCGGTAGCAGACGTTCGGTTGGTCGGTTGGTATAGGTATAGCCTTAGCTAGCTAGCTAGGTATACCTACCGGTGCCGATGAAATACAATACGAAACTTTGCCACCATACAGGATTGTAGAAATGGCAAGAAGCGAGATGAAGAAAAAGAGCGAGAGTGAGAGAGAGAGAAATCTTAGAGGGAGATCCTGGGGAGGCCCATTGCAAGAAAGTTTTCATTGTTTGACGAATGGTGAACCGATTCCATTGTGGCGTAGTGCGAAAAGAATAATAAGAAAAGGCAGACGAAGCAGCAGCTGAAGACGACGACGACGAAGTAGAAGAAGAAGAAGAAGAAGAAGGAGATGAGGGAGGATGGGAGGACCTTTTAGTCACTTCGGTACCATTTCTCATCCAGCATCCCTAGTTCTCTCATTAACTTCGTATAAGTTAGAATAAGTTCGCGGCTTAGCTTTCCCGCTTCCTCCAACTCCATCTCCTTCCTTTTCCTTTTCCTTTTCCTTTTCCTTTTCCTTTTCCTCTTCCTTCACCTAAGTGCACCGGGTCCCAGTGTTTGTCGCGATCGTGTGAATTTTACTCCCTCATTGATTTCACCCCTCTTTTACCCCCCAAACTATAAGAAGAGCGTAGAGGTAGTGGCTGATTAATCGTTCGACTTTCTGAATTTACTCCAAAATTTCCACAAACTAATATCCGTTTCTCTTGGCGAACTATTATTCCTAGTTTTCGTATACGTTAGGTATATACCAGGATGATCTATCGCGTCTCGGTTCACGACTTCCGGTATCCTGCGCGGTTTCGTATTCACCGTATGTATTTTTCATCCTCGAGGTTCTGTGATATTTAGAAATTAAATATTTCGTTGTATATGGTCAGTTTTCGTAGTTGAATTCGTGATCTTCACGGGCCAGATGTTTGGGTCAGATATCGTGATATGAATAAAGAAATTTGGCGATCTTCCAACGTCGGATCTACCACATGAGACTGCAGCTCAGTGTCTTTAACTCCAGTATTAGACGTATATAAGCCAGTACGTCTGGGTAGAAGGAGCCCCGCGAAAACTAGATAAAACTAGGTGGACCTTAGCTGCTGGCCAGACTCCTAAGGATGACCGGATTACTGGACCACAGTGGCACACACCCCAACCTATACTGTAATCGGATGAGCCTGGCTAAGAAGGGATTCTTGGCGATCTTGACGCTTTGCGGATCTATATTGCCACCTTCGAGCAACCCCAAAGCCAGGAAGAAGCACAAGAAAAAATAAAAAAGAAGAAGAATAAAAAGGGAAGAGGTCTTAAGGACGTAATTTCAAGATGAAGTATTTTTGGCTGCAACTCGAAGCCCCAGAAAGGGGAAAAAACCACGAAGGCAAACGGAAGAAAAAAGTTCAGAGATCCTGTCGATGAGAAATTGTCTTTATCGTTATTATTTTCATCGATATTCGTACATTAGAATTTTCAGCCATCTTTTGACTTCTACTTTTTTTTTTTTTTTTTTATTGATTATTTTTTTTTCATTTCCAATCTACGTTCAAGCGATCAAAAAAAGGTATACCTATCTCAAAGTTCGCGAAGCGATGGTGAAAACTCTTCGATTCACAGGCGTTGGCGAGGTTGAGTTATTCTTTTCCTATTCGAACTCGTGCGATATATTTCCATCGAAAATGAACCGAAACGTGGATAAAATAGGCAAATCTTTGCAGCTCGAGGCTGTATAAGAAGGACGAAGGACGAAGAATGAAGGACGAAGAGGTAAGGGCGGGCGAATGTAGAATGGCTTTGTCTCGGGGGTTCGAGGAGTGAGGTGGAAATACAGGCAATGATGTATGGAAACAAGGGCACATCATCGTTGGGAATATATCGAAAAACTTAGAGACGACGTTCGGCTCTTCTTCTTCTCGCGTATGTCGTAGTGTTCTCGGGACAATCGATATTCCACACTTTCCAGGCTCATGTTGAATTTACGATCTAAACTTAAACAAGAGGATAATACCAGCTCCGCGTCTCTTTCCCCATATAGCTACAGGATTCAAATATCGATGATCCTAAACCCCCGACTCAACATAATATACCATGTCATATAATACGGAAGTTACTGATCGGGTCCTATAAAGATCCGGAAAAGTATAATAGCTGGATGTAGAACGATGCCAGCTATCGACAAGACCGAAAATTCAAAATTTCGGCTTTTCAAATCTCAAGAAGAATCGATCCTTCTTGATTTATTCATGAAATTGATGCAACAATATATTTTTCTTTTTTGCAATGCTAGAAATTGACGGGGATCAATTTCGAATGCTGAACATAGTCAAGATTCTTTTTGGAATACGAATAATCAAGATATCTCTTGTTAAAACTCAGAATACCTTAGATATCTAGTTTCAACGACCGATATACTCTGGATATCATTCTCAAATATTGAAAACGCCCAAAATCATGGTATGAATTTCTCGAAACACTCACAATACTTCCAATATCCGAATACTCTGAATATCATTCCCATCAGATATCAAAGATAGTCAGAAATCTGTTTGGAATAATCACAATGAGGATTTAACTTCAAAGAACTCAAGAAATATCAAATTCGAAGGCTCAAAGATATAGTCTAAATATCACATTTGAATATCAAAAATTTCTAAAACAACTAAAACTTTCAATCCAAAAATGGAAGACACACCAAATATAATTCGTAAGTGTGAAAAATGGCTGAAACATATTTTCTTTCATTTCTCTTTCTTCTTCTTTCGTGATAAAATTGAGAAAACGCTGAGAAGCACATGTAAACCGATATCGCAGGAACAAACGACTTTGAAGAACGTGTCAGCGGTTTAGGAGGGGTGATTTTACTTTTTTACTTTTCTCTTCAGCCAATGCAATTTTTATTGCCGACTAATTCCTTTCCTTTATACTTCAAGTACCCACCTACCTACCTACCTACCTACCCTACCCCACCATACCTACAAGCAACAGGGGAGGCGTGTGCGTACGGAACGTTACTGCTGAATCCAAAGTATCGGCAGCTTAAAAGCTGCTTTCAGACAAACTCTTTCCTGACACTTGGCGATGCGATATTATACACGTAGACACTGTCGGCGGTTCTTTTTTACCCTCCATTAAACCCAGACCAAGACCAAGGAACCCAGTTCCAGACGTAGACGCACACAGTTTTACTGTTACGGTTATACCTACCTACTTTCAACCCTAATAACTTTAAAGCATCCATCACTCGCGTACGCAAGTTTCTTTCCGCCATGAACCCAGCAAACCTCTTCTTATTGGTCTTGCGATACAGAAACCTTTAGGCCGAATTTTTGCCACTTGCATAATATTTTCTCCACTCGACCAAACGACATTTTATTTTTTATTTTTTTTATTTCATCCTTTGGCTGATACCTCACAGGGTTTTTCTACTACTCCAGGGTTTCCATCGGTCTCTAGTTGTAAAACAGAAAGTATCAGTTCGGCAGTAGGTAATACAAGATCGTGGGTGTCTCTTGTAGAGAAGAAAACCCTAAAGAAATACGTACATGGAAGCAATTTCGGAGTCGTCTTTTACGTCCAATACCAAAAAATAGCAGACAAAAACTATACCGGTTCGATTCCGGGCCGGGCCGTAGATATCCATACCCTCCGATTGGTGGGACCGATGCGAAATTGAAGTAGCCTACTACGTTTGACTCACTTTGGAGCGATTGAATTGTTATTGCCTTGTATCGGAGAATTTTCGATTTCTTAGCTCGAAGACGTTAGCTCTTTATTTTCAATCTTGTTTTTTATTTTTTTTTTTTTTTTTTTTTTATTCAACTTCCTATTCACCCGATAACCTTCAACCCCCTCAAACTAGACCTCGTCTCTTTATGGAGATTGAATATAAAATTCTCCAGAAGCGAATAGTCGACTATATCCGATAAAGAGATGAGGTAAAAATCAATTGCTCATTACTCGGAATCAGGTTCACGATGAATTATTCATAATGGAAAAATTTGAAAACGTTTTGCAAATCGGTTATAACCAATCGACAATATTGTATATAAATGTACCTTTACCTATTGGTGATTCGCAACTAACAAATGATCAATCATTCACGTAATACAATACGTATACCGTTCTTTGGTATATTTTCATCAGACATTCTGCAGTCTAGACCAACCCAAACCATAAAGCTATACTCTTCATAAATTCATCATCGAGCAAAATCGGTTCATACAAACTACAAAACTGTGGCAATTTATCCTCGATTAGGATATATTATCGAACGCAGTAATGGTTATCGCTGATATTTTATTCCCGATTATTAACATCGAGCTTAAAAGCAACGTTCCAAATATGTCCTACAATATTCATCCCCATACCCGTTTCAACATCGATCCTAGTGAATGGCCGCTGCTCGCCAGTCATGAACAAGAACAAGAACAAGAACAAGACCAAGAAGAAGAAGAAGAGACTGATTTATGGAAATGGATTTCATGGCTCTTTCTTACCCCGTCCGGTGTGTTTTTCGTTAATAAAATTCTTTCAGCAATTTTATTTCATTTTTTTCTAGTTTTTTTTTCCCCTCTATCTTTTCTTCTTCCAGTTTTTCTACTCAAAATATCGATCAGCGGATGATGATTTGCGCCGGTCATGTTTTGCAGTTTTTTTTTGCCATAGCTCTTACAGTGTACCTTCAGCTCGTAGCAACTGTTGGAGATTTAATTGAACGTTAGTGGAAGTTGAAGGAGAGACCACGTTTTCCTCTTTCTCTCTCTATCTCTCGTTTGGTCCATCAACCAGCGTGTTTGTCCACCTTAATTAAGAGGTTGTTTTGTTTACTTGCCCTGGTATATTTGATTTGTATGCTGATTCCTCGTCTCAGTATTCTCGTACTTTGTATTCCGTGTCGACTATAACCACCACCACCGACTACCTACTACAGTTTCTACTATACCTACCACTATACTGGCTGGGGATGCTGCATCAGACTCTATACTGGAAGAGAATCCGACCTGCTGCTACCTACTGCTACTGGTACTGGTACTGGTACTGCTACTGCTACTGGTACTGGTACTGGTACTGGTACTGGTGCTAGATGCTGCTGCTTCGTTAGCTATGCTCTTCTTCAATGGGGCTAGGCTAACTTCAACTAGGATTTGTTTCGTTTATAGAGCTCCTAGAGTGAGATTTCTGCTAAGACACTCCAAGTCGTGCACAACCGCGAGAAGAGCATATACATATATGCAATGATATACCCACACCAATATAGGCACCTCGTTTCCCCGCATACACCAATTAGCAAAGAGACTTGCTTTTTCCGGATTTTCCTTTTACTCGATTAATTAATTCATTAATTTCTCTCTTTTTTTATTTTAATTTAATTTTTTTATTTTTTTTTTATGTATTCTCTTTCTTCCTTTTCGTCATATTTTTATAACCAGAGTTTGCAATCAGCTCTCTCTCTCTCTCTCTCTCTATATATATATATATATATATATACACACATATTCTCTTTTCCTATGTATGTACGTGTATATGGTATATATCTATCTCTCCACACTTTGGCTTCAATTAAGTTAATAATAATTCTCTGCGTACAGAAGGGGCGATGAATTATTCATTTAATTAGTTGCCGGTTCGTTTTCGCGAGGACGCGCGTATAGGTATATACTATACCCATATA
The DNA here is from genome assembly GCA_963989295.1 of Ametastegia equiseti. Lineage (NCBI taxonomy): Eukaryota > Metazoa > Arthropoda > Insecta > Hymenoptera > Tenthredinidae > Ametastegia > Ametastegia equiseti. The sequence continues at coordinate 7,285,232 of OZ022392.1, forward strand.
TATGTATATATATATATTCGTACGTTGGATTTGCGTTCGCTCTAACTGCCATCCAGATGTCAGACACAATGCCAAATACTATTTTGCATATAATAGCTTCCCACTCGTATGACGTCTCCTATATACTATAACCAACAATTTCTCGTTTCACTCGCTATACTAATACTGCAGTTATTTCACAAATCAGTCAAAAATCCACAAAATCCCAACACTCCTAAACTTTCAAAAGGTAAAAATTTCCCGATCGTCACGATTCGCAGAAATGAACTATTTGTTAAATGTTCGATTAGCGCGGGATGAGCTTAGCGGAATGACCAGATGGTAAGAATAATGAGAAAGATAAAGACGGAGAAGAAAAATGGAGAGAATAAGAGAAACAAAATGAAAAAAAAAAGAAAAGAAAAAAACAAACTAGAATGGGTTTCCTTCGGGTTATGAATGACGAGGTATTAGTTAACGAAGCAGCTTAGCCCACACTGATTGTGAGTCCGGTGCGCAAGCTCACTGGCTGCTACACTCTTAGCTTAATGAACTCCATATTTATGGTCTGCGGCTCGCGTGTCCTCATCGTGGTTCGCGGACCTTAATTACCGGGCTTTTCTCTCCGTCCTCGAGTATTTTTGGGGGTTCGAAATCGCGACGCGAGAGCTTTTCAGAGCTTTTTTTTTTTTTTTATTTATTCATTCTTCTACATTCCCTCTCATTTTTCTCGATATCGTAACACGCCCACGTTTGTGGCATGAACGAATTTGATCCGCTTCAAATTTTGATCATACTCAATTTCCTTGTAGCAGATAGAGAGGAGAGAGAGAGAGAGAGAGAGAGAGGAAGAAAAAAAAATGAAGCATTTCGATTTCATAAGTATTTTTGGATTTTATTTCTCATTACTGAAGCCTATGAATGTATAGACTCATCTTCGTCGATTTTTTTTTTTTTCTGTATGCGGTAAAAGTAGCTAGAGTTTGCCTTCTTCTCTCGTTGCCAAGTGAACGTTGCAGAATGCGAATTCGTTCGGAAGGAAAACATCCTTTCCAGAAGAATAAGAAACAATTGATTATTGCGCTCCAGTTATTTTTCTCCCCCCATTTTATTCTCCCGTCGAAAATCTCGAGAACAACGTCTTTTCTCTTTTTATTGTTCCCTTACACTTGACCGTCGCGATAAAAAAATTAAAAAAAATCTCCAAAAAATCCCATAACGTTGAAGGAAAATTCAAATCCGTCAAACATTTATAGAAATCACCAATATCACTACATTTTCATTCGGGTGTACTTTTTTTTCTTTTTTTTTTTTTTTCTCTTATATTCACCTGAATTTAACTGTTGTCGAAGAAATTCTATCGAATGATGAAATAATGGGAGATAGACGTTGTTTTATTTTTATTTGATTTTTCCTTTCCTCTTCTCAACGTATGTTAAGAGTCGCTGAATTGGGGAGGATTTTTTTATTGGCATTTACCGTGAGGTCTATATACGTGACCTTTTGATCAGTGAGAACCAGAGATCCAGGGGCCATAATTCTATTTAGGATTTCCTAGGTCCACATCGAGGCGATTTGGTCGTGTCTCAGAAAAAAAAAGAGACACCGGTAGATACGGGGGCTACCAGCTAGGTACATAAAGTCAAGACCGGAGCTTTTCCAGGGTTTGGGTTGGTTCGTTGGTCGCTCGGTTGGTTGGTTGGTATATAAGGGATGCCAAGGAACTGCCCTACGAACCCAAACCTTCCAACCTACGTACCTACCTGCCTCTGCCTACCTTGCGGCAGAATCAATTTTTCGTCCGTCTCCTTTCAATTACCGTTCACCCCTCGACCCAATTATCCTTACCTTGGTCTCCGTCACTTTTTACTTCCCCTATTCTCCCCTGTTTTTCTTCTTTTCTTCTTCTTCTTCTTCTTCTTCTTGCCATCGTAGCGACGATGGAGAGAATCGAAGAGGAAGAAAAAGAAAAAAAAAAAATTCGTTAGTCACTTCGTTATAGGAAATTCATTCGATACAGATTGAAAGAAAAAAATTCACCATCGGTTATAGTTTATTTGGATTTTTGTGTTCTGATTCGTTATTTTTATTGTCATTTTTTTTTTTTTTTTTTTTTCGAGTGGTGGTGAGGGGAGGAGAGAATTCTTACGTTTTTTTCACTTTCATACACCTCTTACGGGGAGCAGTATGTCGCGATTGGAAAAATTGAACATAGTCCAAAGTCAATTTGTATCATGACCAAAGTTCATTTTGCCTCATTACAATCATCTCAGTTAGAAACGGTTGCTGCACGATTTCAGGCACACCGTAGATCCGATTCGACTTATCTATGACCAAAATTCGAAGGAATACAGGCCGTCACAAATTGATTTGCCGATTTATTTGCAAATAAGTGAAAAAGAAATGTTCGATTTTCGGAAAATTGGCCGTATCTTCTATGATAATTTTTTAAATTTAATTCCCCTCATTCAATTTATGACGGCGCGTCTTCCGAACAATTCGGATCCTGTGAAAGTGAAATCGGACGTAGGATGTGCCTAAATTCGTGCAGCGAATGATTTTCTAGTGACATGATTATAATGATGTAAAATGAACTTTGGTGAAGAAATGAATTGATTCTGGACCACGTTTCATTTTTACAACCGCGACATACTGCTCCTCTTAAGATGATTGGGAAAAAAACAAAATTCTATCATCAAACCGGTAGATTCGGTTGGGAAAAATTCAAGTTGAACTTTAATCACGATGATGCATATCTCGCGTTTTCAGCCCTAGGTGAGTATCCATAACCGTTGACTTAGAGGAAACGAACGAAACCACCCGACCAACGGAACCAACCTACCCCAAACACCAACCCCCCCCCCCCTCCCCCCCAATAGTAACCCAAGCTAACCTAACCTAACCACCCTTATTCTCTGAGCGAGGTGAACGTCGCGTGGTGCGGTGTCGCCGTTTTTGCCGCAACTCAGCGTATTTGAAAAATACTGCCTCAAGCGAGCGAAACAATTTATCCTGCATTCTGTCGCCCCGGTATCCACCCCTAACTTCTCTTCTATTCTCTTATATTCTATCCTATCCTATTCTATTCTATTCTATTCTCATCTCTTTTCGCACCTACCTTCACGCCTCTTTGATATATATTGCGCGTTCCACGATTTAGCCCGGGTTTCCCCCTGCTGCATGGTGCGAAGGAATCTAGCTATCTCTAAGGGTTATTCTCCAACCCCTTCTCCCTCCGAACAAGAATGTAAAAACGGAAAAAAAAAAAAAAAAAATTAAAAAAATTAACATTCCTTGAAATCGTTTGAGTATGTTGTGATTTTGAACCGCGAAAAAACATCCCCTTCAATTGTTTTCTGACTATCCTTTCCTCCAACCTCTATCATCAAACTATGAAAGCTAAAATGTTATTCGCGCGACACCGAACGAAAATCCGCATTGATAGTCGTCGCACGCGCCTCACCCAATATCGGGGTTCAAGTATCACGGGAAATCTGCGCGCGAGGAATATTCTTGATTCTGAGTAACTTCGTTTTACCTGAAAATAAAGGAGGAGAATAAGGAGAAGAAAAAGATGGGGGAAAAAAAAAGAAGCAAAAGGCTTGAATAAATGTTCGGCACCAGGTATATTTTCTTCTAACCCTCTGCAGTGGAACATTTTTGACAAAAAGAAAAAGCTGAAAACATGTTTTTGTTTTTGCTACCATGCAGAACATTCACGAATTTGCGAATACGGAATAGGTATATGGCTACATCTTTTTTTTTTTTGTTTCTTTTCACCTGCAGAACGAAAAGCTGGCATCAATCTGTAAGACAGGGAGCTCGAACTGTGTGGGGGTTGCGGTGCAACCCCCGGCGGTAAAATTTGGAGAATTTTTCTTACTCCGAAAGCTCTCAAACTCTAAGAGCCGACCGCTTTGAATTCCGAGTGCTTAACTTTGGCAACGGCACCCTGGTGGGCTCGAACGCCATCTTCTTCTCCGACTTCCTTTTCCTTTTTCCTCTTTCCGTTTTCCCCTTTTCATCCCCCTGTTCTCAACCCTCCAGCCTCACTTTTCAAATATATATATATATATATATACGAGCTGCAGTAACGGCACCTGACAAAATTCACCACGTAGCAAGTTTATGTTTCAGGGAATTTTTCATTCTTTCGTAGTTGTTTTTCTTTGGTTTGTTCCTTCGACGTTCAACTTTTGAAGGGTAAAACTCGATCTCTCATTTACTCATATTTGAAGAAAAAAAAATTTCAGATCCTAATATTTGAAATTGGTCTGTCGATCCTGAAACCCCCCTTAACGTCTAGACGTTATTTGTCTCGGATCTTCTTCGAGATTCTCTTTAGATCGCTATATTTCCCTCTTCTGTCTTTATATAACGAAGCAACAGCTTGGTAATTAAATTACCAGAAGGCGCAGCCTAAGTCATTTATTATTTCCCATCCCCCAGTTTTTTTTTTCTTCTTCTTCTTCTTCTTCTTCTTTTCGTTTACATTTTTTTCACATCTCGATAGAATTTTCCGATTTGAAATTTGATTTTTCTTTTCGAACAAAAATCACTTATTTCTCAATGAACATTTTCAACTATACACTACTTTCGTTTTATACAGTAAAGATCTGAACAAGTATATGTTAACCAACACCAGAGACTACAACTTCAACAATCAATCAATTTCAACGATTACTACCAATCAATGTTATAATCAGGTTAAATAGAAGCGCGAAACTCCTGACTGGAAGGTAATTAAGTTACCCTCGACTAAAGTGCCTGACTGAGTGGTAAGACACTAATTTACATTTTGAGGTGAAAACCAGGGTTTTAATTATATCTGCACACCAATTTCCTGTTTCTATTTTCTTTTTCCCCCACTTACTTTTTGTTACTGTCGTTTTCTTTTTATGCAAAAAAAATCGTAGATATTTCATACACTGTATATTTATATATACATATAGAGAGAAATAAAAAAAGAAGCAAAAAAAAATGCGAAAAAAAATGGAAAACGGGTAGGGCAGGAGAAAAAAAAAAAAAAGTACCAAAGAGAAGTTAATTTATATCGCAGCCCATATCTCGGCGGAGCTAGAGAGAGATCAGAGTCCTAGTTCCATTTATTTCAAATCTTTTAACGGAATTGGTGGATATACGTCTTCCTCCGGTGACTTGGAACACCCGGAGCCAAGTCGATGTATCTTGGGCGTCTTCGGGTTGGCAGTTTCTACCGAAGAAAATCTAACCCAGCCCCATGCCCCACCGTCAAACGTATACGTACTGGTCCCCCCGTTCAAGGGTAGTTTCTCGTTTCTCTTAAATGGATAACTTCGCCAAATCAAGATCCCAGATCTTCGGGACCAGGCTTAAAATTATTTTATCGAACGACCAACGCCACCGTCCGACCTTTTGTCCTCGTACCCGAATTCATCCCACAAAAAATTCAACGCAAGATGACGAGAGAAAAATTTATTTCACAAATTTGAGTTTTCAGATCGTTTTTACGATCGATTTTTTACACCATGACGTTTCGTTTTTTTACCCTTCATGGTCACATCTCTGTAGAATTTAACCTAGTGGTCACACTGGGTAAAATTTACCCAGCCCAGTTTCAAATGATTGCTGTGTGAAAACAATCAGTCCGATCGGGATGGAAGAAATACTGAAAATACTTCGAACATTCTAAGACATGTGTGAAAAGTTTCTACGTCAAAATTCAAATCACAACATGTTGAAAAAAATCGTAAATAGGTAAATTTGACAAAAAATACACCTTTTTACTCAAAAAATCATAGCTTTTTGAATTTTCAATATTTTCAGGTCAAATTCTAACTGGAATATTCGTCAGATATGATAATTTTAGGAAAAAAAATTATGGCATAGTCTACGTTTGGAAACAGGAATTCATTTCGAGAAGTGAAAAGGATCGATTTTGGAGTAGAAATGAATGCGGATTTATCTGCAAGATATGAGTGCGAAAAATGTATCTTTTCGTTTAAAAAAAAATGGTAACCAGCGGATTTCTCAAATATTTTTCACCCAAAATGAGACCTGGGTAAAATTTACCCATGGTGGCCACAAAGTGTAAAAAAAAAACTCGTTTTTGTATAGAATTATCCATGCAGTTTCGAAAAGTACAATATTTTCTCGTAATTGATTTAATTCCCATAATTATCATTTTTTCTTTCTTCTCCTTATTTTTCTTGTAAATTGTATTTCGCTTTTCTGCGAGGGAAAAAACGAGGCACTCGAAAGTCGTGGGCGTAAGGGATGACGTCAAGAAGAAGAAGAAGAAGAAGAAAGAGAAGTAGAAGGACGAGGACGATCAAGGATGATCCTCTCGAGAAGAAACTAAGCGATATTTTAGGTGCGAGAAGTCCTGCGCGGAGCATGCTATATATATAAGTACATAGATATATGTGTATGTATATAATACATATATACATACATATACTTATATATATATATAGGTGGGAAATGATATTCTTCAGCAAGAGATAAATACAAGCCCCAGCGTGTATTATGTATATGGATAATACCGTAGAGTTGATAGTCGCGAGTTGGGTAACGATGCCTCGAAGGGTGTTTCACCCTGAAAGGTTACGCGGGTGGCGTTAAGGGATGTAACCCCATATTACTGCAGTTAGGGGAACCCCTATTCCTCAATATATATGTATACATAAGCGTGGGGTATTGCACCACCGGGAACTGTATGGTAATAATCGCGAACTCCCATTCATGCATTCCAAACATCCAGGCTCGTTCGGGTATCCTTCTCTCATCCTGTCTCTTTCTCTCACTCCTTCAACCCTTAAGAGTCAACCCCCCGTATTCCCAACTCTCTATATCTAGCTTTCAGCCACACTCAACCATTTGTCGGATCCAGGGCCTCGCTCTTCGTGTATAAATAAAAATAGTAATAACCCTTATTCACAGCTGCAGCAGTTCCTCCCAAAGATTTTTCTCTAACATTTTTCTTTTCTTTGGATTTTTGGCTGCCCATTAACTAACCACGTGTGGGTACTTCTCTGAATCTTTGAAGAATCGATCTTGGACGTATTTGTATTCAACCCTTGCGCCACAGGATGTTAACTGAACTGATCTGAATCCATTCTAATCGAAAAATTCTCGATTTCATCCTCTTAAAATCAGTATTTCAAATTATACGAAATCGAAGTACTCCAACCGACGTCTTTTTGAATGAGTCAAAATCCAAAATCGAAGGACCGATGAAAATTGAAGTTGTTTATTCAAAGATTGAGCTTCAAAGCGGAAAATTTCCTTATACCAAAGAAAGTGAAAATGAAGAGAGGGGGAGAGAAGCGAAATGAATTCCGCAACGCCGTACGATCTTTTTAGCATTTAATCAAAAAAACCGAAACATATTTCACGGGCACAGTGACGTGTTATAAAACGATTTAAACTCCTTTCTCTTTCCCCTCTTTTCTTCTTTTTCTTTCTTTTACTCAAGCTTTCGTAGAGCTTTTCCGGGCTAGTATACTCTGGTATAGTACCTACCAGAGGTGGGTGCAAAACTGGATGCGAGTTTCCCTCGCCTGAATTATATATTCGAATTTTTTATCACTACTGCCTGTACCAACCAACCAACCAACCAACCTACAGCGAAGGTGTTCATCGTATTACGATTCTCATATTTTATTTATCCCCTTATCCGCAAAGTAAATTCCGATTGTCTTTCGGTTTAACTTATATCCAGGGGTTTGGCAAGGGATGAAAATTTGCCCACCGTGAATAAGAGGGGGGAAAAAAAACGGTGCGAGGCAACTACCCCCATAACTTCTCGACTATTTTTAAAAAACGATAATCATTTTACGTCACGTCAGATCCCCCTAACAAGGGAATAGGAAATTTTCAAGCGATATATATATATAATATGTTATATAATACGAGTAGATGATCGTGGCTTATATCTAGATATTTTAGGTATATACCCACACATTCATATATAGCAACGTGTGAGTCGCGTTTTGATACAAAATTTAGGTATATAAATGATAGCACGTGTCAAGCTGTCAGACTGTATGTTTTAGGGGATGGAAAACAGGGGAGAAATTGTTCAGGGGGATAGAATATGAAGGGATTTGATTCCCGGGATATAATCCCCTGCATCCCTTCAGGAAACCAGCGATATAACCAAAGGGTTAAACAAGTGCACAACCAGCACGATAATGCGGCATAGCGTAACGAAATGTTGCATTCTCGGTACTGACGGAGGGTTATATCATCGTTTGATATGATTAATTAAAGGGTTAAATTTCACAGGGATTTCTCATACCTCGACCATCCCCAGTTCAAGCTCTTCAATCTTCAACTACCTCTAAGGAATCTCGGAGATTTCTGTCAAACGCAAAATTATACTCTTGCCTGGAGCCCGAAAGGTGACACGTTTCTCGGTATTGGATCGGAATACACACGTTTCAAAAAAAAAAAACCCTCTTACTTACGAGGGCGTAAAAATTTGGAATGGGGAAAAAGAAGTCTTGGCAAAAAACAGAGAACCTGCGATTTTTCGGGATAATCAATATTCTCACTTGATTACAAATAGATATATCTAGGTATACCTAGACCTGTGTGAGGTGTTGCTTTGAGGTTATCCTCCCTCGTATATGTACCACCGATGTCCCACGTGAGCAGGAATAGGGGATGACTACATAAAGAGAAAGGGAGAAATTGTGGGATGAGGGGGATCAGTGTAATCAGTGCTGGGAGCCTCCCGGGATTTTAAAATAATTAATCATTCCGTCCAACGTCCAAATGCCCGGCTCACGATCAGTTCTGTTTGACTTTTAAATGATGAGCTAACTTAATCGCCCGTAACGGCCCACCCACCCCAGTATTACTTTGAACCACCCTTAGTGAGCCCCTAAATAGATCGAATATGGAGAAATTTATTATTGATACCAAATCGGGTGAATATCAATAATTTTTCAATCCCCACGTATATCTTCATGAAATTTGAGTGTTGATTGAAAATCGATGCGCGTGAATAGTGTCGCTTTTTTACTACACCCCCTCCCCGTAAAATCAGTTAGATTTTTGAATAAAATTTGTCGAATCGTAGGAGCTTAGGCTGTTTATATTTACCACATATATTCGTTACAGCGATATTTCTGTAAATTCATCGAGTCGCGAGAGATAAAAGAGATAAAAATTAATTGGAGAAGGGTAAATAACGATCATCGCTGGGGAGTTCGGGATTTTGAATAGCGAGAGGTCGGGGATTTTCCAAGGATTGAAATTTTCATCGTGGGTGGTTAATATTCCACGATTATGGGGAAGGGATACAGATTTTGCTCACACGCGGGTTTTGTTTTTTTTTTGTTGTTTTTTTTTTCATATTCGTAGAAAAAAAAAATAAAAAATTTTCATTAATCATAGCTAGAGCCGTCTGGTCGAGCGAATCCATCCTTCTGTTAAAATGCAAACTGTGCATTGTCATATCGCGCCATATAACGCATTCGCCCGATCTACATAATTCAAAATATCTCATCCCCTTCCATATTGTCATGCAAATACGATTGTTATATTTGCAACCCTGATCGCACCTGATTCCTCCTCCTACCCTACTGCCGTTTATTCTACCGCGTCATTTCAGCATTTATATTTTAAAACCGATCCTACTGCAGTTTCAAAAGTTTCTCTTTATATGTAAACGGTTGTCCCTTACTTTTTTTTGCTTTTTTTTCTGGTCCTTCTGATATTTCGAAATCAGAATCTTTTAAAATTCCAGTCCATCAATCTTTCTGTGAATGTCTACATGGCGATTCAGAATTCGGGAGAAATCGTTGTCACTGTCGAAATTGAGATCAAAATTTCCTTGGCTATTTTTTTTTTTTTTTTTTCTCGTCATTTCCTATAAAGTACGATTCTTGCGATTTCACTTCATTTTCTAATCACTGTCTCTCTAAACTTGAATATGAATTTTAAAAAGCACGTCGCATTTCATTTTCAAAATCGTCGTTATCACAATCGGAATCAAACTACCCTTAGCCATTTTTTCTGTTTACCCCGTAATCTTTTGTGTTTTTGACTATCGAAAAGAATGATTTTTTTTGTTCTCAACTATAGATATACGTGAAAATACATAGGATTTAGTATAAAAGACACAAAATAAAGTTCTAGACAAATATTTCAATTTCAATTTTGACTAAGAATAACCGTATGAAAGAATCCTCAAGAATAATCCTATCGAATCACCATACGAAATGGACACTCGATTATTTTCTAAAATTTTTTTTCATTTCCTTGAGATTTCTTTCGCGTAAAAATTCAGACGCAGGTTATAGTCTCCTTGAATAATAATATTTCCAGTATGTGGTAGAAAGAAGGGAAGCTTTTGTCTCCACGACGGTAAAGTCCACTGATCCACCCTTATCCAAACCAAACAAACTTTTTCGAGGGTGCATTTATACATTTAATATATGATATATTTCGTCACCACCCATACATAGGTGCACATATACACCGAGATATTTTCAAATTAACATCTTCTCCCGCATCGTGGTCGCACCCCACCGCACCGCAAGTTCTTATAATACGTACGTATCTGCAGTGCTGAAGCTTAGCATGCGCCAAGCTTACCAAATTTATCACCCTCTCCCCATGATCTCCACTCCCTTTTCAAACATATTGATAGAAAAAAGAAAAAGAGGGAGAAAAAAAAACTGGATCCCTAGGGTGATTCCTAGCTCAAAAAGTCATACGATCAACAAAAAAGGAGGGAGGAAGGGAGGGAAAAAGCTCTATTCATCAATACAGAATTTAATCAGAAAGAAACGATAGTGAAGCAAATGAATAAGGAATAGTTTTTAATTGAAAAAAAATAAATAAAAAATGAAAGAGGAGAGAATTTTTCATACAAAAAAATCATTGTAAGAGGTTGAAGTGTACGTGCATGTATATATGTGTGTAATAAATTCACTTCATTTTTTGTAATTTTTATTTTTTTTTTTACTTGTTCTGCTTCTTGGAGGTCTTTTTTTTATCTTGTTATTTTTTGTTCTGTTTTATTCTCCCCCCCCCCCCCCCCCCCCTTTTTTCGTCCTAAAGTAGAGAGAAAACAGAGGCGCTTTCTTCTTCCCGGTGTAATAAGACGTGGCCTCATTTTCTGTTGGAAAAACGAAATGGAACGAAAACAAGACGCGTCCGTGTTTACAGTAGCTATTACTTAGGTTCTTGCGAGGTTCAATTCTTCACGTCACCTTGGCTCATCCAGCATCTGTCAACGATTCTTTTATTTCCTATCTTCATTCCTATCCTCTAACCTCTCTGGGCAAATGATAGAGGCGAATTTCACCAAAGGGGGTGAAAAATGGGGAGATGACAAATCGCGACAATGAGTAACTCTCAAAATTCGTATTTCTCAAAACTGTCAATTACATTAATTAATTTATAATATACCTATGGGGGGCATTTCATGTCACTTCGACCTGGGTCTGACCCTTGACCTCTCGTATTAGGCCCTACGATTTTTCATGTGGTTGTTTCCACTTTGAAAGACACTCGGTTTTTTCATTAGAATTTTGTAACTCACTCGACATTAAAAATAAAAAAACAAAAGGAAAAACATCTTGCAAAAAATCTAAAAATATTTTCGAAAAATCCGGTGTGACATAATATGAAAGTATGTCAGCAACTATCCATGCAGTGAAATGACTCCCGCTTCTGATTTCGACAACATTATTTGTTCGGAAAAAGTTTGAAAAGAGTGAAAAGAAAAAATCTCCCCACTCCACGTGTTGGGGTAAAAATTTCGATACCCGACACACGATTTTTCAGAGTTTGTTCAGAATTTGAAATTGTGTCGATCATGTATTGACCGTTTTGAAAAATCTCTTCCGATTCGGATTGAGTCATAAGAATCGAACAAAAAAAACGGAGTGCCTTTCAGAGTCAGAACAACTATTTAAAAAAATCGTGAGCCGAATCCGAGAGGTCAAGGGTCAGACCGAGATCAAAGTGGTATGGAATTCCCCTTACATACTTTTTTTTTCTTCTAATTATTCCACTGCTGCAATTTTACAAATCGTAGATAGATGAGAGTCTAACGGGAGTTTCTTGAAGAGAATTATTTAATTTTTAATCGTAGTGGGTACTTGGCTACCTAGCAACTTTGAAAACTAGCGAAGTAACGTAGGTACGCTTGTACAGTTGTATTCCTTCTTCTGGATGGACGTATACATACCTATACAGTATACATACCTATATACAGTCTTCTCTGGCAAAGCGTCCCGGCGAGTATCGTAAATAATTAATCTCCAAACTCGACTGAAAACCATTTCAGTTTCTTTTACCCGTTTACAAACCAAAGGTCTCAAAGCGGATTCATCCCCTCGCGAGTTCTTTCAGTTTCGTATTTAGAGGCTGACGGACTCACTCAGCTGACTCATTCGAATTGGAATAAAATCGATCGTTTAAGATCAGCTCTGAAGAACCTCATGAAATTTTTTATAATAATTCCTTCATTAAAAATAATATTGAAATATACGCCGTTCGATGGATCGATCATTTATTTTGTTTGATTTGATTTTTTTTTCTCTCCTTTCTTTTTTTTCTACTCATCTCTTTTTCCTTCCTCGCAACTTCACCGCAGAAAATCTTTCCTCCTGACTTAAGCTCACTGAAAAATCACCAGGTATAAGTTTCGGTGATGGAAGGTTGGAGGATCGTACGAAATGATTCGGAAAATGAAGCAAACGCAATTTCCCACTCTCTCTCCCTCTCTCTTTCTCTCTCCCTCTCGTATTTTATTCTTTAGAATGATCGGGGCGAAAAGCAGCAGCATTGGCAAAGAAATTACATTCAGAAAGACAAGAAGAGAAAATTTTTCGTTTGAGAAATGAATCAGAATTCAAAACTTTTTCAGTTTTTTACTATTTATTTTAGTTTTTCATTTTTTTTGTTTTCATCCTCTTTGTCGATAGGTGCAGAGAACGTCATTGTCAATGAAGTGTGTGAAACCCGTGTGAAAACTAAATGGACGAAAAGCTTCGGAAGAGCAGTTTTTGAAACTGGGTCAACATTTCGCAACAGTGAATGACGGACAGGGTCGGGACGCTATTGATTGAGCCAGGGCGTCGCGAGAGGATGAGATATACAAAAGGAAGTACAAGGGGTTAACGACCCTTGAAAACACGGTAGTTACAAAGAGCGCGGTTATCGGAAGTGTTTACCGTCAAAGTTTCGGTGTTGAAAAGCATTTTTTTCTTTTTCTTCTCTTTTTTTTTTTCTTTTCCAAATTCCTACATTTTTCACTTCTCAACTTTCCGTTCGTTCATTTATTTATTCATTTATTTATTTATTGTTATTGTTTGTTTTTACATACGTACGTATGAGGGATTCTCTCAAATATAATCATCGGGCCTCGAGAATCGCGTCAGGCATTGAAAACTTTTCGAAATTCAGCAGCTTTTTATAAAATTTGATCAAGATGTGTTAAAAAATGAACAAATAGAGATATCTTCGCAAATATTCATCACGATTTAGGTCTGATGATCTCCCATCATCTTCTAGATTAATCTAGATCAAAATAAATATTCTACCTTTCACACGTACAAGGAACGAGAAATAGATTACTTGCACATTATCTTGGACTCATTTTATCTTGATATTTGCGACTTTGGTGATTTTCCGAAAAGTCCAAGATGAATAAGAAACGAAATAACCTGAAGATGAAAATATTCGAATTTGTCTCTATGACGTCAGCCTACGTACCTACTGCCAGAAATCAGTTCATAGAGTTTATACACATCGCGTTTCTTGATGGCATTTCGCAACTATAGTATGTTTTTTTTATTCTTTTAAATTCCGATGGAAAAATTTTGCTCCAAAATACCGAAGACATCTTATATATCTTTAGACTGCGGTGAATCGATGCAGAAAAATTAACAAGATTGAAAAAAACTGAGCCTACTTCTGTGAGATTTGAATATACATAGAAAATTTGGGTGAATTTTCAACATCAGACATAGTCGAGTATTGTATCTATTTTCTTTGTATTGTAACTATTGTGATATAGTTTGAAAATGGACCAAAACTGAATAGAATGAATAAATCAAAAAACACATCCATCCATTCAAATAAAAAATAATTTTTTTCCGAATAAAAAAAAAGGGCTGAAGGTATAAGGAGACGCAAAGACGAAGAGAACAGAAAACGTGAAGGCGAAATATCGAAGATTATTTTAACCCAGTTTCGAGATAGCTTCGACAGATGAAAACCGCAAACTCGTATTCGCGGAGACGAGGCTAAGGAAGGGGCTAGGGGGAGAATATCGTTTGGAAAAATATTGGCAACGAGGGTTTTTGAGGGTGTATAGGTTAGGAATCAGAGGGAGGGTTGGTGTGTAGAAGAGAACTGGTAACGTCAAACGGAATACGTTTTTCCAGGACAACCATCTATTTTTCCCCAAACCGTTCACCCAAATTTTCAAGTAGCTGGTATACGTGAAAATCGCCTCTTTCAACCCCCAACCCCCACCCCCCCCCTCCCTTCACACACACCTCCACCCTTCAATTTATATTTATATACAGTGTGTACCGGAATACGTGAAAAGGGGATGATGCGACATCGCGCGGTTCAAAATAACCTTTTTTCGCCTCCTATATGTACATATACCTTGTACATAGATATCCAATATACATACATATTTGTATCTTTTTTAGCTATACTACTTAGCTATATTTCGCGAGATTTCATTTTCTCAAATATTTCTGCAGCACTTCATTTTACAAAGAAAAAAATAAATAAAATACACCAGATCAAATATTCAGCGTTTTAAGAGCCGCGTATTTTATGTCCATTTACAGTTTTCGAGATAAATCAAAACGAAAAAAAGATAGACGAAAAAGAGATGAAAAGAAAAATCATACAGATTGTTCTTCGGATTATACATTTTACATTTTTTTTTTTTTTTTTCAAAATTCTGCGACTGCCCTGGCTTCGCACGAGTATCGCAGTATATTTATATGTAGAAATGAAAACCTCCAACCCCGAGCAGTGAGTTGCAGGTTGGGTAACGCAGGGAATTCACCGTTATGGAGAACAAATATTCGCTATTCAAATTTTTGAAACTTCGAAACGCGTTTTCGAGGCCTTCGACACGAACCACGTTAACACGTGAAAACAAGAAAAAAAAAGAAAATAGGGAAAAAAGCAACAAACAAACAAATAAAATGAAAGTAAACGAGAAAAAGAAAAAAACAAGGTTAAACAGCGGGAAAAAAAATGTTCCCTTTTCCCCCTTTTGCTCGGTGCATTTGCAAAAATAACACAAAAATTACCATCTCGTTTTTACACGACTGATAAGGCGGATAATGTATGTGTACAAAAAAAAAATAAGAGTCCCAGAGAACTCGTTGAAAAAGTGAAGAGATTGAAAAAAATGAAACAAAATAAAAATGAAAATTCGATGCCTATGTTGACGTAGTAGAAGAAAAAATGACGCGAACGAACCGTGAATTTTTAGATATTTTCAGTAACGAGAAAAAATGTTGATGAAAAAGTTGTCAAGAATAATGCGTATAAATCCGTCGAAAAGTGGGTCGAGTATTATGGGGTGGCTTCGAAGAGACAACTATCCGTCCACCCCCGTCGCGACGCCGTTTCCGGAGGCGAGGCTTTTAATTTCGCCGTTTATATGCATTAAATAAAGTATAACTGTAACTGGGTTTCGACGTGTCAGGGACTAAAGCCTGTTGGTCCTGTTGGTCAACCGGCTTAAAATTTCTGTCTAATATAATCGGGCGTTAAATTTATTCAAAGGGATGAAATTTTCGTCAGAAGTTTTCCCGCCTGGTTAAGCGTGAGATAAATTAACACCCGCAGATGTGAATAAATCTACCTAACATTAAACAAGAATATCCAACAGACGGTACACACTTTTTCATATCAAATATGAAATAAAACTATTTCGTCATCTTCTATAGAAGTTTATGCCACGTCTTCTCATTTCACTCGCAATAATTTCAAAGTCAGACAGAGAATATTCTATGCGATCATTCAAAGGATAAAATTGATCCTTGAGACTTTCCATAACGCGTTTATACGTATTTTTTACTTATTGTCTACAATAAAAACCCATCAAGATTTTGATTGCAATCTAAAAATCATTTTTTCATGATCAGTTAAATTTCTGATGAAAAATAAACAAATCCATGGAAAGATGAAATTTGCAAAACAGGATATCAAGATGTGATTAAACGTAATATAGCGAATTTCCGAAGTATCTGCATTAGCTGGAAGGGTGAAAAATTTCGTATCGAATCACACGTGAAAATATCGATAACAGGATATCAGACATTGCAATTGTTGATAACAATGTTATTTATTGTTTAATATCAACATGTGAGATGTTGACGTTCAATTGCGTAGTAAAAACTCACCTCGGACTCGTCCGCTTCGTCAGGCTCCCAGGTATGATTATATGATGAGCAAATCCAGGGCTGCGAAACGTTTCTGTCTCACATGTCCCCGGGATATCTTTACACAAATGAATATAAACTCGTTAATTTATTTCTTAATCAAGTACCTTTTTACTTTTTTAAATTACAACGACATGCACGTATAGATAACACAGAACGTAGATCTTCACTGCAGTCAGAGACTAGAAAGATTGCTGTAGAGAGTTCAATATCGGGTAAATATTTGAGGATTCATTGAAATTTATTTAGTCAAATATCAATCATTGGCAAAAGCTCCATTGGTGCGAAAACTTAGTGAGAAAGTATTTGAAAAATATTTAGTCAATCCAATTGTTGAAATTTAGTATGAATGTTGTTATATCTCGAAATCATTGAAGTTATTCTTCGTTACTTATATTTTGTCAAGAGTTGGAAGTATAGGTGAATGAAAGTGTTACGTTCTTAACCATAGTCTTGGATTTTAATACTTTTTCTATGAAAAATGTATCAATGTGCAAATACCTTTAGTGCTTTCTGGGGGTTTTCACTACTTTTTGTACATTTTTTTTTTTTCACTGTTTTTATTTCAAATAGTTAGATAACAATTACTACTACGATGAGTCAATTGTCATGGTCATTTTGACGGGTGTCAAAATTATCGGAATTAAAAGTTGGATTTTTGAACACTTTTGAAAATTGGAAAAAAAAAATACGATTTTGAGATAGGTTTGAATGATCATGAGAAATTAATGGTTGAAGGAAAGAATGTGGAAAATTTCAGGATTGCTTTTTTGAGATCGGAGAATGGTATAAAAAATTGCAGAGAGAATCAAAAGTGCTGAGGGAAAATCATTGGTCGAGTTCGAGGGGGAAATTACTCAAAATATAAATAACACATTTTACTTTCTTTTTTTTTCTCAAATAATTCAAATTATTACATTTATACCAAATTATTTATTTTTCAGTAATTTTTTCGGCTATTTCTTGTTATTTATCAAGGTGAAGCTAGTAGCCAGAATTACCAGCCCAATGATTCTTACAATTAGTTAATGAAAATGAGGCAGTGAATTTCACGAAATCTAAATTTCGCTATGTTCATAAAAAGTGAATTATTTTGACAAAAGAAGTCATAAATCTGTACAACATTATCCTATTTAGAAGACGATTAGTCCGTTTGGCTGCTAACTCTAGCTACTAGCTTCAGCTTCATTTGTTATTTCATCGATTTTTTTATTATTTCACTCATTTTTCATTTTCAATATTTCAATTATTCCCTGGGTTATTTCTCGATATTTCACGATCTATCGACAAGTTATTTAAACGAGTAATTTAAATTATTTCCGTCTAGATCGAATTGATACGAAATGCCCCATATATAAATAAGTATAAGTATATACATGCAAGAGCGAGGTTCATGGGACATGCCTGTTAGTTTTTAAAACTAAGTTTAAAATAGTTGGTAAAAGTAGTATTGATTAAACGGGCGATATGGTCGACAAAGAAACCCCATCTTATTCGTATTAAAACAAATGTTAATTCACCTATGCACGTACTTTGTTTTGAATCGAGAAGAATGAAAACGTATTTAACCCGTTTAGCCCCGTGACCCGTCCGCCTCGCCCAGTGGCTCACAGGTAATTAAACAAATCCGGACCCGCTACGCCGCGCTGCGCAATTGTTATTACTGGACACAAGTACGCCACGTATAAACCACGAAGTAGGAGAATACGTACTGCGTCTTACTTCGTGGTGTATAGAAAGGTTCATTATCTTCTTACCTTATTTTCATTTGAGTATAGCGATTCCCCCTTAGCTAAATGTAAGCCAATTTTGATCGGCCAAAGAACAACAACAACGTAGTTACGGTCTAGGCCCGTCCGTCCGTCTCGCGCAGTGGCTCATGGGTAATGAGCAAGTGACAACGGGTGGCTGCCTCGTACGACTTATAGCGCGGGCTCAGAGCCCGATGGGAGATGTGTGACGTCACGTGTCAGAACTCACCCCGGTATACGATGGGCCGACTTGTTTTCAATCGAATCAAGGTACGTAGTACATACATAATACCAACGATTGTCTTTCCTTCTCGAAAGGTTAACGGTGGGTTGTCAATACAGATTTGATAATCCTCTCGGCTGCGTAGATAATCGTTTTCGATCGCTTATAATTGTTAGTCGAAACCAGTCGGCCACCTAACTTCAGACGATACGTATCTGCGAACGATATTCGACGCTAATTTTCCGTCGAGGTTCTTGCCGAAATATTACGTGAAATAATATCGAAGGATTTTTCTTTGCTGTAGATTTTTGCGGTATGAAGGTTTGTTTTCGACCGTTTTTATCCTCATTTTTAAATCTGGAATGACACTTAATATACCCACCGAAAACAACCCGCGAGAACGTGATCTACGTAATCAAATGTGGTACTTTTACCTCGCGAATCAGAAACTGCGCAGAGTTTAAGATTACAAGTGTCCGAAGTGTAAGTGTTTTTCGAAGTTGAATTATTATTCGATCATTGAACTGACAAGGAACTAAAAAACCTAACCTCTGTATCACAGATTCTTTTCTTATCAAATTACGGGAACTGTTTATTTTGGTGAAAAGTTAAAACCCATAATGTTCCATGGCATTTCATAGGCTCTCGTTTTCTCTCGGCGAGTCCCACCCTGAGTGTAATAGCCAGCGGTAAATGGATATTTGGCGAGGGTAATGATACCTTTTTATTTGTGTCATTTTGTCGTTTTTCGGATGGACTTTTCTTAGCTGGAATCTGACATGATTTAAGGGAGTATATATACACCTTTAAATGGGCTGAAATTCTCCAAAACAATTTTTTTTTTTCTGCAACTTTTGAACACTATGAATGAATTAAAAAAAAAAAATCATGTTAGAGGAGAGTTCGACCCTCATTATCCATATTTTACATCATGTGTTACTCTTTAGTCTAATGATGGTTGCACTGAAAATAGGAAAATACGGAATTACTCAGTTGTCGTAAATAATAAAATCTATCGTTGGACCGATCTTCAAATTTTCGGTCCTCAATTGTCCGTAAGCGATGCCTCTATGGAATGAACGGAGAACTTTTTGATATTGCGAAGATTACTTGAGTTATACAATTGTTTCCATTTTTTTTTTTTTGAATTTAAAAATTTTTTTGTGCATATTTTTCCAATATCTTGGTTAAAAATGGGTTTATCAAAAAGTTTTACGTTCATTCCGTAGAGCCATGTCTTATGAATAATTGAGGACCAAATATTTGAAGATCGGTCCAACAATGGATTTCATTATTTACGACAACCGGTCAAAATAGTGATTTTTCAGTAATTCATTTTCAAACTTTTATACTGCGGCGATGACTTTGGATACTGTTACACTACTGTGACATTTTTTCATGCTAACTAATTTCATTACAGAAGTTCAGTATTCTTGGAGACCCAATAAATCAGGTGCAAGTTGGATTTATAAGCCATCGCCTCTCAATATGATACCCAGCGAAGAGAAAATCACTCTACGCAGGGATCCGAATGGATCGCCGCCTCAATTTTTGGCTCTGTAATCATCCAGAAAACTAATCTTTGGAAAGTTCTTCATTCACACTATGAAAATGAGCTTCTTGGACTATGACAGACCAAAAAATCTCAAATCTTAGCAGCAATCCACCTCGATCCTTATGATAAGTGCTTTTCTCTTCGCTGTATGTTATATATCGAGAGGCGATGGCTTATAAAACCCAACTACCATTTGATTAGGCTTCAGAAGCATACTGAACTTCTGTGATAAAACTTGAGTACCTGGAAACATTTTTTGGTGCACATCAGATTTTCAAAGATAATTCATTTACAGATGTATGCGTCACTTAAATGGCTGTAATTTGGGTATTTTTCTGAATTTTCACATTATACTGTTTTTGCAGATAGATATATACTTTTGAATTTCGAAAAAATCAGCTTCTAGATGTTCGCTTTTTTGGCACACTAGGAGTCTAATCTATCTGCAGAAAAATCATTATGTGAAAATTCAGAATAATATCCAAATTACAGCCATTTGAGGGGCGTATACACCTGTAAATGAATTATCTTTGAAAATCTAATGTGCACCAAAAAATGTTTCCAGTTACTTAAGTTTTATCACAGAAATTCAGTATTCTTCTGAAGCCTAATCAAATAGTAGTTAGGTTTTATAAGCCATCGCCTCTCGATATATGACGTACAGCGAAGAGAACAGCACTTATCGTAAAGATTGATATGGATTGAGGTGGGTCGCTGCTAGGATTTAAAATTTTTTGGTCTGTAATAGTCCAGGGGGCAAAATTTCATAGCGTGAATAAAGAACTTTCTGAAAATTAGTTTTCTGTACCATTACAGAGCCAAAAATCAAGGCAGCGGTCCATCTGGATCCCTGCGTAGAGTGATTTTCTCTTCGCTGCGTATCATATTGAGAGGCGATGGCTTATAAATCCAACTTGCACCTGATTTATTGGGTCTCCAAGAATACTCAACTTCAGTATAAAAGTTTGAAAATGAATTACTGAAAAATCACTATTTTGACCGGTTGTCATAAATAATAAAATCCATCGTTGGACCAATCTTTCAAATCTTTGGTCCTCAATTATTCATAAGACATGGCTCTACGAAATGAACGTAAAACTTTTTTATGAGTATTATTATTATTATATTTTAGATTCTATTCCAATTTTCCTTGTTTATTTGTCTGTATAATTATTTTCAAAACCGTTGAGTTTATGTGATTGACTGTCAACGCCAGATCCGTTTTCAGTGTAATTCGAGACGAACTATTGGACAGAAAAATGAGGTGTATAAAAAAATGTTGAATCGAAGATGTAGAGTTGCGAGAAATATGTACAGTATGGAAATGTAATTTGAAATCCAGAAGTGGGTTAATTCTTTAAAGCATCCGTAGACGTCAGAGATGAATATAAGAAAATCTCTTCATCATTAAAAGAGCTCGGAGTAAATTCTTCGAGTTTTCTTTAGTTCACTCATGTTATAGATTTTGTGGAAAATCATTTAGATAACCGCGGGTTCATCTAGATAACGCGTTGCGATTAATTTGCAAAAAAATATCCATTTTTTTGTCCCCCTTCCAATTGTCACTGGAATAAAGAATATTTTAATCGAGATTTTAATTGTAAGTCAGAAAGTAATTTTAGATATTTATATTCTGAGGACTGGATAATTGCGGGGAAGATAGAAACATATGAGAATCGCCCATTCATTCAATGAGTTATAATTATTCATTTTTTGAAAACGTAATTTGGTCAAATTTGGATAAAAGCCGGTGCTGCAGTGTTGGGCGGAAATGTTTTGCCAGATCTAATCCAAATCCAAATCCTATTTTCCCGGTAAGTGCTTCGGCGTTGTCGGACGACACGTAAATCCGAGCTTTACAGCGCTAAGATTAAGTAATCTTTTTCTGTCCGGAGAAGAGATGAGACCGTCTTGATGTCAGACTAATCTAAACCCATTCTATTCATGCTTGCAGGGTCCCCCCAGTTAGAAACTGAAAGAAAAACACCGATTTTCCAGCCCCCAGATCCATCCAGACAATCAGGGTGAGTAGCTACCGAATATCATTATTCCTCTGATTCACGTTATTAACCCTTCGTCAACACCATGGGTAAATTTTACTCAGACCTCATTTTGGGTGAAAAATGATTAATATATGCATTTGTTACGATTTTTCTAGCGAAAAAGTGCATTTTTCTCACTTGTATCTTTCAGATGAATCAGCATTCATTTTTGTATTCCAAAATCGATCGTTATAGGGTCACTATTTTTTCCCCTCTATTCTATCTTCCAGTGAGAAATTCGACTTGAAAATATTGAAAATTCAAAAAGTTATGATTTTTTCAATGAAAGCGTTTATTTTTTCACAAATTTACCTATTTACAATTTTTTTTCGGACATGTTGTAATTTTAATTTTGTCACAACAACTTTTCACACATGTTTTAAAATGTTTAAAGTATTTTCAGTATTTTTTCGATCCCAATCGGACTGATAGTTGTTACACGGCAACCATTTGAAACATGGCTGGGTAAATGTTACCCAGTCTGACTGCTGAGTTATTTTACACAAGTGTGGCCACGAAGGGTTAATGAACAAATATACAATATTGGGGCAAAACGGGGTACCTGAGAATGAGAATCCAATCCTCATATTATAATAATAATTATTATTATAGAATTATCTGTGCATGAAAATGTAAAATTTGAATATGTTGAGTTCGATTGTTGACAATGTTTCATCAAGATGTAATTATTTTTGGGGAATATTTTGATACTCGACGATCTCGATCCTCGATATATATAAGTCTGAGGTATATCTCGGGCCAGAAGCTCGAAGCTCATGTTCCGGTGTCTTTGTTCCTGTCAGATGTCTGGACGTGCGTCCGCAGGACTTGAAATTCAAATCTTGGGCACTTCCCGCCCTTTGTTTACCGATATCTGTACGTCAAACATTTGCAAACTCAAGAGGCGGCCTCGGCCTCGCCCGAGAGCAAACATGACCGCAGACGGTTGCAAACATACGACGAAAAACGGTTTTAATTTCAAATCTGAAATGACATATTATATTCCTCATTCCTGAATAAAAAATACTGCGATTTCTGTTCATGCCATTGATCGAATTATCATGTTGCTCCACTTATAGATAAGAAATACTAAACAATTCATCTTCGATCGATATAGATTCTTGTCCTATTATTGCTATTTTTTATTTTTTATTTTTTATTTCTCTCTCCTCTTCTTCGTTGAGAAATATCCAAAAAACGAACTGACCGACTAGACAGACTCCCATCTCTGACCAGCTCAGCCTAAATTCAGTTTACTCGTCGTACTCCCAGGTGTAGAATGGCTCTGCTTTTACCGGGACGTAACTGTAACACTCGGTTAATAGGATTGTCGCCGACAGGAAAGCAATTTCAGACTGCGGTTCCCAGACCTATAGGGTACATACATATACCATTTAAGAGGAGGAATAAAATCCTTTCGAAATTATAGAGTGACACAGTTTTCTTTTTTTTTTTTTTCTATTCTGAAAACGATTTTACCACTTTTTTTTTACTGATTTTTTTGTTGTTTTGGGACGGGATCGAAATTCCGGAATTTCAATTATAGCTGTCAATGGTCGGGATTTCAAATTTTTATACTACCGATTCAGAGTTTTTAGAAAAAGCATTTCCCTGAAAATTTACGTAGACATTTTGAAAAACCTTGAATAGAAAAACACCGAAGGTTAAAAATTGCAAAAGCTAAAGATCAGGATTTATTTTACAGCTTTGTCATGAACTTCCCTTACATTTTCAGATTTTTAGACTTGCTGAGTTACTAACTTTCGGATCTTTAAGCCATCTGCATTTCGACCTTTTGGAATTTGCAACTTCTAAACTCTAACGTTTCTAGAGACTCAGAATCACGTCTTAAATAAATTTGGAATTTTTACCGTTCTGAACTTTTGAAATTCGAAACTTCAATCCTGCTTCATATTTGCGTTAAAAAGCGGTTCTCTCGAAATCCAATCAAAGTGTTTCGGAGAAACTTACGACTGGTTATATACTCGCCACGGTGTATGATATGTACACAGAAAATACCAAGAGATGGTAAGAGATGGATGGATTTTCGAGTGGGAGAAATCTCGTTGAAATTGAACATGATATTGCATAGTCATTCGAAACTTTATTAGAAAGGATATAATGAAATCGCAGCGGGTTTTGGTCGAAAGTCCAGTAGCTACGCGTGTGTATCTTCTTTGAGCTGCGAGTTTATTAAAAAAGTTCTTCCGAGCAATTAGCTCTTTGGCTCGGTCAATAGAAAAAAAATGTAGAGCGAGAAAAAAAGCACACACACACTTTTTAGTATTGAATCGAAGATAGTATCTGGTTGTGATAAATTAACCCTGCAGGGGTTGATTTCGAAAGCTTGAAGTGGATGAAAAATTGTTTATATGGAAAAAATTAGGAATCTAGGGTAAACTATGTCCTTGAGAAAAAAATATATATACGTATTAGGGTCGATATAGTTTATAGATACAGTTTTGGGACTATCGCGTGAAACAAATGTAGCTGTTTTCGCCAGTTTTCCTCAGTCTATAAATCAGCCTAGATATAGAAAGACGATTTCTCTTATTTCAACGGAGACAAAATTGGCCATAGAAATGGGAAATATGGATTCCAGGGCAGGGGAAAGGGAATAAATATCTCCTGAAAATAAAAAAGAAAGAATAGGCAAGGCGCGATATTATCAGCCACGAGATATTGCAGAACATAAATTATCAGATAAATAAATAAATACATACATATTGAACAAAAAAAAAAACCTCCCTTCATCAAATCTCACCCCATAAAATGCATTAGAAGACCAGACACGATCTGCGATTGCTAAAAAGTCTGTAAAAATTGTCTTTTCACGTAAAAACCTGATGCAAGAAGGTGCCTAATTCTTTTCGCGTACTTTGAATACGATATTTTTATCATATTCTGAAATCTTTAGAAAATTCGCATCACCCCACCCCGCCTTCACCCAACCCCCATGATCGGTGGGGGCCTAATAAGGTTTTAAAAATTATTTCACCCCCTCACGGAAAAGCAACGAAGAGACGAGCTCTTTTCAGATATTAATATTATTTTTATCACGCGTACGCCGTCTGCAAAGATCTTTCACTTTATATTAGCTGAATATATATATATTATTCGGAGGGGTTGAATTCGAAAGCGTCTACTTTGCCGCGCGGTTCGTGAGAAAAAGCTTCTTCTTTTTATTATTATTATGATTATTATTACTATTAGGATGAATCGGTCGAACGAAAATCAATCGAAATCGAAGAATAAGGGAAACGAGCGATAAAAAGCGTATAGGGGAAAAAAAATGGTGCACAAATAAAAAAAATAAATAAAAAAATAAAATTGAAAAAGAGATGAAAAAAGAAAAAACCAAAGGGGTAGTAATTTTTACGACCCAATTCTTTCGAGACACGCCAATGCCGCTAGATGCTTCTTTCGAGCTCGTGTTCTCTTACAGTTCTCTTGTTCCTCGTAAAGATAAGTCGTAAAGTAAAGAGGCTACGGTATATAGGTACGTGTACATATACAATATATAGGTATAATATATCTAGATATGTATACCTATACCGAGAGAGGTTAGCTACAGAAGCCAATGATCAGCTCTTCATCTTTTATTGGTATCAACTTCGATTTTAGTCTTCTTCGAAATCCAACTGCTGCAATGAAAGAAAGAAGCTGAAAAGAAGATAGGGCCAAACGTTAAACAGATTTTACCGATCAGTCTGCACTTTATATTGCATCATAGGGGGCTTGAAAGAATTCCCTAAGAGATTTTTTTTTCTTTTCTGTCATTTCTTCTTCATTCTTATCGTATATGTATGGAATTTACTATCAAAGTTGAATTGTACGTATAGGTAGGTGTAATTATATACGAATCAACTTTTTCTTCGGTGTAATTTTCATCCCTTCGAATGAAAAAAATAAATATAATTGATTGTATATAAGTTTGGAGTGAAAATTCATTGATTATGGATATGACAGATTTTTATCAAATCATTTGTTAATTGGCTTCTTCATCCTTATGAAGAAGAAATGAATGTGCGTTGACTTGAAGGCGGAAAGTTCGACGAAAAACCGTCCACCAGGGGTGGGACTAAAATTCTGAATCTTAAAAGCTATGAAAGGTTGAAATCCCGAATTTTCATACTACCGAGTTGAAGTTTTCAGAAGGATTATTTTCCTGGAAGTCTATGTAGCCGATCTGAAAAACTGTGAATCGAAAAACACAGAAGGATAAAAATTCCTATAACTGAAGATCCGAAAGGCCAAAACTCCGAATCTCGGAATTCGCCTATTTGGAATTTGCAAGTTCTGAACTCTCACGTACCTAAGAAACTCAGAATCGCTTCTCAAATAAATTCGCAATTTTAACCGTTCGGAACTTTTAGAATTTGGAACTTGAATCCCACCCCGTCCACCACGTTTTTTCAATCGCGCAAAAATTAGAAAATTCGATCTTTCACTTATCGTAAATTTTCGAAAGGTCAAGGCTTTGGAAAGTAAGAGAAAAAGAAAAAACAAATCGTTAGTATTCAAAATTCTGTAGACATTTGTAATTTCGAGTTGAAATTTGAAGTCTACGCTTGAGTAGCAAGTGTTGGGAGTAACATAACTGGAATTTCTCTAAGTGTAAACAGGCTTGACATCTGTTACTCGCTCTCCAGAAAGACAGAAACTGCTGGTATAGGGTGAGACCGGGATAGGAGGGTTTGAGGGTGGAAAGGTAGGAAGGAAGGAAGGAGGGTAGGTAGGTATCTGCACGTAGGTGTACAAGCAAGGTATACAAAGCAGTCTGAAGACCGCTTTGCCATGTGGTAATCTCACGTGTGACTTGAATAAAGATGCTTTTATACGTTGGAAGGGTTGGTATAGGGGGTTGCAGGAAAGGGGGGGGATTTCTCAGCTCGACTCTACTCAACTCAAGTCAACTCCGTTCTGCATTCCAACGCTATAATCCAACGTTACGATCCAACGCGTATACCTACGTATCTCATGTATGTACAGCTACGTATGTTACACGTACCCACATATTGCAACGTGATGCGATATGAACAAAGTAATACATAAGTCAAATTCATTTTTATGTTGGTTTTTTCTTCTCTTCAAAAAATGAGAGAAAATTTTACCAAATGGCATCATTTTTATCATTGAAAATGATTTTATTTTCGGTTGTGTAAGATGTTCTATGGGGGCTGTAGTATTTCCAGATGTAACGAAATTGCGTGATGCGAAATAAAAGATGAATAGCAAACAATAGATCAACGATGGAAGGTAATAAAAGACGTGTGGTGGGCAGCCAGGCGTTGTATGTGACAGATCTGATGGAAATCATAAAGTTGAGGGAAAAAGGGTAAAGTGTGTGATAGAAAGAAATTAGATGGGAATTATGCCAACACCTGGGATGGATGAGAGGAACAAACGGAGGATAGATGAAAATGCAATGCGAAATCGGTTATATGGGGGAAAATAATGTAAATGACAAACCGCTACCACTGAATACGGCAGAAAGAGAAGAAAAAGTATATTAAATAGAGTGATCTCGGACGAGATACGGAATACGGATGAAAATGAATCAATCAATGGACATTTCAGGCAACCAAACGGCAAATAACGGACAACAATATTGAATTACGACTCTTAAAAGTGTGAGTTATACATCGAGTGAATTCGTTGTTGCTTATACTGTTGATCACCATGGTGGCACGAACCGAAAAAACGCCTAATTATCGAATTCATCAAACGAATCATTACAGACATGAAATGTTCAGCTGGACTTTAAGTTTTTCACGACGCACTCGAACGATTCAACATCGCCGATCTGCAAAAAAAACGATTCAAGGGCTGTGAAAAAAAATTTTAAGCAACAAAAGTCATGCGAATGGCATAATCGCACCGGCAGTGTTCAACGCGAAAATATATAATTCGCAAGGTCTACCAAGTATAATATATATCGATGTACCAATAACGAAGATAAATTGACAGAAAAACCTGTCAGTAAGTGGTTGGAAAGAAATCCTTATACCAACATACATGCGTCGTATGTTGATTTGGCATAATGCAGTGGATTCAAAAATAAGTGGGAGCGGTAGGTATATATTCGGATTTGTCGGTGGAGAATGTGGCGTACAAGAAATTTAACGATGATTCATTCAACAGTGACGGTGCTGGTGAATCTGTAACTTAAAAAATTGCAATAGCTTATAAAACCGAGGACTGGTAGTTGTTAGAGTTATAAGAATGATTATACTCAGTATGTTATCGGTGTTATTGTAATATTATTATGAGAATATGAAAACCGAATTTTATTAAAAACGTGTTCGACAGAAAAATATAAATGAATCAAAAATAATAATTATTATAAATAGTCGCGTCGTTATTAGGTGAAAATATTTAGGCAAAATTTTTATAGTATTTTCAATGAGTGCAATAGTTGCGTAGACGCGATATCTGTGAATTTTTTATTCCCACATTGTCATCGACGCAAATCATTGACGCCTACTTCCAAACGACCAATGAAGCTAAAGCTGTTAGAGTTAGCAGCCAAACGAGGTAATCGTTTTCTGAATAGGAGGATGCAGTACAGATTGATTACCTTTTTTGTCAAATTTATTTACTTTTTATGAAACATACCTAGCGAATTTAAGATATTTTTTTAAAATGTTGATGCCTCATTTTCATTAACTAACTAAAAATCGTTGGGCTGCTAATGCTGGCTGGTTTATATCGTCAGCTTCATAAACAGCTAGAGAGAAAAGGGGGACTCGGATTTCGCGGTGAAAGTAGCAGCAGCTAAAGGTGAAAATAATCCAAGACGCGATCAGACTGCAAAAGGATATTATAAGCTTTGTAACGGGATAGTGAAAAGCTTGGCAAAGCGTAATTTATACATATATGCTGATAGAAAAGCATGTATATTGAAGAGGTGAACCACGTGGCACGTAGAAACGGATATGAATTATTATAGAAACGAGAAGGAAATCTTCCGGGTGTTTTTTCACCTTCTTGCAGAGAACTGAGGACACGTGTCAGTGATTCTCGAATCAGTAAACGAGCCTTGAGATATGTTTTTAATCTTTCGTCTTTTCCTTCTTCCAGTTCTGAAAATCTTTTTTCTTTATTCCGTTTTTCTTTTTCATCAGACAGACATCGCGTGTCTTTGGTTTGTTATTAGATTCTAGAGGTTTTCTTCACCTCTTGACCCCAACCTTCAGAATTTTCTCCCTTATTTTTCTATCTGCTGATTTTATCACAGACACGATGAAATCTCACGTATGTATACGTATGTTCGCATGTCAGACATTTCACGTAAGGAGAAAATAGATTTTTGTACTAAATCATTTTGCAGTAGGTTGAAAATCAATCGAGATATTCGAAACTGAACATTTTCTCAGTCTATATTGATTAGAAATTCATAGGGGTTGCGAATATTATTGCTGAAAAGATCATTTGAGTTTTCATTCTACGCATAAAACTGTGAGGCTCCCAATAGAAATAGACAAAAATAATAACAAATATTACGAAGATGAAAACACGTGACTATTTTCTATAATTGCTTATCGTTAGTTAGGTACAAATCTTGTTTGATTTCTTGAAAATCTGGTGATACCTTCGAAAGGATTTGAATAAAAAAAATTACAAGTGAGCTTTGAAATGTGTAGTTGAAACTTGTAGGAAAAAATTGTGGATAATTTTGACTTTTATCCCTCGAGAAAAAGGGTTAGAAATTTATTTCCGCGTATTCGTGTATCGCAATAATAACAATTTAAATTCGCGATTTTTTTCATCAGAAAATGGATTCTTACACCGTGACCGAAAGTTATGAACAAATTGGTGATATTGTTACATAGAATGTTATTTATCAGAGAGTATAGTAGCCGTAAGTAATGGTGACCCTAACCCACCCCAGTATAAGCATCAACCATAAGGCGGGCACACCCGAGTACTTACCGTAATTAATATAATGAGAAAACGAGCCACTGTCACGACAGGCTACCTACCGGAAGGACACCGCGTGATGGAGAGGCGTTAGCTTTCTAACGAAGGGAGTCCCCAGTCCCAGTCCCAGTCCCAATTCCAGTTACAGTTCCAGTTCCAGGCCCTCGATCCTCTACCTCGACAATGAACCTTTAAGTTCTCTGATCTTATTCAATCATTTAGATAATTATTAATCGTCCCAGCTGCTGTCTGTCTCCGTGCAGATACCTACTCAAATTTATTCACTCTTCGTTCGTTCATTCTGTATACATGAAATTATATCTCATTCGATGTTTAATTATTGGTCAACCGGGTTGACCACAGGACTCTGTTTCTTTTCACCACCTTTCGTTATTCTTTTCTGTTTAATTAAGACACAATGACTTTCTCTTCGGTCAAGGCAGTGGGTCAATTTTAATGGACTATACAAGAAACTATAATTCGTTTCATCAAAAGATAAGCTGAAATTCTGCAAAATTTTGAATTCTTTCATCCAGCAATTTTTCTATCTCGGACAGACTGACGTTGGAGTGAAAGTTGTTTTTCACACGAAACCAATACTTCATCATCTCTTAACGCTACGTGGCCGAACCTCAGTAGAATTACTCATTGTTAGTATTATAGTCACACGACTGGGTAAAATTTACCCAGCCAAATTTCAAATGGTTGCTGTGTGAAAACTATCAGTCTGATCGGGATCGAAAAAATACTAAAAATACTTTGAACATTCTCAGACATGCGTGAAAAGTTGCTGTGTCAATTTAGTTCAAATCACAACATGTTAAAAAAGAATCGCAAATAGGTAAATACTTCAAAATATACACAATTTTACTCGAAAAATCATAATTTTTTGCGCCAAAAAAAATTGCAACTAATGTATTTATCAAATATTTCTTACCCAAACTGAGGACTGCAGGGTAAAATTTGCCCATGGTGACCATGAAGGGTTAAGCGACGAGGAGTGAATGTTGGGGTTTATTAATTCCGTAAAATTTGGTGTTCAACGAATGAGAGTTTATTCTTGAAAAGGTAATCTCACTCATCGTCAGATATAACACATATATGTAGATATGTCGTTGAATTGAAACAACCCTCGATCATGTTAGGCAGAGACAGAGCGAATCTGCGCCCTTCTGTATTCTGTTTAATTAACCCTTTAATTTGACGTAACGCGCGAGGGAGTGCGGAGGTACGTCGTCCTATAATTATTCAATTCGTAACTAGCTCTAATCTATTCCTCGGCTCCGAGCCCCTTGAGTCCCTCAGGCCTTACCATCAAGCCCCTGCAAAACCCCCAGGAAACACCCTTCCGCAGTGGTCCAAAGACTGCTTTTGCTTCTGCTGCTGCTTTTGCTGCTGCTGCTGCTGCTGCTGCTGCTGCTGCAGCGTCAGCCCAATAATCGGTGAGTTTGTAATTATCACGCCTAACCGAAGTACCGGTATAGGGCAGGGAATGCGCTTTTGTCTCAAGTGCAGTTCGTACGCCATACTTACTGTATATATACAGCTATGAAGGTACTTGGTTCGTTTTCAAGGGGGCTGAAAAGCATATATATATATATAATATATATATGGGGAATGCCACGCGAACTCGACCAGTCCCCAAACGTCGACTTTTTCAAAATGACTAATTTTTTTCATGGATTATACTACTCAAAAAAACCTACCCCTACTTGGCGGTTTATTTTTCCATCCCACCGTTTCGATGAAAAGAAATTTGGAAATATCACGTTTTTTTCACGATTTTGATATTTTGAGCGGCTGTATCTGCAAATATATCTGTTCTCCGTATCAAGAAAGTTTGTTGTACAAAATTTCTTGGTATTGAAGTTAACTATTTGAAAATGATTTTTTAAATTTATTTTCGATTCATCTAAAATGGTTTTCAATGCGAATGAACACCAAATGCCCGTTTGAGTTTTTTCGAAAAATTATACGAAATTCTTGACTGGAATACAAAATTTTTAAGACCTTTCGGAACTTTGGCCGATTTTTATTTCAGAAGTTATGAATTATTTTGCGTCCAAAATAATCGGCCACAAAATAATTCATAACTTCTGAAAAAAAAAAATCGGCCCAAGTTCCGAAAGGTTTTGAAAATTTTGTATTGCAGTCAGAAATTTTGTGTGATTTTTCGATAAAAATTAAACGGGTCCTTCTCGTCAAAAAACGGGTTTTTGGTGTTCATTCGCATAAAAAAACCATTTTAAACGGATCGAAAATAAATTAAAAAATAATTCTCAAATAGTTCATTTAAATACCAAGAAATTTCGTCCAATGGACTTTTTTATTTTTTGACTATTTCAGACTATTCTCTGTATACGTAATTATATTCCCACGTAGTAAAGCGTAAGAAAGAAAAGGAAGATGAAAAAGAAAAATGGGAGAATTAAATTTTTTTGATAATTATCATCGGAGCCGTGAGATCGACGAGGTGTGAATTGGAGAATAAGAGGTTGGGCTTGTGCAGGCGTCGCGACGCGTCGCGTCTGGAAACGTTTCATTTGATTCTTTCGATCAATCGAATAAGGTAGTCAACCGGAAGCAATAAGGTTCGCAAATACTCTTCGACACGGGTCGCCGAGCTTTTATATAATAACAATCAATGTTAAAAATTGTCCTCGCTAGAAAACCCGGAAAAAGGTTGTACAATCCCAAAGACGGGAGGGGGGGATGGACGCGCCTGGAACGCTGAATACTCCTTAAACCCAGGGTTTTATAGTATCTGCAGCAGAAAACTCTCAATGGCGAAAAATAGCTAAGGGAATAGACTTTCGAGAATGAGAAAAATAGACGAGGACAAAATTGTAAATGGCGAATGACGAGCGGAGAATGGGAAAGGGGATAAAAGAAAGTGCAAGATTCAATTATTGCATTAAGGTTCTTCTTTCTGGATTCAAAGACCGTGAGCCACTATAAGTAAAAAAATCTTTACGTTGATGACGTTTCTCAATGGAAGAACCTCATCGAGATAAAATTTCAAGATCTTGAAGATCGCGTAATTTCCTCTGGCAAAATCTTTTGCGTTCCATCAAAGTTCAGATGCAAATCTGTAGGCTGTTTCTTTCTATATTTCTTATACCTTACATTTCACGTGCTCGGATTTATTGAACAGAATTTTTTTTCTTACACACGTTCAAGAAGCTGGTATAGCGCTACGAATATACTTTTTTTTTTTTTTTCTTTAATTTTCTCTTCTCTACTCTGCATGGTTTTAAATTAGTTGTTTTACATTCTTACCTCCGTGCCAAGGTTTGAATATCAGCTTGGCAAAGTCGAGCTTGAATTATTTAACATCATTTCGTTACCTACACGTATCTCGATGTGTAAACTTTTTACTGATCTTTTCGATACGTACCCGATCTACCCGTCAACTTATAACTGGAAGATATATTTCGAAGGAGAAGAAACCAGAAAACAAAAAAAGGAAAAGAAAAAAAATGGTGGGAAGAAATGGCGATCAAGAGAGTGCTGTATTTTGTTATTTTTATATTTTCCTCGTTGCGTTAAAGAAATCTGAGGATAAATTAGATTGGAATGGGTATGGAAAGGAAATTTGCTCTATAAGAAAGACTTCTGAGTCTCATTATACATGCTAGAGCGTTTGCTTTGACCTGCCACTTTGGAAATAAGTTGAAAAAGATTGAAACGAAGGAGAGAATTTCATTTCAATCACTCGGGAAACTCAGCACCTTGTTCTATGACAATTAAGAACAATAAATTAAGGCGGAAATAGAGCAAGCGTAGGTAGCGGTACCTACCTAGCCACCTACCTACCTACTTACCTACCTATCGAGCTTTTCTACTTTCAAAGAAGAAGAAAAATCATCGCAAAGTTTTACGCTCGAGCCAGGGTAAATTCTGAGAAAATGGGAAAGAAGAAGAAGGAAAAGAAGAAGAAAAACAGGAAAAGAAAAAACATTCAGGAGGAAAACAATTGTACGAAATGAAAAGAAAATTGAACATAATCTCTCGAGTGTAAAACGGTGTAGTACCATGCTCGTAGCGAATAACGAAAAAAATTACCTAATGAACGAAAGTTCAAGATCAAGCGTCAATGATTGATTGAAATTATCAGTTTCGAATTTCTCGAAATACTGATTAGACTTTTTCCTAACGATCTACATGCTTGATACGTGCATGGAATTTTTTTTTGTTTTTTTTTTTTTTTTTTTTTTTTTGGGGGGGGGGGGGGGGGATTTTTTCAAGATTTTTTATTCCCACATAGATGAAAAATGATTTAGTTACATCTATCGCGATTTGCGAGAGGGTTAATTGAAAATAATCCATAGAGAATCCTCGCTCTATAACGCGCACTGGTACCTATAGTATTATGTATAACGTATTGGTTGAATTAACAGCTTCCGGTTGATCGAACTATCGACGTATCGGAAAACCGTCGGGCCAGTTATTTTAATAAACAATTACGCCTGATTTACCGCGGTGAATATTCAACGGTGTATTTGATTTTATAACAAACAACCAGAACACAAAAAAAAAAACAACGCAAAATGGATTAAAAAAAAGAAGTCAAACTATATAGTTGAGCCTTTTGAACTAAACATGATTAAAAAAGCTTCTAATGGTAAAAATCTCCAAAAGATCTAAATGTTATTTTGCACATTTCTTAAATAATCCTAGTCCAACGCTATCTTTCGATATGAACAATAAATGGTGGAATATTTTTTCTGCGTTCGCACATGGATTAAATAATTTTTAAGTTTGTTAGACGCAAACTTTGAAAAAAGCTTTGACTGCGCGGCTGTGCTTGAGATGATGTTTCTTAGCGTAGCGTTTTTCTTTTTCTCTATTTTTCTCTTTCTCTTTCTCTACTTCAGTACCGCAGCTTCTGTATAATCAAGGGGATTTCTGTCCCGCAGTAAAAAGGGCTCGTGGTAATTGCACAAAGAGTTCGCTTAATTATTTTGTTAATTATAAGGCGGACCGGAAAAGGTGTACACTTTCGTTTGTGTATCTCGAATACTGTGAAAAGATAAGGGATTCCTCACGAGACCGTACAGAGAAGCGGGTTTTTTTCTTTATTTCCATTTTTTTTTTCTCTTTTTTCATTCGTTTCTAACGGATTTGAAAAAAGAAAAAAAAAAAATTGCCAGATTGTTTAGTTTGTGACACAACAATCGATTTCGTATGAATCGGCAACGAGCTGTTGCTCTTTCGTGAATTTTTTTTTGGTTTCTGGTTTCCGATATACGATTTTTGCTATCAATTCTTCATCCTACTGTGCAGCATTTATTTATTCGAAGTTTAGTTGAAAATTTAGTTTAGCAGCGACGAGGCGCGCGGGGACGTTTAAAACCTGTTAAATGGCGAAACTGTAAAAAGCTAAAACGTTTTAGAGTCTTCCAAGGGAGTGGATTCCCTGGGATCCCGTCGTCGTCCTATATTATACGTGTCCTGTCTATGTCGTCGTGGTTTTATATAAGTATACGTGTTGCGTGAGAGGAAAAAAAAAAAGAGAAAGAAAGAAATACTTAATTCCGAGGGCTGCTCTATACAGCCCCGCTGTAGGACTGACGAATTTTTAATGCAGCCCTGTTGTTTTTAATTAAGTAGTTCATTAGCTTGTGAAAAGTGATTAAATTAATCCACCGAATATTTTCTCCGAGGTAAAAATGACGTTAACAAAACGAGTTTTTTGGCTTATTAGCCCCTATTTATATTCACCAAGGCTTATACGATACACCAACGCGTTCAAAGCTTTTCAAATGACACGGCTAAAGTCTACGGTCATTTAAGGGAAGATCCTTATATTATACATAACGAAAGTGGATATTTTGTACACTATTTTTTTTTTCTTCTTTGGTTCAAATTTACATGGAGATTTTTTTCTGGATCATATTACACATTACCGGAGATTGAAAGTTGGAACAGAAATTTAAAGGAAGCAATTCGCATTCCTTATCGCGTGGTCAGGAATTTGGAATTTTTCTATTCTCCTTTTTTCTCATACCTGAATTTAGAATGCCGATGGTACGAAGTTAGCATTTATACTTTAGCTGGTGGCAAAGATCAATTTTGAAATGGTCAAAAGTACTTCTCCAATTTTCACAAGGAAATTTTTGTCGGAGATTTGCTTCTCGATAAGAATCCAATTTCAAACATCTGAACTGAAAATCTCTCAGCATGATTGATACGTAAAGATTATTTTTGGATTTTGAAATGCAATGAAATCTCGATGAGAAATCGACAAATAGTAATCGACAAATTTGTGAAAATCACAAATAGATTTTTGAAAAAAGAAACAGTGAGAGGTCAACAGATTTATGAAAGATCCGTTCATTAGAACTTGATCCATTATCAGCAGCAATCGAACTATTGGTAAAGTAATTCGTATATATCCCCTTGTTATAAGGATACGAATTTTTCACCTCGTAGAACGTATACATATAGTTGGAAAGATCTGAACAACAACGACAAAGAAACCTGAAACTTTGTGAGAAGAAATTGCCAAGCTTGTTGGAATCTTTTTTTCTCTTTTCTCTCTTGTTATAAATTTTCAATATTTTAATCAGCCTCGCTTTACCATATACATATATGTATCAGGCTCTTGGCTGCAAAGTGACAAATTTGAAGTTGGAAGTTATCTTCTAATTTCACACTTTTTTCAACCAAATATGTTAGTCATGTCTAAACCCAAAAGACAAACTTGTTGTGTGAAAATTAAAAAATATAAAAAAATGAAGAAAAAATGAAAATGCATGCGTGGTTGTACCCGAGGGATTTATTTATACGTGTACGTGATTCTTGGAGAATATGACCTGCGTATACCCGGACATTTTACCTTTTACCTATCCGGCTACCTAACTACGCCGACAAAGTTGAAAAGATTGTAAAAATATGGCCGGTACTTGGGAAGTTTGAAAACTCCTCTTTGCTTTCATATTTAACAGGAAAGTTTGCAGGTGTGACAGCCTCCTGAGATATGTGTCGTACATCGAATTAAGAACACCTAACCTAACCTTACAACGCCTTATATATACATATATATACATATATATATCTACGTATAGTTTACCATCCTCAATGCGACTTAAACATAGTCTTGCATCATCATTCACGCTTAGAAAACAGACACACACGCATCCAATACAACAAAAAGGACATGCTCGTGACACATCTAAGCTCTAGACGTCTAGTCTGCAGGTCTTGCCCTTCTTTACACACCATCAACAGTTTAGACTTTAGCTAAACTTTATAAAGTGCATTGAAAAGATTGGAGCGCCAAAGAGAGAGAGAGAGAGAGAGAGAGAGAGAGAGAGAGACAGAGAGTTCAGAATTCGAAATTTATGCATCTTGAAGTTTTCCGGTAAAATGAAAGCTTTCGAAGTATAGGTACAGGAAATTCTCGTATTTTATATTCGGGTGGGTCAATTTGTTCAGTTTTCAATTTTTTTTTTTTTTTTTCCCCTCTCTCTCTTTCGATTCGGTGTGTTACGGTGATGACAGTTTCGAATTTAATGGTATCTACAAAAAGATCTATCCGTCAAGTTTTTATACTAGTGACTCTTGGGACTGTAACGTGAGGTACTATTTCATCCCTCTTTCTATTAATAGTTTTTTTTTTTTTTTTTTTTTGGGGGGGGGGGGGTCGGTTTTTTTCCCCTATGGGTATTTCAACGGCAAGAACGATATGGCATAAACGAACGGCGAAACTCTACATCGAGCAATTACTTAATTAATGAAAGAAAAAGAAGATGAAAAAAAAATACAAAATAAATAAAATGATAAAATTCATCCAGCCTAGAACCCCCCCCTTTCCGCCCTCGCAATTCCCAACTGTTCGTTGGTTCGTTCGCCTCCGTATTCCCCTTCGGGCTACAGGACTTTATCTACCCACTTGGACTAAATTAAAAACGCTTTTCGTGTAAAAAGGGCTGTTTTTTTTTTCTTCTCTTTTTCGCTTTTCGTCTCTCTTTCTGTTATTTTTTTTCCGTCTCTCCTTTCCACCCTTGTTGTTTTAATAATTCTTATTATTTTTGTTACCGCGTTTTCTTTGATTTTATATGTAATTGTTGTTTTTACTTTCTCATCTACAGATATAGAGAAAGTAAATATATTGTAATCGTGAAAATTTTCTTAAATTCGAGATTATGACGAATACTTTCGAGAGCAGATAGGAACTCGAAAACGTGGGTCTTACGATTCCATTTGTCTGTTCACGTGTCGGGAGCCGATACGGTTCAATGAATTTATTCGAAATTCGATATTTGAGAATGATTTCGTAATGTCAAAAAATCAAACCGAAATTTGGATTCTAGCCCCAAAATTAAGGGTAGTTTACTGAAGGCCAATTTTGAGGAACTTAAAATTTCTCAAAATCGGCTCTAACGATTTCGTTCAAAGTTCATATCTAAGTATAGCGTTGGACAAAGTCAAAAACAAATATTATTTTATTATATTCAGTGTGATTATTTTCTTTTTATCCGATAAAATATCACGATGTTGATAAAAATGATTTAGTTAAAGGAAAATTGAAATTCGATTACGGGGGTAGGAACACGAACTTTTCTTTTCGATTCTCGATTATATTAACGAAGAAATAACACAAATCCATTAAGGATCGAAAGAAGAAGAATGACATGCATAAAAGTGGAGGGTAAATGACAGAGGAGAGTTGGTAAGAAAATAGATAAATCGAGTCAAAGAGCAGTGATGTTATCAATAAAATAAATGAGACGACGAAGACTGCGTCGTCGTCGTTGTCGTTGTCGTCGTCGTCGTCGTCGTTTCATCCACAGATATACCATTAAGAACATCGCGCGAATAACAGTGACATTAGATAAGCTCCAACCTCATCCAGCGAGAGCTGGAGAAGCCGCAGATCTCTTTTCGCTGTGGTTTCTGCAGCATTCGGCTCTCGCGTAATTACTTAGCGCGTTGCATGAGGCTATCAATCATTCTCGCAAGTAGCCAAAGGAGTCGTGGCCGACTTAACCCAGCACTGAATTTTTTTGAAAACCAAAGAAATAAAAATAAAAACTACAAAAAAAAAAGAAAAAAAAATCATCGCCAACAAACTGTCAGAACCTACGTTACAGAGGTTTTTTTATACGCATACACGTTATACGTATTCGATTCAAAGTGAAATAAAAAATTAATCGATTTGGTTCCTCTGTGGACTTTTTTCAGTATCTTTGAATTTTTTCTTTTTCTTTCATCGTTCGATTCAGACGTTAATGGGACATGGCGATTTTTCGTTGTCAGAGGACAAGGAAATATAATTCTGTCTAGTTTGAAATTTTTCTTTCAGCCATTTTCGATAATACTGGGCTTGTAATTCATTTCGGACAGACAGACCGACGTATGTTCAGAATCGCGTCATTTTGGTGTAGTCAGCGTTATTCGAAAACCTGAAAAAAGGTTCTAATTTTTCTAATAATGCGGGAAAGTATGAGCTGGTCGAAATTCGTACAACGTTAACGCAACTAGATAATCAGGAACATTTTTTTTATTTCATGACTTAAATAGTAAAAAAAAAAAAAAACATCAAAATACAGTGAATAATTTTTCCAAATGGGTAAAACACATTTATACCTTCTCAATTTGGCAATTCTGACAACATTTGAGTCATGAAGTAGGAAGTAACATTATTGTTCAAAAATTCTCTTACATTAACCTTTATAGGAACTGAAATTTCATGGAAAAAGTCGTTTCTTGACACGCAAACGAATATACCGAGTCTCGAGTTCGCACTTCGATCCCCCAACATCACGATGAACAGTAAAAATTGATAGGACAGTGAAATGGATGGGAAGGAAATATTTACCGCAGTTGAGTTTTCTCTAATCGTTCGCTGATATTTTGACGTTGTTAAGGAAATCCGCTCTGTTCGATTCTGGGGATAGGGTAATAAATCCATAAATTCATATATTTCTACGGATGTTTGCATGCCTTTGAATGATATACATATGTATGTGTTATATATGCGTATTGATATACCCATGTATAACATACATATGTATATTTGTATGTATAAATGTACGCGGGGAGAGCGCAGGACTTTTCGGACAACCGATACCATCCTTGTTTTTTTTCTCTTTTTCTCTCAATTTTTCTTCTCTCTCTCTCTCTCTCTTTCTCTCTCTCTCCGGCAGTCGAGTGATGTATGGATCTACAAGCTCAAAACTCTCATAAATCCTTCGGGAAGTTTGTCTCGCTTTTTTTCTCCTATTGGGTTAACAACAAACTGTTAGATTTTCTCATCTATCATACTCTCCGCAACACCGTGCGTCGTCGAGAAGAAACGAAACTACGATGACGACTATAGCTCTATGCTTTCAAGAAAAGAAAATGTACGTACCTTTACCTAGATGCACACTAGATTTCAGTCGTCATTTTTATCCCACGGTTTTGCATTGCAAATGTACAATTCTCACCCTTGTAACTCACGGACGAAATTTTTTTTTTTTTAACAATTTCCAAATCTAAATTGTCTTTGTATATAAATCGATTGACAAATCGGAAGGTGGGATTGAAATTCATCGATCGTATCACCGTTAGTATTATATATCAGGGAATTTATTCTCGTCGAAGATTGCAAAGTGAGTCGAAGGACGAGAGAGAGAGAGAGAGAGAGAGAAAAAATAATATAAAAATCTGTTCAAAGATCAGGAGTGTAATCGCAGGCGATCACGATCGAGGCGAGACGAACGAAAGGGAGTAGAAAAAAAAAAAGAAAGAAAGATCGTAAAACCGTTTCATCAAAGTTTATCAGAGTGCAGTAGTAGCGGCAGCTCTTTAATCGAGACTGGAAATCGAACTGCGATATTTGAGAGGGAGGGAAGAAAGAAGCAGGAAGAAAAAAAAAAACAGAAAAAGAGTTGAAAAAAAAACAAAAATCAAATCGAAGATCAGATGTCGTTTGAAGGCAGGAAGCATAAACCATTTGAACATTTTTTCATATCGATTTCTTTCAATCCTCAGCTATATTCTGAATAATAGAATTTTTTCATTTATTTTTGATATTTGTACATTCAATTTTGATTTCGAAAGATGTGAACTCAGTCGGTATGGCTAAGTTGCAGTTTATGTATATCTGATGCTCTGGGACCGGAAATACCTTTGAGAGGAAATCGAAATTAAAAGTATCTACTAGGGAGGGGGATGTAGAGACTCTTGGGGATATAGACGAGGCTGATGGCGAATGGTAAAAAGGCAATAAATATACATACATACCGTCTGCCTTTAGAGTCTGAACTCTAAAACATCGCACACAGAACAGTGTATATTACATTGTGCTAAAAATTTATTTTACCACTCCGATTTGTTGTATCGAAGAACAAAGTGTCCCTGTTTTTTTTTTTTCTCTTTCGTTTTTTATCATAGCTATTGCGTAAAACGCGATCCTGTCATTTTTTGATATCATGATGATTACACCATTTTGGGATACTAGTTTCTTATTAAACTTTTGATAATAATTCCCATCATTCATAAGGTCCTCGTATTCTCATACTGCCGACGCGGCGTCCTCTTCCTGTCTATTACGCCACGGAAGAATTATTACTTGGGAAAAACCGCGGGAAGGATTATTTATTAGGTAGGCATTAAACACCGCGGGTGAATAGTCGCAATTGAGAAGGAAAGACGAATTTTTAGTCTTCTGGTATAAAACAATCGATTGGACTATAGGTATATTCTGATCATAAATAATAATATGAACAAAATAATTGAAGGCAATTTGTCCGATTACAATAGGCCAGACTTTTGAATTCTGGTGCGGATTTCTTTCGGACATTCGAGAACCGGATTCTTCCGGTGATTAATGTGATTCTCATGTAGAAAATGGATGACATCACGAGGAAAAAGTTGATGATTCTCCGTTTGTAGATTCGCTATTTTTAATGTTTTGTTTTACATTTTTCATCTTGAAATTCGCGCATTAGAAAAGCTTGATCTGATCCTTATTTTGGTAGCCAGCGATTCAGAAAACCTTAAGATATTAATTTTAAGCTTGCAGGAATATAGGCATAGGAATAAAATTCATGATTTTGTAAGGTGTTAATTCATTGAAAAATTCAATCGGACATGATAGTTGAAGCAAATCCCATCGATCGAAATCAAGATCATTGAGATATTTTTGTTTTTTCTACAAGATTTTTCTTTGTTTTTCTATCTCGAAAACTAGTAGATCGATTAAACGAAAAATCAATTTGTAAATTAAGGTGATCTAAACAATTTCCTGGACTCTGACAATGAGTTATTAAGATTTGGTGAAATACTAACGACCCATTTAATGTTTCATGTTATCCGTGGGTTTTTTTGCTGAAGCAGCAAGTGGAAAATGAGATATAGCCTTTCCGAATTCCTGCTTTTTTTGATTCCACAATTCGTAAATATAAGCGTAGAGAAGAAAATCAGTTTAGCGATTCGATCCTATAGGCCATCAACCCCTGAAACGTGAATTAACAATAATTTCAGGGGGTTGGTTGGTACGAAGCATCAGTAGACTGTAGTCTGCAGGTGTCAACGCATCAAATTTTCACTATGAAAATTAATTATTTACAATAATAGCTGTACGCCTAGTACACGTTGGTCTACGCCGTGCGTATATAATATACACGGACTTACTGGTTATATATATACTAGGCGTATCATGACCTGATCTATTATGGAACGAGGTGGGAAGCGGAGATGGAAGGTATCTCGGTATGTAAACATATAATATGTATATATTTACTGTACATAATACCCGTACCAAAGTACACATTGCTTTTACTAATTAACCCTTATTTACCACGTTTAATAATAATCCTTCCTTTGAACTCTGATCGATTCGACGAATACGTATAGGTCTGTTACATACCTATCGATCATCTCTCTCTTGATATAACAAACTTCGATATACTGTAAAATATATTTATTTTTTTGGGTTGGTTTGTTTCATCAGTCAATCATTCAGATTTGCTGTTTTCCTATTATACCAGCGAAGTAGGCAGATTCGAAAAAAGATCGTCGATCTTCAAGAGAAATCTGGAACAAATCTTCAGTTCTGTCGAGTTCTGT
This sequence comes from Ametastegia equiseti, assembly GCA_963989295.1. NCBI lineage: Eukaryota > Metazoa > Arthropoda > Insecta > Hymenoptera > Tenthredinidae > Ametastegia > Ametastegia equiseti. Next base: position 7,328,194 of record OZ022392.1, read on the forward strand.
AGTGTTTTATCTATCAGTGACACGTTGACAATCTTCCGCCACCGCTTCTGCTCGATTGGTGATTCTAAATACAAAGCATAAAATCAATTTGAATTTTTGTTCTTTTGTTTCTGGGTCTTCTTAAAAGGTAAGATAAGGGCGTTTCACACGGAATTTGGAAATTATTCGAATTCGTGTTTGAATAAATAGAAATCCGATGAAATTTCAGTTTTCTACTCGTTACGTGTCAGTCTGCTTCACAATTTAGAATATTTTTTGAATTATACTGCGGACAGTCGTCTGTCTGACATATGGAAAAGATAAAAATAAAAACAACTAACTGAAAATCACAATTGACACAATTTTTTATGAACATGTCATACGGAAATCATTTCACCTGAGCCGAAAATAGATTTATAGAGCTGTTGTAAGGGTTGAGGGTAGAAATTCATGGATTCGGACTCTGAATTTCCAAAATCATAACTTTATCTCTGATGAACTGATGACGATTACCTATACCTTATACCTATCCAACTTGGAGAAAAATTCGTTCGAAGGAATTAACGAAAGGACAGTGTGTTTTATCACGACGTCGAACAAGGTGAATTTAGAAATTGCAATAGCTTTGCTGTGCAACAAGTTGGCGAAGATCGAGAAATCAGTATAGGGGTAGCTACGAGGTTTGCGTGTCGAGAAATATTAAGCGTTAAAATTGTAACGGCAACAGCAACAGCAAGTAGTACCAGCAGCAGCAGCAGTAGCAAAAGCACCAGCAGGTCAACTTAGACACGCGATCCCGTTAATATCTCAAAGTTCATTTATCTTATGCGTAGGTATACGTAAAGTCCAGGATTTGAATTATGCAAGTAATGAAGTTTTCTTAAAACTAAAGAAAATTTAGAAAATCCCCCAAAAATTAGTTATACCTGAATAGATAATATTCAAATCGATAATAGATTTGTAAATTTATCGAATATCGATTGGGAATTCCTCGCCATCGTTGTTCAAATTGTAAACGCGAATTAGGTATATATTATATGTATTTATGTATATATGTATGTATATATGTATATAGCTATAAGAAGCAAATTTCTCAGACTTTAGAATACCGCGCGGAGTTTGGCGGCTGTCGTTTCCTGCGCGCTGAACAGATCGCCCGATTACTTATGCATTGGTTCGTTCCCAGCCGGATTGGAATTGATGAATTTGATCAGGCTGATTCAGACATCGCCTTCCAGAGAATCCTGCAGTAGTTGGGGAGAACGACTCCTAAAGATTTTATCGAACTGACTTGGAGGCCAAAAGTTAGCTATCTGATTCCTGCATCTATGTAAAGCCTATATTTCTGCTCGTTTTTTTTTAAATTTTTTATTTCTAAATTTTGGTTCGATTTTTGTACTATTTTTCTATGCATCGTTGTAGTGAAAATGTGATTTAGATGTATGTTGATTTTGCGAGAGGAGATATTAGGCATTTGCACGCATCGTCCTTTTTCGTATATATTGAGGAATTTCAAGAATCTAGGGAACGACGAAGTAATTAAAAGTCGGTTTTCAACTCGCGATCGCGTAATTAGAAGAGTTTTAACCGTTTCACGAGTGAGCGATGGAAAAAAATTTCACCCTATTTTTTTTTTTTTTTCATCTCTCTACATTTTTTCATAATATAAACCGTTTTCTAAACCCGTAAGTTGCCGGTGGAAAAAACTTCACAGATGCAGTACCACACGCTTTACAACGATCCACAATGGGTAACACTTGGAAAACTTTATTTACAATTAAAACCACGCGTAGGGGTTGAACCTCGACCACATACATCCTTTCAAATAATATTTTCCAAGAGATTGAAATCTCATTTTCATTTATTACGGGCAAAGAAATGTAATTGGGAATGTGGTTCGTTTTTCAAAAGAATAGAAAAAAAAAAAATTAGATGGCCTAGACTTTCGTAGAATGAAATTTTTAACTTTTGGATCGTTTCTTCAATGGTTATAAACAGAACATGAGATCCTGATGGAAATAGGCTGCTGCAGGACTTTCGCGCAGTTATACCCACGTAAGTTCGATGGACGGAAATTGAGGTCTAAGCGGATGGTTAATGACACCTTGGAATTCAATTTCATCTCTGCAGCTTACACCGGTTAGGGGATGGAGTCCTGCAGTACGGAAGCGGATGAAGGAGGAATGAGACTATGAGGCTCTTAAATCCTGCGGCAAAGGAAGTAGAAACGTCGAGTATCGAGTCCTTTGCAAACAATCCTTCCATCTCTTTTCTATTCCTTTCTCAGCTGCTCTGGTCTCATGCTATATACTTCCATGCTCTTGTGCTCTTTTACTCCTTCTTCATTGCTAAACCTAGTACGTGTGTGTATACTCAATCTTAAACTACTTCTGGCTATCTGGAACACAACAACTTTCGCTTCTTATCACTCCTTTCCACTCGTGGAAACAATCAAGAATTTATCATCTAGCTGGTTCGAGGTTCGAGGTTTGAGGTTTGAGGTTCGGCGTAGGGTCTTTCTAACTATGTACAGATTTCACCTTAGCCTTTCCAAAACCCCGTTCACCATTACAGTTTTTCTTTTATTTTTTTCTTTTTTTTTTTTCTTATCCTTTCTATCCAACTCCTTCTACTACTCCTCAGGATCTTGCGGCTCCTCTACTATCGTATATAAGGAAACAAGTGCCAACTAATGAGAGAACTTCTTCTTCTTCTTCTTCTTCTTCTTCTTCTTCTTCTTCTTTCTCGCTTTGGTTCAAGTTCTAGTCTTCCCGAGCCAAGACTAGACTCTTAATCCTCCTAAATCCCCACCAAACCTTTTCTCACCGTTGGTTTCAATCCCGAGATTTCAACACGGTGGGAACACCACGACGTGAATAAACAAAATTTGCAGATTGTTAAATTGTTTCCTCCTCTCAATTTTTTTTTTCATCATTTCGCAGTTCGAAGGAACTGGGATACTTTTCACCATTGAAAGACGAAAAATTCTCCTTTTGTAACAATCTTTGAAATGATATTTTATTGATCAAACGAACGTGTGAACCGTGAATTTTTCAAGCTCATTCATTTCTCGAATAAAAAGCAGTTCTTTCACTACTCAAGGGTGGAATGTCACCCCTTTGGATCTTGACTCTCTTTTCATTGAATTTTGATATCTGAAAATTTTTATAATGAAAATCATATAATGACGATAATTGAGTTGCCCGTTATTTTTGATACGGCTTTGTATATTATTCTTGACTTGATCATGATTCGCTTCGTGGCCAAGAGGGGCGAAGGGGCGAAGGAGCAAAGGGGTGGGTTTGCGAGTATCCAGGGTTCTCTTTATCATTTTCTGTTTTATTCATTCATCTTCCCTCTTTTTTTTTTTCTTTTTTCTTACCGAAGAGAAGAGAACCGGGAGGAATTCATCGGTTCGTGCTTTTCGGGTGCGAGGTGAAAGAAAAAATCAGGAGTGACTCGGCTCCCTCTTTGCCCGGCTATATGCTCTGCCAGCGAGTCCCGGATGAGTCGCGGTTGGTACTTGAGGCACGTACGCGATATCGAACCTGCGACCCTTGCCTGCTCTCCTTTTTCTTTTTTCCTTTTCTCTTTTTTCCTTTTTCTATACTTTTTCTCTTTCTCTTTTTACTCCTTCCTTTGCCACGAACGTAGCTTCCTTCGTATTCGTCTTCGTCTTCGGGCGCCTCCTTCGTACTCGTTCACCATCTCTCGCCAAAAAGCTCCTTCGGGACAAACGAGTGTTTGAGCTACACTTTTAACTAGAATCAATAGGTACGAAAAGTTTCTCTTCTCCATCTCCACGAACTCCTCAACTTTCAACCGTCTCCACATCCTCATCCTCATCCTCATCCTCATCCTCGTCCTGGCTCTTCCTTCCCTTCCACCAACACTCCCCCGCGGAATCGTGAGATCCGAATGGCGCAGGCCATAAAGGTACCTCGTAGTTTTCCTCCCTTTACTATATACACCCCTAGCACCGATCCTCGATCCTTGAACTCTCCAGTCGATCCTGCGAACATCCAGTTCAACGATGGTACCTACTACCTGCCTATACCCATCACCCGATATTTTCAATCCCGAAATTGGTGGAAGGGGATGAATACCAATTTTGTGTCCCGTTTTGGCTGAGAGTTTTTTTAGTTTTTCTTTCGTTTTTTTTTTTCTCTCTCTAATCAAACTTAAAAATTTTTCGGGTTTTTTGTGTTTAGAAAAATTGTTAGGATATTATATTATGCGAGGAGAAAATATTTCATTGGATTTTTTTTTCTTATGAACTTGATGCCCAACCATATATGAATTTTTATTTTTTTTTCACGTTGACCCAGTGTTCTAGATTGCTTTTTGTTTTTCGTTTAGAATCGATTAATAGCCTCAAGCTTGCGAGCTTCTATCCTGAAGCTGCAGTCGCGCAAGACGTGGCGTCTAGATTAAAATGAAAAATCCGACTTTGCAACTCGCTGATGAGTTTTATTATACCGGAGATAATTATAGGTACCGCAAAAAACTACGGCGATCAATTGCTTTTCACGAAAATAATAGATCGAGAGAAAAGAAGAGAAATTACCGCAGCTGGATCGAAGTTTTAAAAAAAGTCCTCATGATGGAATGAGGTCGTTTTTTCTTCTGTATAATTCTATTAGACAAATAATATGAAAAAATGGCAAACCGGTAGGGTTGAAGGAAAATTCTTTCAAGGGAAAAAAAAAAGTTTTTTTTGTCAACCTTTGAAAATCCGTGTAAATAAATAAATAAATATTGGAATCAGCGTAGGACGGATAACGCGATACACTAAAGTGTGATTTATTGACGTAACTGAATAGTCCAGTCGTCCATCACCGTTATTGGATTTCCCCGATGCCTCGGTACAGATACACCGCGTCACTGTACCGCATTGACATGCATAGGGCTCGTTTAATCAGATAAACTACCTACCCCGGTTTTCTGACTGTGGGTACAGCCAGAGGTTTATCGATAAAAGCGAATTTTTATTCACTGATTAATTATCGCTTTTTTTCCAATATAACATTTGTAAATTTCATTAATTTATTCGATTTTTTTTTTTACCTATGATTTTCTTCTCTCGATTTGAAAACCCGCGTCTGCCAGTGTTAGGAAAGTTTTTCAAAATTTATTTTCATAGTTTAGGAGGAAAAATAACGTTCGGGAATTCAAAACATTTGGAAAATCACTGTATTTTTCTTCGCATTTCCGTCCTGTCTTATTCGCTTATAGATCGGGGCCCTTTTGTCCACGATGTACTCTTCATAGGGGATGGATTTTGAGGCTGCGTTGTGGTTTTGCAGCTGAAGAACTCTGGGTAAGAAAAAGGCGCCGATGCCTCGGTGGACGACTGGCATAGGTTTAGTTTATATCTTGAGAAGACTTCCTCACATGTATGTAAACGTATATGTATGTACATACCTAAAAGCCAGCCTTCTTCTTTCTCGCTCTTTTCTTTATTCCAATCGTTTCAACTCTCGTTCATTCACTCATTCATTCATTCATTCATTCATTCATTCGCAATTTCTCTTTCCTTCGCGAGATAGATCGACGGACGAGAAAACGGACGTTTCATTCAACATATTTTACGTTTTATTCGCCAGAGGGATCTAGCATTGTCCTCCGAACAATACTCTTCATTGTTATCCACCTCCGTTCCTATTGACACAGCATCCCATCTTTGCTACTCTACTATACTCGCTAGTCTCTCACCGGCTACTGTGGACTAGATCTCTTCCTCTTTTTCTCTCTTTCTATACTATCCACTCGAAAAAGAATTAGAGAATGAATGAAAGAAGAGAAAAAAAACAGTAAAGAAAGAAAGAAAACATACAAATAAAGTGAAATAAAATGGACGGAAAATTGGAATTGAAATTGAATCTGAAATTTCGCTAAGAGTTCTCTGTGCTATCGTTTCAATTTTATTTTTTATCCCGAAAAGCTTTCATGACAGGGTAGAATTTTTTGAATCGCCATAAAAATTACTTAATCTCGAAAATTTCGAGATTTTAGCAATTTCCAATTGCTTTTATACTAGTTTTGAATGATTTCAAATTATATTTCTCTTTTCTTGGATTGAAAAATTTCACAATGCGAGGTGATTTGACTTCATTCTCTTTTGTTTGAATTGAGTTGTTTCTTCCACTCACGAACCACAATAGCTTTTTTGTAATTTTGGAGGTAATTTGTAGAATAGCGCGAGAAGAGTGAAATTTTCGTTTTTTTCGAGTATGTGTAATTCAAGGATAATCAATTTGGAGATTTTGAAAAATGTACTTGCCTCTCGATATTCATATGCCCATGAAACTGACTTTTTTCACTCCCAGATTGAATAGTATACTTCCATAATGATAGCGAGGGATTCGGAAGGCTGGTTTCAATAATTAACCGGAAGAATCGGAGAATTTTTTAAAATTTTCAAGTGTTTCTTTATTTTTTACATTGGAAAATTCTCGTTATTGGAAGATTGTAGAACAAATCTAGAACAATTTACAACCACTTTCAGAAATGTTGTTTTTTAGTTTGAAAAATGGGGAGCTAACTCCACGTATTGGTCCAAAAAGAGAATACCTAAAATTGAAATTAAATTAATAATAACGTGTGAGAAAATATCTTCGAGTGGTGTAATTTGTGGAAAAAAGAAAATATCGTTTCTTAGGTACCTATCTATACAGGGGGTGAATATTTCGAGGGTGAAATTCAAAGAGGAGAGAAGAAGAGAAAAAGGAAAAAGACGAAAAAAAAAATAGTATGAAAAAGTGAACTATAGGAAACCACTCCCGTGAGGAGCAGCAGTCGGGATCCCCGGTCTGTTTTCGCAAGGACGCGATAGGAAACGAGAGAGTGACAGCCTATTAAAACACACGTGGGTGGGTTACTCGCTTCGGTTTGGGGTTCCTCTTCTCGGCCGCAAGTTGTACGACGAAAATGGGGTGATTCGAGGCTGCTTGCTATGCTCGGAGTGTTTTTAAATGAGGAAGACGGCGACGACGATGGCCAAGTAGTCGCAGGGGTTGCAGGATCCTTTAAAATTCCATCCTTTACCAACGTACTATATATAGATATATATGAAGAGAACGAAGCTCAGGATTCAAGGGTTCGTTTTTCACGATTTTTTTTTCAATCAATTTCTCGATCCTTAAAGAAAAAGAAAATGATAATAATAATAATAATAATAATTGAATCAATAACTAAAAGAACATGACGATTTGTTAAAATATTTGTATTGCATTTTTTTTTCAATTCCTTTTTTTATCTTTTGGTTCTCCGACTTTTGCGAAAAATAATAATTATTCATCCGGCTACCAACTCTGGGTACATACACAGCGAATTGCAATCGCGAATTTTTTTCCCCTTTACCCCCGTGGGAGTCCAGGCACGTGGCTTTCTCGTTTCCCTTTGGCCACCGAATGAATGAGAGGGTTACAAAACGATGAAAAAATAACAAATAATTTCTGTAAAAAAAAAAAAAAAGAAAAAAAACAACAAAAAAACTTGGGACAATATTATCGTAGGCGAATCATAACACGTCTTCGATCAACTAGGTGCCCGGGAAACCCACCCGAGTTTTGGCTGGTGGATAGAAGAAGAATGGGGGGAGAAAAAAAGAAAAACTTGGGGTCGCTCGAATGACCGCTATTATTTTGGCAAGGCTATATATTTTTTTGCGATACGATTAATTCCCCGTCGTTTTTTCATTTTTTATTTTTCATTTTATTATTTTTGTCCATTGTCGATTCCATGCATGTGAAATTTTGATTAATTTTCCACGAAAATTGTGTGTTTGATGAAATTCCATTTTTGTAGAATTTTCGAAGAACAAAAAATTGAGACAACAATTTTGAACGTCGTCCTTTTGTTCTTGAGAATTTTTTTTTTCCCTGACTGAAATTTACACACAAAAGACATCATGAAATCCAATAAAAAAAATTATCCTCTCGACACGGGAATAAAGAAATTAAAAAAAATGTCTTACAAAAAGCACCGAGGGTCGATTGCACTTTGAGTGTAAATGGCGATCGTATGTCGATCGAAGGTGTTGCACCGGTCGTTACGAGCTGGCATACAGCGGTCAAATATCATCAGGCGGTCAGTACTGGTTCGACAGATGCGTTAGGCCGAACGATTTGGGGTAGGAAAAAAAAAACAACGAAAACATGAAAAAGAAAAAAAGAAAAAATTGAGAAAAAAATTTCTGCCGTCTGCGGCCGATGTGGGGGTGGTTCGGAAACTAGATGTCTAGACGATTCTGGCGGGGCTGACATTCGTTCAAACATCTGACGACGTACGTATGATCCACTGAGGGGAAAAACCAAGACATTTGAAAAGACAAAAACGAAGATAGAGAAAAGGAGATAGGCGAAAAAAGAAGTAGATGATCAGGGTGTCTACAAGTCCTGGAAATCCTGAAAATCGTGGAATTAGCCTGGGATTTCTGTATAAGTGCCTTGAAATCCTGGAAATCGACTAAAATTTTTTTGTAATCCTTAATTTTTTTTTCTAATTCAAACATTTTCCGTTTTTTTTTTTTTTTTTTTTTTTGTTCACGGTAGTATATTTGATTCATCAATTAATATCCGCATTTTGGATACTAGCTGAAATAATGATCTACCTAATCGTATCATTATGCAATACGTGATCTGCTAATAGGGGAAAGATGGAATCCTTTTTTATGCTTTGGGTAAAAAAATACTTCAGCTTGCTCAGAATCTTGTAGTTATATCATGGAATACGCCTGAGTAGACTTGAATTTGTATAAAAAATGTTCTTGGAAATCTTGGAAAAGTCCTGGAATTCGGAAACCAGAACTCTGTATCTAGACACCATGATGAACAAATAGGTAATGATGAATGGGGATATGTAGTATAACTTTCGTTATGAAGGTGAAGAAATTTTGTCAAACATGAAAGAAACTAGATCAACTTGATTATTGTTATTTTAATTGTTTGATTTTTGTGAATCAATGGGGATGAATTAGGCCCGGAATGAGACTCAGGCGAAGAAGCGAGTTGGAAGCGTAGAAAAATGAGTTTCTGTTTATTATCCCTAGTTTTTTCTATACTGGCTCTAGGATATAATAGGTGGTATATAGAATTTGGAATGTGAAACACGAAAATGCACTCAAGCCTTTCCACGCGCAACGCCTTATATTCGCCTCTCGAGCTGGATGACCGCTGTCCACTTTCTTCTTGTACATACATACCTACCTACCTACATGCCCTCCGTCTACAGGACAAAGGACCCCATCACCTGGCGTGAAGTATACGCGGAACACTAAAATTCCCAGACAAAACCGTTTCAAAAAAGGACTCGAACCCTGCGTCTTATCTTTTCTATACATTGTACGATACCTATATATATATATATCTATCGAATCGTCGCAAATGGATCCACAGCTGGAATCAACACCCCTGCTAAGTGGCTTCTTCTCTTTTTGGTTACTTTTCATTTTCTGGGCTCATAGTTTGCCACTTTTTTCACCTTTGGTCACTTTGTTTTTACAAAAATCACTTTTTGGTCATCTATAAATAGCAAAAGTCACTTTATCGAATTATTTTTGGTAGGAAAAGCGTTTATTCTTTATTTTTTTAATCCGTTTCACGCTAATTTTGCATTAAAAGGATAAGACAAAAACTTGGTTACCGATTGTAGTTTGGTCGGAAGATCTAAGTTATTTGAATTTGAAATTTCTTTTTTCTTCATATTATAAAAAAATGCGATCACTGAAAAAAAAAATGGCAAAATCGTGCGTCTATGTTTTATACAACAAGTTGTTAGTTGACGTTGAAATTTTTCTTCTAACAGATCGATTACAAATGCGTATCATTATCAATCCAAAATGAAAAGATGTAAAATGAATCTCTGTTAGTGATATTTCTTGTCAATTTCTGCGATAATTGTAATATGACATTCTATGATATTTTCTCAAGACTACTGAATTTCTGAACAAAAACTTTGTCGAATCATTGTTCGTGATTAATTTACTGTCACTTTTAGGTCACTTTGGAGTCACTGTTGTGTAACTATTTGGAAATTTTTTGTCGCTTTTTTCACTTTTCTTCTTGACTACTTTGCTGACTATGAGTCCTGCGATTTTAAACCGAAGAAATGTGGAATCTGAAAGATCTGCAAAGGCGTATCTTACGAATGAAGATCGATTAGAATTTGAAAAGAATGAAATAAAATTCAAAATCATAATTGAAGAAAGACAGGAAACAACAAAAAAATTGACAATAAAAAAAAAAGGGTGACAAAAATTTGCAACAGGCGGCAGCGGTGTATGTGACGAAAGCCAGGTGCCACGCGAGCAGGTATATGTACAATGAACATACCTAAACCGATGGTGAAAGGAGCACCGCGCGAGCCCCCAGCTGTATTATATCATCGGATCATTGAGTATCTATAGCCATGATTTTCTTTTTTTTTTTTTTTACACCACACTTTTTGTGTGGGTTAGAGATGTAGACGTACATACTTATATGTGCAGTGCAGCTCGCCACCCTCTCTGTACGTTCAACATCTGCCAATTTTTTTTCCCCATTTCCTTATCTTTTTTTTTCTCTCTTCTTCTATATGATCTCTTATGCTTTCTTCTTTATATATACATATATAGGTAAAAGTATAACGTTTTTGTATTTTGGCGTTTGTTCTTCATACTTTTTGATACCGAAAAAGAAAAATAGGGGCAAAGTCCTGTCGAGATAAAGGAAAAGATGAGAGGAGCATAAGGGAAGCCAAAAAAAAAAAAAAAAAAATGAAAATTTTGAAGGAAGAAGTTTTTACCCTGCGTAATAATAATAAGGGACATGCCTTTAAGCAGTTGCTGGTAACGAGATGAGTATATATGACAATAACAGGTGACCTTTGTGAACGAGTGAGGGTAGTTCTCGTCCGTGCGGGGGTTGGTTTTCTCTGTTAAGTAATATCCATCGGTGCGTAAGTAATTCGCGAGGCGGAGACTACGATTACCACCACTACCTCCACCACCACCACCACCACCACCAAACCCGTCACCACTCAAAGATCTCTTAAAATAATTTTCCGAAAGAACGAGTCTCAATCGTCTTGCACCACGTCTTCGTTTTCGTCTTCATCTTCCTATTCCTTTTCGTCTTATGGTCTTGCTTCGAGAGTTATAGAGAAAAATAAGCTCCGGTGCAGAGGCTCTTTTTCATCTCAGAGTTCAGTTGGAGTTTGAAAACAAAATCCTTTCATAAAAAATCCATAACCAATTGAACTGTTCAGCTCGCATTTCGAACTGAAAAATCGCAATCAGCCAGGTCACGCCAGCGACCGATTTCACATAGTCGCTGCCAAGTAACAAAGCCATCTGTTGAGATGCTACGGAACTATGTTCGAAATTCCATAAGTACCAATTGTTGTCACCTCAAAAACGCGATTCGTAGTTTCTCCCAAACTAGACAACCTACCGGAATTAAACTCAGAAGATAAATGCTTTGCTACGGCAGAAGGTGGCTAAGTATTTTACTGTTTGGAAAAAATGACTAGAATTCCAGTCACATTCGTATTCCTTATGTTAGCTAGGTTAGGTTCAAAGCAACTTGTGACATATCGCATTAAATTCGAGTGGCAATACGACAAGAGAAAATGGGTGGGGGGGGGGGGGGGGGGGTTATGAAGATTAACATGTATTCTTTTCTCTGTTTACGTATTTCACTGATAAAATGCGAGCGGATGAGAGACATGTATCGGAGAAAATTCATTTGCGGTTATACCTGAAGGTTTTGCGATCAGAATCCACCATATATATGAGCAATAATTCAGTAGTACTTTTGCCCCTGTACGGTTATTAACTATATTTTATTCCATTCTGCCTACTTTATTTTTTTTCGGCATCGCAAAATTACATGCCAAATCCGACGAGCCCACGGTAATCTTCGGAGCTCTACTGACGAGGAGAGTGACCATTTTTATTCATTTATCTATTTTCATTTTTGAAATCACCCTCCCATCAATACCTCTTGAATGGGAATCGAATGTCCAATCAAAATTTCACCATCTGCAATCGATATTGAATTGGATTTTGAAATTCCATGATTTGATTTATTGAATGAATCGTGTAATCCATAGATTACGTAAGAAATTATTTTCGATTATTACTTCCTACTGCTTCATTAAATTTTTGTTTCAATTTGTTGGTTTTCAGGTGTTGAATCTGCCACTCTTATTGTGAGACTTTATATTCGATAAATCAAATTATAGAATTTTAACATCCAATGGAATTTCAATTGCAGTTGGTAAGTTTGAACATAAATTATGGACATTTGATTTCCATTCAAGACGTATTGACGGAAGGGTGACTTAAAATATAAAAATGAATAAATTAATTCGAAAAAAAAACTCATCAAAAATGAAGGATTTTTATTTTTCTGCCTCACCCCAGGGTGTCCACTGCCCTATAATCTCATATGACGTTTCGATTAGTACACTAAGGACTACCTATGGCTAAATTTTTCTCCAAATCGGAGTTTCCACGTATGGTCACTCTCCTTGTGAGTCGCTCGGGAGAGAAGGACAGAGTTGGAAGTTGGTGTCGGAAAGGTGAAAAATATTGGAAAAAATAAAATAAAACAACCGCAATGGGGCGTGCGTTTCTCGCGTGCGCGTGAAATGCAAGTATACATAAATTTTATACGCCTGTGCGATAATATTTGTATACACACAGGCATGCAGGTATGAAATCCATCCGAAGCATCGAATCGCCTCTGGGTATACACGTGTTTATACGCAACGCAGTTGAAAAAATGATGAAAAGTGACGATTTTAATTGATTCAAGCCAGGCTTTCCCACTCATTTTTACTCGCAATTATATTATCCAAAATCAGTATTTTGATGAATTCAACGTGATTCTAAATCAAATTAATTTTCTGCCAAAGTTTATTTCGTATTATTATAATCTTCTTGTCAAGACACACCTGCCGCACGAATTCTTGCACTCCGTTGGTTCGATTCGACTTCTTTGAGCGAAAGATTGTTCGGAAAAAGTGGCTTCGTGAATTGAGTGACGGGAATGAATTTCAAGAGAAAAAAAAAAAAAACTCAAGACACACAGTTATCTTTCAAAAAATCGCACACTTTCTTCTCGATTATTCGCAAATCAATGGGATAAAAAATAAAATCGCCCAATTTCCTACTTTTAATGATTTCGGATAATCTAAATCCTTGGAAAGTCGCTTTGAATCAAAGGTGCGTCTGAATTCATTCATCAGGCTTTTTTGAAATTAGAGACAATTGTCACGATTCGAAATGAACTTTGGCGGAAAAATCAATTGATTTCGGTTTGGCAGGAATTTTGCACCTCATTATCGAACCCAAGACTATATAGTTCGATGAATGTCCTTCCAATTTGTAAGTCGTCACTTATGCTTGACTGTATGAAGGAGAAAAAAAATAAAAAAATAAAATAGAAGAAATGGATATTGATCTCTTCCATTTTCGTCAATTACTTTAATATCCTATCAAACTATTGGTGAAATTTCAACCGAACGTCGATTGGACAATATTTTGATTTTTCTCTACAAATTTCGTCTATACCGGCACGTACTACATTAATACGTATAATTTTAATTTATACGGCGAACAATATTTTCGTAGCGTGTTACACTGACACATACATATGTGCAACAAAGATATATATATATGGATAATTTTCATGGTGTCGAGAGACGCGTGTTGGTTATGATTGGTCGTAGAATATGAAAATGGGACCTGATTGGCTCTCGGCGATACGACAAAGGCCTTTCTTCTCCGTTCTCTTATATCAATATGATCGTTTATTTCGGGGTTGAGCGAATCGTAATAATGCCGGATGCTCTTCGAGCGAGGAGACGTACACGATATAAGATTTTCTCAGCCGGAATTCAAAACACATCTTCCCACACTCTGTTAGACGTTTTCTTCTCTTCCCTCTCACCCTATATCACCCTCTCTTTACTCACGTCCTGTACATCTGTATGCATAAATACATATACGTTTATCACACGCATGTATCGTTACATCTACATACACTGATCCTCAATAACCAGCCAGGTAATTCTTCCGAGCTTAGAGTTAGACAATACGATATTTTAAGACGGTCAAATAGCCTCTTGAACCACTTGAGGCTCTTTCAGGGCTTATTTCCTCTCTTTCGATCATTCCCGATTTTATTTTTTCATTTTTATTTCTTTGTTGGGTGGTTTTTTGAATAAATTTTGAATTTTTCGTTTGCTGCGTTTGTGATGTTAGTAGACCCAGACACTTTGAGAGGTAGTTTTTTTTTTTTCTTTTTTTGTTTTTCTTCTTACGTTTGGTTTTCGTGATTAGGAATCTTTTCACTCGCAGCAGACATCGTTCGATATCGCGTATACTACCTTATCCTGCGTGAAATGAAGATTCTGATTTTGACGTAGTTCATAAAATCGTAAAACCTGGAGAATAGCTCCGAGCGTATATGGAACGAGGGGTCTGAACTTTAATATTTCAATCTAGAGTCTGAAACTTGGAAAAATAAACGAAAAATAAAAACCAAAAGCCTTTTGATTAGAAGTCAATTTAACATCTCCGTTTAATTTCAATTTCTATAATCAAATTCGTCGATATCGTGTGAAAAATATTTCAATTTTTCAATTACATTCTTTAAATACTCTTCAAAAGTAAAAGAAAAAAAAAGTATGGTAAATTCAAATATTTCGATCAAATCTACTCAGATTTGCTTTTTTCTATAAAATCTCAATAATCTACAGCTGGTGCGATAAACAGCTGATTTATGTACGTAACTACATAAAATGACAAATATTACCGTCGAGAATTAACGGTGGTCCATATAAATCGGTGAAATAATTGCTTTTGACAAATGTGTGCATCTGGACGTCTATACGCAGCTGCTAGTTTTACGTAATTCTTTAAATATTCGTAGGGATCGGGGAGGGGGGGGGGAACTAAAGGTTCTAAAATGTGTGTATAATAAATTTGTTAATATTTGACATAATTTGAGTAAAGAGTAGCCGGGCAGTAACAACACAGCCCGGTTACTTTGAGTTTGTTCCGACTTCCTTTGTCCCAGAATCAACCGGAACCGAGTCTCAGTCTGATTGTGAGTCTGAGTCTGAGGCTGCTTAGCGAAGAGATTAAGATTTATGAAATCAGGGCATTAACTCGTCCGTGACAAGGCCCGTATCCTTTAGCAGGGCTGTGCGGAACGAGTAATATGTACCAGCTAAAAGGAGGAGGACGAAGAAGAAGGAGCGGAGAAAACGTGGGCTTGAAATGCGGGCGAGTGTAAATAGTCATAAATAGTATGTAGACGTACGTATACATGGGATACGAATTTAAATATACGTATTTATATATATATATATATATAATGGATACAGTACGGGCTTGTGTTCGTACGGGGGTGGCTGCTGCTCCTGCTCCTGCTCCTGCTGCTGCTACTGATGCTGTACGCCATGCCAGTTCGTTTCTAATTTTTACGGTTTATGGCTGTGCAGATGGCGAACTCATTTTACGCTTCCTTAACGCTTAACGCACGCGGGCTTCCATCCCACCAACCCCCGAACCCCAGAATCCTGAACCCAGACCCTGGACCCCTCAGCCCCCCCTACGTTATATTATGCGGGGGTGGAAAATTTCACACAAAATTTTGCCTCTCACGATTCTTAAACTCACCCGGTAATCATCTAACAATTTTCCACCACCCTTAACCCAAAACCTCTTTAATCGCCTGGTCATTACACGACCAACGAGTAACTAGAAAATTTTATTCTTGTTTTATTCTTTCAAAAGATTCATTATCCAGCATCAAATCTGGCTGAATAATCGATTTATTGCTAGCGATGATCCTGTAGAAAGGAGAGGATCGATGTATTCCTTTTTTTTTTCTTTCTCTCTGATTGAGAACAAAACAATCTGAATCCAGCAGTCCATAGTTGCCATTTTTTACGAATAATGAAATCCTCATCCTGTAAATGACTGTAATGATTCAATAGAGAGAGCAATTTCGTAATTTCCTATTTTGGTTTTCTGAACGGTAATTCAGGTTCCAGAAAGGGATGGTTGAATTCTCGCGCAATGGTCAAACTCTTATTATCAAAATATCCTTTTTTTCATATTTCCATTGATTAGACAAGAAAATTTGTTCCATACCAAATTGCAAAGACACAGGTAATCGAATTTCTACCAACTAATCGGATTCTCATTATTTGTGGGATCCTGTCAAAAGCGTAGTCTAGTTTTCGTAGTCTAATTTTGTTTTATTTCGATTAAGAATCCCAGCAAAGTAATTCAGAATTTAGAGACAGGTGATCAAATTTTTACTAAATAATCTAATTTCCATCATCCAAGATCCTGTGGAAAGAGCGAAACCATTTATTTTTCATTTATAAGTTTGAATAAACATGGAAATCAGGATCCTGAATTTTAGTTGATCGATGAACGTTTTATTATCCATAATCTAGAATAGAAGGATCAATATAATTCCCTATTCTGAATGAATTTTTTGTAATTAAATTTGCTGTAGAAAAAAAGAGGAAATAGTACCTACTTGCCGAAAACGGGACAGAACCAATAGGTGAATTTTTTCCGTTGTCTGCAGGGGCTGGGAAATTTGAAAGTGCAGAATTATATCGTAAGAGGAAAACTTTTTACATTATTGCGTTCGGTTAATGGCCCAGAGCGATTGTATGTAATTCGAAAGTCCCTGACAATCCTGTGGCGGGGGAGGGTAGTTTTACCGTCGCCGAGGGAAAAGGAATGGATAATAATTCTTTCGATTCCACAAACGCCCCAAATTTAATCACGGATGCACTTTTGCCAAATCAACCAGTTCTCGAGAGTACCTACCAACTTCCCTGGCATAATATACTTTCCTTTCAATTAACCATGCTATGTAGTATATGTATGTACGAGGAGACCTCCGTTTGTTACCCAATTCAATTCCATTCAATTCAATCCAATTTTTCTGACAAATATAGACATATAGGTATATTCCGGAAATAGTATTATAGACTATAGTGGGATGACATTTTTCTTCGCTCTGAAAAAAACAGCAAATTCTCGATCATCCAACGAAGTTTTTCTTCCAATTAAAACTGACATTTTCATTTTATACTCAATTTCAATTTAAAGAGAAAATTTCTCAGGATTGTTATTCGATTCTTGAACCACTTATTGGCCATTTTCCCATTTTGCTCGGAGCTTTTTTGAACGAAAGTTCCATAAAAATCTTATACAGCTCAAAATTTATGTTTTTTGAACTCTCCAACTGGTCCTTGATTTTCAACAAATCCAAAATCTGTAGATCCTAGACTTTTATTGTCAGTAGATGAAAGATCGTGGTAAAACCTATTATAATTTTCCGAACTTTAGTTCAAACGAACGTTTGGAACCTTCAAGCACTTTCTAAACGTAGTTAAGATAGAAAAACACAATTCAAAGGAAAAGGAAAAAAAACTTGTAACAGATTAGAGGCAAATGTAGCCGATTTTCGGATTAAACCGAGCGTTAATCTTGTAGCAGCCAGAAATGATATGACAAAGTAAGGGGGATGTTCAGTTGTAAAGCAAAAGCGACGTCGTCGGCATCGTCGTCGTCGTCGTTTACTCTTAGATTCTGCGGAGGAATGAAGCAGGAGCTTCCCGGGGGTTTCTCTGCATTGAACGTAACAATTATATCCGTTGAGAAAGCGTCATCTACAGGGTTGAAAGCAATGCTGCTGCCGGGGTGTTCGTTGATGTGCACCGACCCGGATGCTCGCTAATTTCTGCTTTGTGAAATCAAGCTTACCATTGCAACGCCGTCGTCCGTGCTTACTACAATTAGTTTAGGAATAATAATTCAATTAACCAAACTGCCTAGACGCCGTGATATATATACGAAATGTCATGGCATGGGCAGAGGCTAGTTAACGTTTTACAAAAATCGGAGTACCTAAGGAATTTGAAAAAAATTTAGTTCTTTTTTTTCTTTCCCCTTATCGGGTATCGTTCCAGAAATATATAAATAAATTAAATCAACTAGGGGGTTGGTAGGGTGTTCTTCTCTACTGGGATAAGAATATCCAGGCAAGTGTTTTCGACGTCATTTACGAGAATGGCACTATCTCTACAGACGCATCAATATTCCAGACGTCGTGTCAAGCAATTTTCCCCTACAAATAGCATGCAGCGCCTCTTTACGCAATTTTACCCCCACCCTCATCCCCTTCGTACCGTTGAACGTATAGGTATATCGGAATAAAATTGATCCCCGATGGTATGGAAGCCCGTCGTATTGCAGTCTTGGCTGACCACTGTGGGTCACCCTATCTTTAGCCAGAGGGTAATAGCCGCAATCAAACTCTGCGACCGTGTCGTCAGGGTGCAATTTTTCAGCAAATTATAATACGTACACATTTACCTGCCGTACGTCCTGCAGGAACATTTCAAATCTGGACTATGGGATACAACAGCGGGAGAATCTTTAACGTTGAGCAAATTTTTCAGAATATTTATCGTTCTCAGATAAACGTAACATGTCTGGAATGTTATGCCATGATTTCCGGAATTTGAGAAAATCGTTTCTCACACAAAGCCAAGTATCATGCCTTTCCATAGCTCAGGTGATCAATAATGATGAAAATCAGGACGTGGACTACCACATGTACGAGTGCCGGAGTATTGCAAGATCTACCCACATGGTACAGAATTGGCACTATCTTGACTGCCAAATTTCGTTCGGTAATACTGGCCCAGTACAGAGAAATTATTTGCCCAACGTTGGGCAAATGCTGATGACTAGAACTGACAAGTGAACATGCATGGGGCTTAGCCGAAAGTCAGTTCTGTACTGGGAATACACTGGGCCAGTATGGCGTTTTGGCTGCGGATTATTTCATGCCGATTCACGGCACCATAAGTTGGACCGGTGTTAACAACCCAAAATTGTCCCAACGTTGATTTTGGCTTGGGCAAAGCTTGGCCCTTGATGGCTGTCAGTATTGGCAGCTATGGCACCAATACAGTTTCCCAGTTCGTAAATGGGACCGTAAGATGCAGGAAGTTGGCGTGAGTTTGACAATATTAATTTGAGGTTGATTTTTGACAGTGAAAAATTCGTAGCACGTTAATTATTTCAATGCTCTACAGCTATCGGGAATCACGCGATTCTATACATATACCGTGTATAAAATTCCGCACCCCTACTTGGCCAGTCATAAATTATACCTATACCTACTTACCCCGCGCGCAGGGTGAATTTTTCGAAAGTAATAGCCGTCGACGAAACAATACGAAGTGGCAGAGAACAGGGAGGGTGGTTTACCCTCTAGCAAACTTAATGGGTTCGGTTCAGGGTCTGACCACACCTCCGCCGACATACCGTCTTCCGGAATTAAGAGGGTTCTTTTTTAGCACCAAAGGCCATTTCTACTCTCTTTTCTCTCTCTTTCTCTTTCTTTCGACAAGTCTTGTATACAATAAGAATAATAATAATAATAATAATAATAATAATAATAATAATAATAAGAGACACAATATAGACTTTCTTATTAGAGAAATGTCAGCTCATCCATCAAATTTACGAATGATTTTTGCTTATACTGCTTAATCATTCATTAATTTTTTGTTCGTTACTTCTCGATTATCGTGATTATAGATCTCTGATCAGTTCCAGAGAAAAAAATAATTTAACACAGTTTAAATTCTGATGAACGAATCCAGCATATTCGTCTGATAATGAACATTATCATTCAAGAATTCTTCAGTGTTGAAGTGCGAGAATCATTCATTAAGCGATTCACAGTTCGTCGTGAGTATTTTCTTTTTCTTTTTGATAAATATTTATATGTCATATATGTATATGTACAATAAAAGATCGAGATGCACATGACTCTTAAATTTCGGGGGATGAGGTCATGTCGTCCCGTGCATCGTAATAGCTACGTCTGTTAGAACACAACGCATGTTCGTACAATTATGAAACACAATGGGAAGACGTATTTCATGTGGAATGTCTTACGCAATGATGCGCCCATCAATATATATCCCTCTTCTAGCCTATACGGTATTGTCTGCAATGCGATTACTGCAGCAGCATTGCCGTCACCTCAGCCCTTTATATACTAGGTTATGTAGGTTTTGACTTACGCGTGTCCTGCACACGTGCCGATGGCTCAAACACGGACAGGACAGGACATTATTCAGATGATGAAGGATCGCCCATATTCTCGATTGGACAATGGCTTTGAATGGGCGGTTAGTACGTCCAGAACTTATCATTCATAGGCACGATCTAGGGGTTGTTATGGTATCCCAAAAAATAAAAATAAAAAATACTATTAACACGTTGAAAATTTCATTCCACGTTTAGGAATAATCGTCCATATTAGTGAGTTACTCTATATTTTGTTCAACTAAAGTCAATCGATCTGAATGATGATTGACGGATTCTTCCGGGTCAAATTTGTCCCATGGCATATTATTTGATCGATGGGGTAAAATCTGATCCAGGTTTATTCTATTTGATCAATTTATAGAATATCGTGAGCTTGCTTTGAAATTTCATGAAACTTGGTCAACTAATTGGGCCTCTTCGAATCCCAATGAAATTTCATGAACCCTCTTTGAATTTGAATGAAATTTGCATAAAATATTAGACTACTACTTTTTTACCGCGGGATTTAATGAAAATTCAATACCAGATTCCAAGGGATTTCACGATATTGTATAAAATTTTCACAAATTTGATAGCTCGCTCGCACAAAACCAGATGCAGTTTTATAAATTCCATTATCAGCAGAAATGAAAACTTATGAGAATCTTTAGAAATCGGAATATCGTTTACGATCGATGAAGAATATCATAAGCCGCATTTAGTCGCGGGCATAAACGCGGTTTGAGAATCAATAAAACACCCGGTAGACTCTTCGTGTATACAAAACGTGCAGATGGATTTCCGCTATGAGTCGAGAAAATATGACGGGAATTATACCGTTTTTATTTTTATTTTTTTTCACCCGTAGCGGTGGGGAAGTATCTTTAATAAGCAATATGTATGCCCTCTCACACCTTTCGCATCTAAAACTATAATCTCTATCAGTAAAGTAAACCTGAGAGAGAGAGAGCGAGAGAGAGAAAGAGAGAGAGAGAAAAAGAGAGCGAGAGAAAATCAATGGATCGAATCCCGTGAGAATAACTTGAAGTGATATAAAATGAAATCCGCCAATGAAAACCGATCTTGTTTTTTTTTATACATCGATCATCCAATAGTCAGAATTACTATAATTCAACGTTTTCGCTCACATATTCACGTTGCGGAAACGTTAACGGAATAATTTTCACACTCGAATTAACAGACTAACGTTAATATCAATAATTACTAAGATTCACCTTGGCTAATGGAGAGAGAGAGAGAGAGAGAGAGAGAGAGAGAGATGGAGCTGTGAGAATTGCGTTATAATATGAGTAAGGACGAGGTGGTCGGGGTTATTGCCTGGAACCATCAGCTAGAGTAAGGTATAAACGTCTTAGTACCTATAGCCCTGCTAATTCCTAACCTTTTCCACACTGCGTGCGCAAAGTTCGATTTTGCGCACGCTTCGCGTGCATAAAATCCAACTTAACGCGCGCTGTGTTGAAAAATAAAGTTTGATACACGTGCGAAAGATGATTTTCGACTCGTGTGATTATCACCCTCGCTTCGCTCGGGCGAAAAACTTCACACTCGTCCGAGAACCAACACTTTCGCACTAGTATCGAAAAGTACTATTCAGTCACCGTACTTATGTATCTATCTAGCTGTCTAGTGTGCACGCCTAGAGGAATTTAGCCATCCTTGATCGTCTAATCATCGTACACCTTTGGTCCCTTTGTATTGTATATTATGTCTATGCGACCTGTTTATAACGATACTCGAGCTTTCCGGTTCGCTGATAACAGAGCTATATACCGATACCCAAAACCCAACCGGAGATTAGACCAAGCTTAAGATCAACACGGGACTGAAAGCAACCCGAAATAATACGAGGATCTATAGCAGGTCGAAAATCGGTATCATGCGAGTGGCGGAAGTTTGAGATTTTTCAAGACTCGTGTATGATTAGTACACTTTCAACTCAAAATCAGAATTTTAGATACTCTGTCTAGAACATCTTGGAATAAATTTTCAGGCTTTGACTTTAGCTGTAAGAAAAAAAAAATGTATAAAACAAACATTGAGGGATTTGGGGGATAAATGGCTTTGAAACTAGCGGCCTTCTTGAATTCTGCACACTTTTGTAGTGAATTGAAAAACGCGATGAGGAAGGATGAAATGTGTTTTTGATTACCGGAATAAGTAGTTTCAATCCGTGGTATTTGATCCTTGCTATTCAGTTTGCGGTTCGTGGGCGTGAAAATAAACTCAGCGATAACTATCTTGTATATGTATTAAAACATCCCGGTGCCTTTTCTTAATCGTATTTTAATCCCTGCCGCAGCAGCTCGTTTCGTTGGGCTGTCGTTTTTACAAACTCGCGTAATTAGCTGGTGCTTGAGTATCGGGATGGAGTTGGGTGGTTGAAAGCTCCGCGAATATTTTTGCGCGGATTTCGTCTACAGTAAGAAACAAGAGGTAAAAGATCCGGTCCGTATGCTGCAGGGCAAAAGAAATTCGAAACGAACAAAGAAGAAAAAACGAAAAAAATAAATTAAAACTTTTATTATGGAAAGATCAAAAAGGAGGAATTTTCTAGCTTTTTAACCTCCTGTAGTCACTGTGGGTGAAACCATTACAATGCGTTATCCTTTTTGTTTCAATGCCAAAATAGACCCTCTTCAGATGTCAGAATAAATACCTTTTCTGGAACTTTCAGTATTGAGCTATTTTTTTTTTTCAATAAGGTATCATATCTTGTGAGTGTCACCGTAAAATTGTATTAGAAAAAAAATGAAAACTGAAAGGCCGATGAATATTTAACTAAAAAAGTGTATTTTTTTGAACATTCACATCTTCGCGAATTTTTTTTAGACACATTTACATTGAATTTTGGTCAAATTAACTTTTGGTTCATATTCTATAATGTTCAAAGTGTGTTTCATAATTTTTTTGGAAAAAATTAGACGGATACTTTTTGTACGGCAGCCGATTGAAAATCAGTTGGATCAATTTGACCCAGTGTAACTATCACGTGATTCTACGGAGGTGTGGGTTAATTTCATCCCGTTTTGTATATTTCGACTATTCTTTTCCCTTGATATACTATTCGCTCTACTTGAAATGCTTCTTTCCCTTCAAACCCATCCCCCGAGAAGGGGATGAAGGGTGTTGGTAGAAAAAAATCTTGAAGGATGGCTGACTGAGCGGCAAGAAGTCTGGTGACGACGTCAAGTGGACGTAGAAGAAGGAGGAGAAGCTGAAGAAGAAGACGAACCAAGAGACAATCATTTTTGTTGTTTCCTGGGCCTTGTTTCCGCGTCCTGTTGCCTCGTGGCGTCGGCGTCGTCTCTGTCTAAGAATTCAACACACTTCAAGTGAAAATGAAACTTTTTTACCCCTTGTATAGTATACAGTTATACACCGTTTCGAGTTTCTGTCACTGATGACGCCCAGCTACATAATAAAAACGAAAAATAAAAGGAAAAGGAAACTAAAGGAAAGAAACGTAAAGAATGGAAAAGGAAAAAAAGAAACCCACTCTGTACAACAACAACAGCCACTCCTCAAACTTGAAGAAAACTAATGCGATAAAACACGATGCAGGGAAACGGAAGGAAGGATTTAGCTGGATACTTGCAAAAACTGAATATCGCATATTTAATCTCAATTTCAAATGCAAGGAGGCTAAGATTTTCGCCTTTAATTTCAATCACATCTTGGAATTTTGATCCAAGTACAAATTTGGAAAATAAATCGTTATTCGCCTATCCAAGGAGTTATAAAATGTGCAAGAAACTATTTTATTTCCTTTTGGTTTTGGGCAGAAAATAATCAGAACAGCGATCGAAAAAGACGATTTACTTTTCGTCGAAATATACGGAAATATACTTCTCGCATAAAATATTCATAAGTATAGAAAAGAAAAGGATGAGGTTGAGGTATATTAGATATTAACAATTTCGAGTTGTTGACCCGGAAAGGATCTCGGATTGTCTTTTATAACCAAGTTGTCGTCTATAGTATCGGAGTTTCTGGTGGTTCTGCGGTGTTACCCTTGTCAAGTTGCTCTGCCCGTTGAGTAGAGCCGTCAATTCCAATTTGTTAATCGACAGTTTCTCCAGAACGGGGGTTTACAAGGCGAAGATAGACGAGAGACAAAGCGAGAGAAAGAGAGAGAAATAGTGAAAAGATTGATAGAGATAGAAGGAAAAAGGAAGTAAAGAAGGGAAGAAGATCTGATTGATTGCTCGTTAAATTTTAACCTTCTTCGACGCTACTTTTATCCCCGATTTATGAAGCGGCAAAGAAGAAAAAAAAAAAGAAAAAAAAAAAATTAAACCAAAGAATATAAGAAGCGAAAATATCACCGGGGGAAATTTTTCCGATCGTTATCGACAGGTAGAACAGATTATATAATATATACCGTTGAATAATTACCCCTCTGGTATCGAAAATCAAATTCTAATAACGGAAGAGAATGTTGTTTTTTTTCCTTCTTCTTCTTCTTTCTCCGTGTCAATGGCTTTTTTTTTGACAATTTACAGAAAGTGGAGGGATCTTCTTTGAGGATCCAAAATCAATTCGTCAGGTTTTTTTTATACGCACCTATTTCTCGCCAATGGTGATTTTACGCTTTCTTCCTGTTTTCCCAGTCATCAAGGCGACCCCCTGTCCATCTCACTCTTTGGTCCGGTCAATTCTACCGTGATTCTATAGCATTCTTTCTGCCCGTCCGTCCGTAGGATTGTTTCATCCCTTGATCGGCGTCTAATGTCGACTCTGGCTATCAAGCGGGGTCCTTTGTCAATGGTTTTTGTCCGTGGAATAGGTTTTTTTTATTTGATCTCGCAGGACGGTGAAACGAATTCCGCTGTATCAGGGGATGATTTTTATTTTATGTTATTTTATTTCATTTTATTTTTTACTTTTTTTTTCCCCCCCACACACCAAAAATAAGAGACACAACAAAAAAGAAACTAATTTGTGTTTTTGTTTTATTCTTTTCCGTCTTTCGACGATCTTTTTTCTAATTTTCTTATACTTTCTCCTGTTTCTTTGAGACACTAGCTTTGCGACTAACGTCAGTTTTACTTATACAGTCAAAGGTCGGCTGGAAACGTGTAGTTTATTCTCAAATTTCAGAATACATCTATCAATATACCAGCAAAAGATGTATAATATTTTTCATCGACACTTGTCTGGCTTCTAGAAGGTATTCGATTCGTTCGTTCTATAATGCGCGGCAGAATGTATAGCTGCGATGTGAAATATAATTTAGAAATTTTGTCTACTGGTTTGCCCTGAACTTGCCATCATATCTTCTCCAATTTTCCAGTGATTTTGGTCTTCAAGATCTTCTTCGGTCTGACTCGCAGTTTGTCATTCTTAATGGAATGTTGCAAACTTCCGCCGTCAAAGTAGAAACTAAAATTCTTTAGGGATCTAATTTCTTACATTTTTTTAATTCTGTTTAATTTTTAATTCTTTTAGGACTGTTAGCTTTTCTTTGGTTGGTGGTGGACAGCTCTGGTAGGTTTGAATAAACGCCAATAACAGTCCAAAATCGTCGTGAAAAACTACTGAAACTTTACTGCACTTTTTCTCGAAATCATCTTTTTCATAACTGCTGCCACGATTCCGTCGTAACATCTTATCCGATTGGCTTGAAATTTACATAGTGCTTTTATATCATTATGAACTAAACTTCTATGAGACAGATTTTTTTTCGTCTTTCCGTCGCTGTTTGATAAATATTTAAACGTTAGTATGCATTTCGTAAAATATTTTCAGTCAGTCAAAAATGCATAACTCCGCGAAATTTCAATGTATTGACAATCAGTTCCATAGAAGCTTAGAGGGTACCTTGACCTTCAATATCATCGTACGTTTTTTTATTTTTGGATAATTCATCTGGCTCGGATCATGGCGGCATATTTCGTTTTTTTTGTTTTTTTTTTTGTTTTTTCAAATTGAAGCTGGGATTTCAATCTACGAAATCATATTTTTCTCATAGTTTTTTCACTACACCAACACCCACGCCATAGCGTTTTGAAATTCGTCATGTTTGATGGCGCCCGAGACTTGCATAGCCTCTTCATTTCGGAAAGATCGATCACGAAATGATAATCAATAGTAATTTATATTCTCAATCACGTATCTAATGGAAATTCACATAGAATGGAATGAGAACCTGCCGGAGACAGGAGGAGAGGAGAAAATGTATATTTTTGGGGCTAATTAAAGTTCCTATACATATTTGCTATGGCCGTGTCGTGCTGCTGCGGGTTATATTAACGTAGTGACCAGAGAACCGGAAACTACCTACATCTCTGACATGTGCATGTATATCTGTGTATATATGTATATAGAATAGGTATAGGTATATGTATATATGTACACTCGGGCCTGGGACTATACGGGGTACAATTCCTGAGGGAAATAAGGGCTCCCTTATATGGCTACACGACTCGGTAACCGCGTTTAGTTTAACGGCGGATTGTAAAACCTGGCGATTATTAGACCAGGACATTCGGTCCACCGAGTTGGTTACAATTCGAGGTAAAATTGGCCGATCCCTGCTGCGCATGGTCCCGAAGGATTGAGCTCTATTTAACCACCTTTCGCAGGATGAGATGCGAGGTGAACACCCATCGCCAATTGATACCTACGACGAGGATGAAAATAAAAGAATAATTCCATGACAAAAAAAAAAAAAAAAAATCAGAAACCATTCCGTGGATTTTGCTACCTAAAGTACAGCTTCAAACTCTCTGGCTTACAGCCAAACCGCATTTGACGAACCTTTTTACCTCGATGGAGGTATATTATAATCCTGAAAGAACTAGGAGACAGTGTTTTGCGTCATAGAAGGAAATGGAAATGGGAGTAAAAAGCACAGAAAATTGAGGGAAATGAATTGCCATGCAAAGCTTCTCCGTCTTTTTCTTCTTCTTCTTCTTCTTCTTCTTCTTCTTCTTCTTCTTCTTCTTCTTCGTTCTGTGCTTTTGCCTTTAAGGTTGAAAGGAGGGCGAGGAATTCAAGAGAACGCCATAGCCGGCAGCTGATAGAAGGTAACAGATTCGACCAAACACAGACGCTTGTTTGCAAACACGATTAGCATTCAACGCAGGGCTGTAGAGAAATCAGAGTTACCGTTGATTGGACCGCGATTGGCGGGCTTGCTGGATCCTGGATGGCTGCAGGATGGTTTGATACTAGTGTTGGTGCTCGTCTGCAGCTCGGTACCTCGACACACCTGAATCACATTTGCATTCGAACAACTGACTCGAATTGTTCGAATCACCGGAGCGAGATTTATACCAAATTTGCTGAAATTTTCTTTTCCTTTAGTTTTCCGGTGGGCAAAACTTCATAACTCTCAAGTTACTATACATATGCTTCACGATTTATCTCACTTAAAGGTGGTATTCATAGACAGGTCTTATTTTCAAGACAATCTCAAAAATCGTCCGCAACCAATCATATCATGTCCATAACTGACTTTAGATGATCAATTGAGAAGAAGACCTAACAATGAATAACACAGTGTTGAACATTTCTGTGGTGAACTTCCAAAACTGTGTTGGAAGTTGTATACCTACATGTACAGTGGTAGTAAATTCACTATACCTACATTATTCACCATGAAATTAATTTACAAATTCTACAAACTTGCCATGTACAATTCAGTCAAATTTGAATACAATTACGTATTTTTGCGATAAAAGTTTCGTAAAACGACGAATTTCTTTCCAATTTTACAAAACACGCTTGGCAATTCACTTTGCTACACCGAATTTGTAATTTTGTAAGAATTTTGACCAATGAATATGCAGTAAATTCACAAACATTTTCAACAGTGCACCCTTAGTACCTTTCCATGTAAGGTACCGGAGAGTAACAAGGCCTACCTTACTTCAATTCGCTTTATATCGTTTTTATTTAACAATAATTATCTCGTGAAGTCTTGAAGTGTTGCTTCCTATAATTTTGAACATACATTCAAATGAATGGTATGTCCTCCATGCATCGTAATTTTACCATAATGTAAACAAATAATGGTACCATAGGTAGCCCAATAAAAGCCTGGGTCGTTTATTAAGGCCTAATAGCCTTTTTGAACTTTTCAGCAAAACTAGGAAACCGTTATAAATAATTTTCTAGATACATCTGAAGTGTGAGTACTCATAAATTTCTACTTAGGTATGTCAGGTATATCATTCCCACAAGAATGATGTTTTTCAACAGAATTGACTGTTGGGAGGAACAGGCCTCATTATCCGCTCTTTTTATTAATGTTAATATAACAAGAAAAATATTAACGACATAGTTTATACTGGACTTGTATCAGCTGTGAATTTTCATTTTTCATATTCCCTCCAAAAATGTTTACATTGACACTATTGTAACTTCATAATTTCTTAAATAGGCCTGATTAGTGATTATTCATTATACTCTACGCCTTATTACCCTCTGGTATCTCAGTTTCAACTAACCTCTTATAATTTTTCGGACAAACAATAACCCGAACTCAAAATACGCGTAAAAAACCAGCTAGGGATTCGGTTCGATCAAGTGAAAACAATCCAGTGCTTGTAGAAAAAAAAAGGAAAAGAAAAAAAAATTGTGTCCTGTGGTTATGCCTAGACGACCTTATTGGTTCCGATTTCTTCTACACCAATCTTGATCGAAGAATAAGAAGAAGAAAAAGAAATGAAGAAGAAGAAAAAAAAAAGAAAAAAGAAAATAGTCCCACGGGTATCCCGGAAGAGTTGGGGAATTGCTAGTGGTGCGAGAATACCGGATAAGAGCCAAAGAGTCAGGGTCTCTCGGGCTGGTGTACCCCAGGTAGGTAAGTTTAAACGCGTCACCTCAAAGCCGCAGGCATCATCTCGCTTCCCATAAATTGAATTCCGGCTGGTCTTCACGGTACACTGATCGCTCTCGCGCGCCTTCATACGCCCCGAGGAATGTCAGCGTTGAAACCGCCGTTTCAACCCCTAGAAGAAGAAGAGCAGAAGAAAACGAAGAAGAAGAAGAAGAAGAAGACTTAGAAGTGGAAAATCGAAAACAAAAACGAACAATTTTTCTTCACGCTTCTTTGGTTTTACCCCCCCCCCCCCCCCCCCCCCCCCCGAAAAAAAAACGAAACAAGAATAGATATGAACTGCTTAAGACGTGAGGTGAGAAAGAGAATTAGAATTAAGGGAGGGGGACCAGTGGTATATTTTAGGTACAAAAGTAACAATTATCGAAGTAGAAGATTCTTCTTTTATGGCATGAACCGATGATGGTGAGGAAACGGTGCGAGAAAATCGGCCCATTGTGGTACTTTTGGTATTGACACTACCCGCAGCGGAGAAATCGTCCCTTGTAGTTACTAGCTATAGATAGCTAGTAAACCTTTTGTTCGACAAATCTCAAATATATTGGCTACGTATCTTCGTCGCTTCATTTTTCTCTCATTTCATAGACGACGGACATTGAAAAGAGAAAAGAAGAAGAAGAAGAAGGAAAAGGAGGCGGTGGTCGAACGTTTTTGGGGTCTCTTCAATTCGCCCAGCGTTTCTCTATATCGGTGCTACATTGTCCGTCTCAAAAACTCCACAGTCATTTCAAATCCATTGTTATACTATTCACTCAGAAGTACCGAAAATTTGTTTCCACTTTCCTTCCACTATAACCTTCAGCTGCTCGGTCATTCAAAATTCAAACTTTTCTACAAAATTCACCCCCTGTCGATTGGCAGGACCATTTCGGTTCGCCTCAGTCATCCAGAAAATTGACCATCGTATTTTCAAAAATATAGAAAATTGGTGAATTCAATGAACTTCAAACTTTGAGATGCTTGCCATCACTCTCGTTGACACTTTTTTTATGGTCTCGTTGCTTCTAGATGTCAAAAAATTTCATTTTGAGGATTTTGAGTCTGTATATCTTTTTCATTACTCGCAATTATTCAACGTGCCTTGTTATCCCGTTGATAATTTTTTTCCTCTTCTTTTTTCGGTTATCAAAAATGAAAAATCTCTTCGAAAATTTGCCCCCCGTTGACAATGGTTTAATTTTGAGCCGCTTCAGTCACTTAGGAAATTCTCAATCTCAATGAAAAAAGTCGAAACAAACTCGAGAATATGATGAATTTGAAAGTGGAAAATGTTTAATGGGGTTTTTTGATCATCTTGTTGTTTTCAAATACAAAATAAAATTGCTTTTTCGCTCTCGGAGGGATGGCGAGGGGTTTTAATAATTATTTTCGACTAGCACCGCGACGCGAACCGGTGTGAAGAAAATTGTTTATCGCGGGGGTATAAAACGACAGTCTAGAAGAACCAGGCGTCCCTTGAAACCTGGTCTCCAGGTATAATGGCGAGCTACCTTAAACCCGAGTAGTCTGGTCTGTTATAGCAGGGCCATTCGTCACCGTGACGTTGTCTGGGTGTAGAAAAGGGCCGGAATTGTTTTACGGACCAGAGTTGGAGCAGGCTAAACAAAAGAAAGGTACTCTCCGTGGTTTCGTTCGTCGTATGATCAACAACGGGCAAACCGCGTACGGTATAAAGGAAACCGCAAGTTGAATGGCGAACGGCGTTTTAGTAATTCAAAACCGGCAAGAACAAAAAAAAAAAAAAAAAAAAAACCAAAGAGAAAGACAGAGAAAAACCCATAAAGCAAAGAATGAAAATTACTGAGAAAAGAGTACAGAAAAAAATGTCTAACAAATTGTTTTATCTCTACCTACGAGAGGGGTGCAGTTTCACTTCTTTAAGATCCAAATTTATAACCAGAATGGAAAGTCTCCGTTTCTTCATTTGGTTTTAGTTTTTTTGAAATAAGAAATACGCAGGTAAGGTAAGGGGTTGATTATTTTCAACGAAAACGCGTACGACACTCTCGGGAATGCTCAAGTGGAATCTAGCCCCAATTTCAGTCGGGGGTTTAATTTTCGACTCGCAAAA
This sequence comes from Ametastegia equiseti, assembly GCA_963989295.1. Taxonomy (NCBI): domain Eukaryota; kingdom Metazoa; phylum Arthropoda; class Insecta; order Hymenoptera; family Tenthredinidae; genus Ametastegia; species Ametastegia equiseti. The sequence continues at coordinate 7,359,247 of OZ022392.1, forward strand.
AGCCGAGTCAGTCGCGAAATATGAAACTGCAGGTCGGGCAAAAACATTGACAATTTAACACCCGGACTATGAGAGATTTCGTAATACTAAACCTCGGAAATTCTTAGGGATTAGAATCACTGAAATAGCTTGCAGTACCTTGTTTAGCCTACTTTACTTATTTGAGGCAGGAATAACCACGAGGGAAATAAATTCGTTATTTCTCTATTTTCTAGAATGTAGAAATTCAACAATCGGATCAAATTAACAGTCTGATTGCCTTTTTTCATTCATTTTTTTCTTTTTCTCATCATCAACTGGTAGCGTACTGGTGACGCTGTATTTTCCATTGAATTTGAACGTAGTTCTTCGTTCTTCTCTTTGATCCACTGATAATTGAGCCCCGAGTTTCTTCAGCCACGTAGCAAATTCACAAAGAGGCAAAGAAATTTGGTGAAATTTAAGAAATGGTAGCAAATGATTAATCTAGACTTAATCTAGATAATTTGAAATAATGAGTGCGATGAAAAAAGTTCCTTCTAATTTTACTTAGTCAGTAATTATTTCTTTACTATATCCAGTTAATTAGTATCGTTAATTATCATCATCGCGGTGTGACAAATCGTCGAATAAAGTTTAAAAAAACGATTCGATTTCTATTTTTTTTTTTTTTTTTTCTCTACTCATAGCTCCAGAGTAGACGAGGTGGCCAAGCGGTGGGCGGAGGAGGATATAATTTAACGAATCTATAAATCCCGTAGCTAGAAATTTAACGCCGTATAAACTTGAAATCTAGGAGCAGAGGGCGTAAATCTACTTAATTGAAATCCTCTGGGATGAATAGAGACGGTATAGCCGCTTGAGATTCTAAAGAGAGAAAATTTCGCTTCTATATTATATATTCCCTTGAGCTTATTTCGTGTTGAATATTATAAGATGGTGATTTTTTGAACACGTAGAATTTTTTCGTTATCTTCTCTTTCATTTTTTTTTTTTTTTAATATTTCGTTTGGGACTTGAACATTTGCGACGTTGATGCGCGTAGCTTTTTATTATAAGGAAAAACCGGATTTTGTTTCAGACGGAAAATCATCCCCTATTTTCCTAGCTGATGTGGGAAATGTCCGAGTAAAACCACCTCCGTTCTATAGTAGGTATGCACATTGCACGTGTATTTACGCGTCTTGGAAAAGTAGGGCAACGTGTTTTAAAGGCGTTGAGAAAAAGCTGTTAAACTTATACCCGCACCCGACTGGCTCCTTCCTCGAAACTCTCAGATTTACCTAGTGCACTACCACTCCACTTTCCACTCTCTTCTTCGAGGAAACCCGCATTTCAACATTTTCTTACACACTAATTGCACACCCCCATTACAAATTCTCAAGATTCAAATACTACTCTTTCTCTTTCCTACCACTTGCAGTCGTTTAACATTATTCCAAACGTTTATATACATAGATTTTTACATTTCATCACGTGCGATGGATTCCGAATCATTAATTTCGTATTAAAATCTACTTTCGCCAATTACAAACATTTCAACTAGGCGATTGGTCTGTTCAGCATTATCAACCCCTGCAGTGTTCTGGAAAATGCCTGGACGAAAAAATTGGAAAACTTACTGGGTTTTGGCTCCGTTTTTGACGACGGAAAGTAATTATGTCCGGTTAAGGTGATATAGTATACCTAGATCACTACCAACGTAACCTTATGCTAACATAAAAAATACGAGTTTTACTGGGATCTACCAGTTTATTTAACAAAGTGACATACTCAGCCACTTTCTGCCAAAAAACTGAATTCATTCGTAGAGGGTTCATTCGGATCGATACAGTATTCATCGGAAAAGTACGATTTGCGTTTTCGAAGTGACAATAATTGGTAATCATGGAATTTCGAACATACTCCCACAGTCAGAAATTATGAATTGATGAACGAAAATTTATTAAAAAAGCGATGAAAGTCCAGGGAAACCCAGTTGTACGGTTTTTACAAAAATTATAGAATCGAAATTTTCCGAGATTTCTTTCTCTCCTTTTCTCCTTTCATTTTTTCAAGTTTACTCCAAATTTCTTCATTCTCTCGGTTACTAAAAGATGAAAGCAGAAAGAGAGGTGTGTAATAATAGTTGATACTACCTAAATTGTTTCGGTAAAGTAGGGTAAGGGGCAGCAGGCTTTCAGGAAAATTGCAGGTTTCGAGGTTTCAGGGTTTTTCGGTGGAGTTGGGGGTACGAGGGTATACTGTAGAAAATATTAGCATCTGCCTCGGCGTTCTGCAGCAGTAGATTTGTAAAGCTTAGAAATTTAGCAGCTCTAGAAATATCTCTAAGGAAGGAAGGAAGGAAGGAAGGAAGGAAGGAAGGAAGGAAGGAAGGAAGGAATGATGTAAGGAGGTAAAGAAGGGAGGTGGTGGAAAAGGAAGAAGGGAGTTTGAACTCGTCTTATATTGCCAAGATTATAGGGCTCTTAAACTTTCCCAAAGCAGCACCGACTGCTACTTTTCTGTCTCGTTGAACCCCGCAAAAAGTTTTCCCACGTAGTATTTGGTCCGGGCCAAAACCCGAGTCGGAGTTTCCTCCATTCTCGTTTGTTTTTTGATCCAATTCTTATCTCTTATCCTACTCGAAAAACTCTCCATTCCTCTAGCTACCGATCGGCAAACTGAAAAATAAGAAACCCCAAATCTCAAGCGTAAAAAATTATAAACAATCATTTGTAATTGAAGTAAAGAGACAAATTTTTCTAGCAAAATTCAAAAAAATCTTTCATTCTTTACGACATTTCTCGAATGTATTATATATATGTATATATTCTCGAGTGCTTTATCCTAGCTCCGAGCTTTCTCCGTGGTACAATTTAAGAGCCCGAAACACAGAGGGATCCTTGATGCTTTGTATCCGTTGAAAACCAACGCCGACATAATCCCAGGGTGGATTTACCCCCGGGATAACATTTCATTCTTGAACTAGATGGAAAGAGGAAACTAACATAAACGTGTACATGTACATTGTACACTGTATACATTGTGGACGTTATACAGTATACCTACCCACTGTATACGGTATAAGGAGCTAGAGATTAAGATGTTTGCAAACAAATTTGAAAAGCCGTCAAACAGCTGCTATTATATCTACTTCTCTATTTTTCACTTTTACAAAAAAAAAATTACCCAAGATACTTCACTCGAGCTTTTTTCTGCAACGCTCCTAATTAATACTCTATACCCACTACGCGAAAATGTTTCAACTAAGTTTTTTCAAAATGCTGAATGAAATTTGAGCAAAAACATTTTTTCCCATTCGTTCCGAACTATCCTCCCTTGTTTCTATTTATTTTATTTGTCTATTTGTTTTTTTCTTTTTCATTTTTCGTTCCGGGACTAAGGACGCTGCAGGCATTGTGCGTATGCGTGTTTTGAAAACGCGTGTTAAAGGAGCTTGGAGTTTGTGGCAGAGGGATTATTTCACGTGCCCGCAAACGCCATTGTGCGGTTTTTGTGCTGAATATACTATAGAAGAAAATGAAAGAAAAAAAAAAAACCATGTAGATATTAGAAGGGCGTTCGTACCCCAAACAGGGTTTGTCTCGGGGTGTGAAAGTCCGGTGAGATATTCCCTCGTCCGTAAAATCTTGAAGATGAGATTATCTAGCGGTGATTAAGCGAGATTTTCTCACTCTCTTATTGTATTCGGTATATATAGGTACGATATGGATTTTCACCTCAAGAAACTACAAAACCTACCCCTGGGGGAAAAAAAAAAATGAAAATAGGTAAAAAAGTTGAAAAACTGTTACCTCGAGATATACCTATGTATACAGTCTATACGTTAACGCAACGGGGGGGCTTGAGTTCTTCTTGGCCACGAGATTCCGGGACCAGAAATTCAACCTCTAAAAACCCATGGACCATAAAGCGTTGCGGCTAGATCTTAAGTGAGATCTTTGACCATCGACAACGATGACAACTGAACAATGGGTTCGCAGCTGACGGATATATATATATATGAATATATTGACGGAGTTTTTCAGACCCAAAGCTATGGGGTAAGAATTTAGAAAGTTATATCAACAAAAAGGTCTATTCTCTATGGTCCGTATAGGCCGACGACCCTGACTAGACAGTATTTTTCCTATTTCTATTCTTTTTTCTTTTATATTCTCACACGTAGACAATCGATCGCTGATTATAGTTAACTTTTTAATTCAGTCGATTATACCGTTAAGATCTCGAGGTATAGCGAAGAAAGAAACAAAAAAACAAAAAAAAAAAACGACTTGAAAAAAAATACACGGGATTTTCTATGGTTTTTTTGAGTCATTTCTTAACCACCGCAATTTTCAAATCCGGCGTCGCGACGCCGTGAAGAGTTTCGAGGCGTTCGGGCGAGGTCAAATCGTTCCTAAATCGAACCAGTATAGGATATTGCCAGGATATTGACCAATGAGGCGTGTTCTGGTGCAGAGATCGGTGATGCATGGAAGTCGGGCGTCGCGACGCCGGTCGAAGGTTCAAAAGGAGGGGTTGGTCTCCCAGTCGTCCACCCTTGCTCTGGGTTGATATTACTCAATGGAACTCTGACCTCCGGTCGTTAAAAACGATCACACATACTCGATTATATGAATAGTCGAAGAATTGAAAATTGAAAATTGAAAATCGGAATTTAAAGAGAAAAAAAAGAGAAAAAAAAACCAAAAACAAGTACTACAAAAAATTTGTCATTTTTCGTACAATTTCTTCTACTTTTTGGACTTTGAATACAGACAAATTTGCATATTACGCACGTGTTCATAAATGAATGGGGAATCAGACGTCGAGGCTTATTTATATACAACCCCCTGGCGATTCCCAATTCTATCTTCTCTTTCCCTAGCCTATTTTTTTATTTTCTGGTGTTGTTTTCTTGTATGTTTTAGTTTTTTTTTCATTTCTATTATAACGCACCTTGCCCGTTTTGCAGACGATTTTATACACACGTGTATAAGAGACTACGGTTGGTGTATACGGGATTGAAAATAAAATGGGATTTTTGTCCCTCTATTTTTTTTTCTCTCTTTCTCTCTCTTTCTTTGTTGTGCCTTATAGGAGTTCCGTATATTAGGCATACATATATCCACAGGCTATGGGTTGTTATATGCATATGTATGGGTATATAAATAGACGCTTTTGCGCACGCACTTCTCTGACGACGGGGTTTCCTTAATTTAATATTTCTTCGAGGTTATTTATTATTTTTACTTATTTTTCGTATTTTTTTTCTCTCTCTCTTCTTCCTTCTCACCCCGCCATAGAAACGAATTTTTACACCAGAGGGGAACGCCTTGTGTATATTGTGTATATTACACCATAATGAAATGAACACGAGATGCAAAATTATATGCCATTTATATGCAATGAACAAACACCTTATACAAGACTGACTTATCAAGTTATTTTTTTTGTTTTTTTTTCTCTTCTTTTTTTTCGTCCTTACTACATTTTCGATCTTGTTTGAACAATTTTTACCAGAAACATGAAGATTGATTCTCCTAACACTCTATTAGTTCGTATGTCTCCTCAAATAGATGTAATCATGGATAGATTAAAATAACTCGAAATAATTGGATCGGCAGGCTGAATTAACTTCGAAATAATTTCTGACGAATCTCAGTAGACGGTAAATGAATGGATAAATAAATAAATAAATAAATGAATAAATAAATAAATAAGCTCGAAAATCGAAGGGGAATAACATAATACTCTTACCAGTTTCTTTTTCTTTTTTCTTTTCGGTTCGTTTTTCGACCTTTTCTTTAAAACATGAAGACCCGTGGGTAATGTCTTTCCTTCAGCTATCCACTCTCACGAGTGAGAAGACTTGGGTTAACGGAATGAGAGGTGAGTAGAAAAGAAAATGAAACAAGAAAAGTGAAAAAAAAACAAAAAATCAAGTAACGTAGTTCAGTTTTTACCCAATTTTACGTATAGGCAAATAGTTTTGGTATAGTTTCCCCGTATAATAATAATAATAATAATACCAACAACTCACGAAAATAGTTTTTTATTGAGATAGAAATTTCTGTGCTTGATTAACGTTCATCAATTTCCTTTTCTGTCACTAAAATCAAAGATTGACGTCTCGTGTGTATCAAAGGGATGAATAAAACGCTAGGGGGTGAAAGGGTAGGAATATAAACGGTGCGTAAAGTACAGGGGTGAATACTGATAATATAACTTCCAGTGTAGGTGGTGGTGGTGGTGGTAGTTGAGGAAACAAACCAATAGTACCGTTTATACATGGTTTCCGATATCCCTTGGCAACCCAAAGGCACAAAAGTCGGTTGTGAAACGCTAGTCAGGATTTGCCCGATCAAAGAGTGACTCAGTTTATTGCATTTACAGCATCTCTTGTATATATCGTGTGATAGTCGACCTTGCAATATGTACCGATCTGGACCACCCCTATATTCCTGCAGTATATTCTTCGTTTCTATGTATTTAGATACAGAAATACTGTGAGGAATTGAGGGAGAAATACGTCGATCAGACTGTCAAGCCGAATGCTTTGCAGGGTCTCAAGATGTCACCAAAGCTAATACTGCAATCTCAAACTCGGGGATTAACTCTCCTCGCACAGTTATACATCCACCCTCTCGTACACATATATGATATAACTTGCCACGATTATATACGCAAGTACATAGTACATGGGAGAAGTCTATTTACCGAGGGTAATATTATTGCCCTCTGCATCCCGCACTTCTGACTAAGATTATGTCATATCATCGCGGATTATATTCCTATAAGTCCATCTCCTCTCGTTAGAAGAAATATTGGAATTTTCATTAATCTCATCATACGAATTTTTCGGTCAGAATTTAAAAAATTTGTACTCAAATATTGAGGGATGGTTTTGTATCGACTCATTTTTCGATTACTATTTCATGGGAATTCCTGGATAAACTATAAATTGTTAAATCAACAAACTGATTTTGGAATATCTTTTGAAATTATTTTCTAAATAAGCTGATATTTTATTCAACGAATTGATTTTTGGGTAATATTTTAATTTGTTTTTGAAATTAGCTAGTTTTTATCCCACGAAATTGAGTATTTTGTAATTTTCCATGAATCATTGTTGTGTGATTGATGACTGTATGATTTTCAGATTATTACAACACGGTCAGTTTTGGGAGTGAGAAAATCGATTGATTTTCAAAATTATAGACCAGATTATAGATCTCGATTTCAATAACCATAGACCCGTAGGAAATGACAGAATAATCTGTTTTTGGAGAGGATAATACACGATTTTGATAATCACGAAACATGACATTTAAAGAATCAGTTCGTGAAATTCAAATTGAAACGCTCATCATCCACCAAGCGAGAAGCTTCCCAAATTGAAAATCTGTTACACATTTTATCTTCCGCAGGAAAAAAAAACGTCAGAATCAACTGAAAAGTTTTAGGTTTTGGAATTTGTCAAAATAGGAAAATTCTTTACTTATATTTGTTCGAGTCGATTCCTGAGGTGTATCTAAATTTTGAGAAAAAATAATCGAAGTGCTATAAATTGAATGAAAAGAAGAAGAAAAAGAAAAGAAGAAGTAAGATGGTGAAATTTGAGTGAAAATTGGACCCAGTGGTCGCGTCTCGTCAGTTTGAATTTAACGTTAAGATCGCCGGAGTGAAAATCAAGAAGAATCAGAAAATCGGTGACCCGGGCTAGAGGGTTTCTTTTGCCCGGGTTAAAAAGGACCTGCAGGTAATTCTGGGCGATGGACCGTGGCTCTTTCGCCGATGGCGTCAACCTGCAAGGACTTCGAAGGCTCGAAGGTGAAGGCAGAGGCAGAGGCAGAGGCAGAGGCAGAGGTAGAGGCCAAGCCACTGTGGCATGGCATCGCATGGCTATGTGGACCGGCATGATTCTTCCATGAGCTCCACCGACGCCCAATCCCACCGGTACTCGTAAATTTCAACACTTCGATGCCCACCGAACCCGTAGTCACAGATCTGAGACTTTAATGTCTCCGGAAACCCCGGAGATTGCTTTTCCCCCCATAGGTACATACATTTATGTCTAGTTATTTTAATTTTCAACGAAAATTTCATCCGACCTTATTCTACGTTTCTACTAAAAAAATCGCGAGTAAATAGGTTGAACCCTTCGTGGTCACACGTCTGTAGAATAACTTAGTTACCACATACTGGGTAAAGTTTACCCAGCCAAGTTCCAGATGGTTGATGTGTGGAAAGTGTCAGTCTGATCTAGATCAAAATAGTACTGAAAATACTTGGAACATTTGAAAACATGTGTGAAAAATTGTGATGTCAAAATTCAAATCACAACATGTTCAAAAAAAATCGTGATTAGGTAAATTTGTCAAAAAATACACCTTTTTACTAAAAAAAAATCATAACTTTTTGAATTTTCAATACTTTCAAGTCAAATTTCGACTGGGATACTCGTCAAATATGGTACTTCTAGGGAAAAAATGGTGGCAAAGTGCACGTTTGAAAACAGGTATTTATTTCGACATGTGAAAAGGATCGATTTTGGAGTAGAAACGAATGCGGATTTATCTGGAAGATATAAGTGCGAAAAATGCACTTTTTCGCTAAAAAAATCGTCACTAATGTAGTTGTTAAATATTTTTTGACTAAAAATAAGGCCTAAGTAAAGTTCACCCATGATGGCTACGAAGGGGTTAAAAATCGCCCACTACTTCGCATTACTTCGTTCAGCAAAAGAAACTAACAAGTTTCTTGAAATTATTTTGCCTCACGATCTCACTTCTGTTCAATATTCGTATATACGCCAATTTTGGTGAGTTTTTGACATCAGTTTGGATTTCTAGAGAGACCCTCGTTTCCGGAAACTTCATAAATTCATTTCCTGTTTGGATTTTTTTTTTTTTTTTTGTTTCTAATTCTAGTTTATGCGATCCAAAAAAAAGTTCTTCAGCTTTTCAGTCCTGTTTTCGAATCGTTGCTGTTTTGTTTTTTCTTGTCTACTGCACACGAACGGTATTTCTGTTAATAACAATAATGAATATACGAAAATGACTCTAATTAATGAGAGGGTGGAGTTCGCCTCGCAGCTTGGGTTGAAATAAAGGCTTCGAATTCCGCACCATTGCGTGCCGGGGTGCGTGTCTCGTCGTCAGGGTGCAGGGAGGAGTAAAGTAGAGTAAAGTAGAGTAGAGTTGGAGCCTCGCGACGCCACGCGACACACCGAAGGGAGAACCCATCGCTCAAATAACTCCCTCCCTATAATTACCATTTTCTTTTAGCTCTTTGCCAAGCGAGAAAGCGAACGCTTCTATAACCAGAAAAAAAAAAAACAAGAAAAAAAATGTATAACTCCAAAAAGGTCGAGAAAAATGACAATTTGCCTCGTTTTTAGGTTTCAGTTTTTCATTCGAATCATCTTTTTCGCCTGCAAATTTTCATTTGTTTATTTTATCTTCGAATGAATTAATCTACCTATATAGTTTTTCTATTCTTAATTTCCTACGAAGCGATACAGCTATAACAACGTGTCGGTTATTATCCCCATTCAACACGTTCTTCGGGCAGGGCGTGTGCAACCGTCCAACTGTCCGTTATACTTCTTTTAATTAATCATTATAACTGCTTCTCCTCCGCTTTTTTTCTACCCCCTTTTTTTTCCTAAGTCTAACTGCAAGCTGACAAGATGACTTGCCACAATTGTAGATACTTAACTATACATAATACCTACATATATATATATATATATATACATATATCCCCCGAATCATTCGACCAACGAGACCGTAAGATGAAACCATCAATTTTTTATTTATTTATTTTTTTTCATTGGACACGGAAACGCCTACGTCATTTTTTCTGTTACTTTTTTTTTCACATGTCATACAAGCATATGAAAAATACATGTACATATTACCTATACTACAGCTAGGAAGTAGATTTTCTTCAAAGACTCTCTAAGGGTTGAAATAACTTTTTTTTTTCTATTTGTCTTTTTCTTGAATCTTTTGGTTTTTTTTTTAGGCATGTACGGTTTTTTTCCTGTGGTTTTTTTTTCCATTGTCTTGACGAGCTGCTCTGCACGAGTAGAACCGGAGTTCCGTATTATAACGGGGGGGCAGCTGCTCTGCGCGTTTGGTAAACGATGCACACGCGCCGAGTCCCGCACACTTGAATAGGAAAAAAAATGAAACTGAAGATAAAAAAAAAACCACTAAAAAAAGAAAATAAAATTAGTCTGCCAACTGCCTCTTCATCGTGCGATCCGACTGTCTTCCGTAGCTCTGTCTCTTTTCATCTCTTCTCTCCTTCCTATATTCAAAATTAGATAGAAAAAGAATGCGAGAAGAAAAGAAGAGGGAAAAGTAGAAATAACAAAAAAAAAAAAAAAGAACAATACACACGTACAGTAAATTTGTTTTATTTTCATTCAGTTTACCTTTGTTATCGGTCATTATTTTTGTACCTATGGTATATGGGTATACGTTATCGACAATTTCAATGGAAATCGCTTGGTTCAGCTGCTCGGCTTGATTAGTTATACTTAATTTTATCCCCGTTGAGCAAAGTCGTGCGACGTCGTGGTACAGACGGATACCGAAGCTTGTGTATATCTAGGGGTGGAAAATCTAATGGTTTGGACTAGCTGGGGTGAAAAAAATCGATAGTTTTCTACTCCCGGTATGTATTGCTGCAGTGGATACCCGCAGGATCTCGAGGATCGAGAGATAGGTTTCTACAATATATATTTTTGTAATTTTATTAATTATTCTCTTTTTGATAATGTAGATAATATGGAATCATTGAAATAGTTGCGAAGACCGAATGAAAATACAAAATCAGTAGCTCGAAACTACCTCGTAATCCAAAAAACCGTCTCGAATTAATCAATCGTCTGTAGACATTTTTTGAAAATTTTCAAAATTCCAAAAGTTCCGAACGGTGAAAATGCCGAATTTATTAGAAACACGATTCTGAGTTTCTAGAAACGTTACAGTTCAGAAGTTGCCGATTCCGCAAGGTCGAAATGGCGACAGCTCATAGATTCGGAAGTTAAAAACTCAGAAACTCCAAAAATCCATAAATTTAGGGGAAGCTCGTGACAATGCTGTCAAATAAACGACGTTGTATCTCGCGAATTCCGAGATTCGGAGTTTTGGCCTTTTGGATCTTCAGCTTTCGGAATTTTGAACCCTTCGGTGTTTTTCCATTTGGAGTCTCCTAAATTGGCTACGTGGACTTCCGGGGAAATAACCTTTCCCAAAACTGTTAGTCGTTAGTATGAAAATCCCCAATTTTGACCATTCACAGCTTTTTTCGGAATTTCAATCCGACCCCTACTTTTCACGATTCTCCCGTACGTTCTTATCGATTTCATTACAGTTTCCCAAAAAGTTTAACGTAAAACGAAGGAGAATTAAAATCGAGTTTGCAATTTTCCTATCATTCAAATTATAATTTTTCTAAAATAATCGCTAAATTTCTCTGAATCCCTTTTTTCTGCTGTTTTATTTTGTTTCTACCGAAAATTCTACCTATGTTCATCATATATACTGTACCTATATGTATACGTATAGGTATGGATGTGGAAGTTCGTTGCCTCGTAACGGCGTCATGGCGTAGCTTTCAGAACTACGTGTCCTGCCTTCAGGGGTATAGCCGGAGACATCGGGAATATATAACTCGTAAATATTTGAACCCGGTCGTATTCCTTAGAGTTACGATTCGGCTCACCGCCTCGTGCAACCGGCTAGGCTTTAAGGGGACCAAAGGCTAAAAGAGCGAGAAGGAAGGTGTCGTCCTTCTGAGCCTGAGCTGAACTTCTGCACCAGGTTTCTGGTGCAACACCAGACTGCAAGCAGCAGTATACCATTAGCTGGATCCAGGGTAGATACGGGTGGAAGACCTTTGGCAAGACGCAGGCGCCCTTCTCCTTCGTCTCTTATGTACATTTAACACGAGTAGATATATGTACATATAGATTAGGTATATGTATATACATGTGCCATTTACTTATTCTATGACTCGCATGCATGCATGTGCTGGATTAACCGATGTATGTAAAACGTATGTACTATCTACACGTGTCGTACCTTCATTCACTCGGTGCAACTGTCGTTCGATTATTCAACCCCCGACACGTGGAAAAAAACCACGACGTTTGGGACTTGGGATTATAGTAAAGAATGTTTTTTTATATTCTTACATCCTTCTCGCCATCTTCCGAGCACTTATGGAATTGACATAATTAGTATATGTAGAGGATGGTATAATTGGGATAGTCATTTCAGAAAAGATGAAAAAGGTTAGTTACCTTCATTCGGAAGAAAACAAGAATTGAATTGAAGAATTTTGACTCACGAAACAGAGCAGAGCCTGGAAAATTGAACTATTAATATATACCTAGTCAATAGTGAATCGCACGATTCGAGATGGATAATATTTCGAGACAGAGTCTTCGACGGATTTGAAAAATTGTGAAATAACAAATTGTTTCAGATTTTCAAATACTGCAGGTTGTATAATAATTTTCAGGATTTCTCCAGGGTGTCCATTCATCATGGAAATTCTGAAATCATGGAATTTCCATGGAATTCGATGATCTATGAAAGAACCATGAAATCTCATGAACATTCAATAGGTTTCTGCAATTTTTTCCAAACTGACCGTAAATTTTTAATAATCTAGTGGTATCCCAAAGTTCGCCTGCACGCACATGCAATCGGATGCTTCTAGCTATTGGGTCCTCAATTTTACAATCCTTGCAATTTTTTGACCCATCGAAGACCAATATTTTCAGTCGAAACTGTACACACTCGGAAAATGTCTGCGTAGTTAATTTTTGAAATATTACACAAAAAAACAAATTTTTCTTGTTGGATTTACAAGAGTCTGAGACAAGCGAACTTTTCTGTAAAAATGACAGGAATTTTCGGTATTAGATACAGCCTAGCCGTGATTGTAACTTTAGCATGCGAACAAGTGATTCGTACCATAGTTTCTGTCATTTTCACAAAAAAGTTTCCTTGTCCCCTATGCTGCTGCTTACTCCTGTAAATCCTACAATAATTTTTTTTTTCGTGTAGTGTCAAATTTGTTTGACATTTTTTTCGGATTTTGAAAGTATATTATGATACTTGTATTCCATCAATTCTGTTTGAGTAATTTTCAGAACTATTTTGCACTCCAACTTCACCTAGGAAGATAACAATTAGTTCCTGAAAAACCTGGAATTCTCAGGGAATTTGAAATCGACTAATAACTGGACACCCTGAATTATCCAAAAATGCTCAAACTTGAATTGTGTTGAAATTCTACGCAAATATAAAATTGCACGGATTGATGTTATTGTTTGAAGCCCTGCGAAAGTACCGACAAAAAGAAAAAAATTGAACGAAACGATCAGACTTCGGTGTATCCTTGAAGACTCGTATAGTCAGTAGATTCGAAATCTTCAAATTTGTCTGTTTATTTGATCGCGAACCATTCCGATGTGATTTTTGCACTTTTACCTACCCGCTAGTTCGGTTTTAGAGGCTCGGTAGAGCCCTGAAGATCATAGACGTGCTTCTGGAGGATGCACGTCCTTGCCTAAAGCAGTAGGTACGTATAAATATTACAAGGGTACAAGCTAGGCTGCGTTTCAGTATAAGGACGAGGATGAAAAGGAGGAGGAGTAGGAGCATGAGATGGAGGTGGAGGAACGGCGCAAAGTTTGATAATACAACCTTGTGTCTGGTACACCGGCTAAGTGCCTCTTCGTGTAAATGGTACCGCCGAGACTAGAAACTGGGGCGTCCCGACGCCTCGCTCCTATACCTACTATTCCTAACACCTGTCCCTCCCGAAGAGCCACCCACGGCTACCATCCCGAAACAACCCTTGGTCTAATTTTTGCCTTTTTTACCCCCTTTTTTCTTGTCAATTTTATCCCTTTTTTTCCCCTTCACGATTTTGAATGTTGCGCTGGAACAAAAAAAAAAAAAAAAAAATTAAAAATTCATTTTGAAAGTTGGGAATAGATTTGAGCACTCGTTTGTTTGATGATTTTTACAAGTCATTTTCCTCAATTTTTGTGAACCAGAGAGAATTTTGGTATATATACATATACGTACGTGTAGGTACGTGGAGCTAATGAAATAGCACCATTAGCATCTTACCCCTTTAAACTTGGCTCAAAAGACTAATTAAATGTAAGTTACCTACCTCTCGCTCGGCGCAGAGGAGAAAGGCGAGAAGCCAGAGAGCCCAGACCCTCTAGGGATCGAACTCTGCCAACCTTGAACCTTATACTGCTCTGCTCGTGCTCAGAAACGCGACTTCGAAAGGTAAACTTGGGATTCCTCAGCAGAGCCTAGTATTGAATATCAAAATCTTCCGTTTCTTGCGTTTTTATTTTTTATTTTTCTGGAATTTTTCTGTGATCTTGTTCAACTCTTATTTCCTTTTCGTTTTCTTCCTTCTTTGGTTATCAGAGACGTTAGTTTTTGAAAATATTTCACCATCTAAAAAGTTAAGGGTAAATCTGTTTTCTCATTGGGATCGAATACCGAAGGGGAAGATAGGGGGGGTGGGATAGAAGTCTTAGGAAGTGGAGCGTGGCCAATAATTCCTTCCTAAACGTCCTCAATTTGGAAAAGCTTTGGTGGAAACGACTTTGATCTTTGCTGGGTAGCCGGTTTCTGGATTTCTCTCCTTTTCTTTCTCTTTCTCTCTCTCTCTCTCTATCTCTGTTTTTTTTTCTCTATCTTTCTCTTCTTTTTCGCCCAGTGAATCGCGGGGACAACGGATCATTGGATTTCGCGGATTCTAACGCGTCGAACCATTTAATCTTCGGAAGCCATCGTCTGGCTTCTTCATGTACAAAAAACTAAAAATAAACTTGACCTTTCGTAGCTAAAGGAGATACAAGATTTAACCGAATAAAATCATACCAGCTATCTTACGTAGATTTTCATACTGCAAGATACACATTTTTTGAGATAAAGAAAGGTTAATTACTTTAACAACAGAATTGGGGAAAAACGATACAAAAGATTCTTGACTTTCTGGCCTGTAAGCGAACTTGATAAATTTTTTGTCTCATTTTTATCAGTTAGACGGTGAAATTTGCCTGTAGCATTCGAAAATTGTACGACAAAAAGAAAAAATAAAAGAATGCAGAGAAAACTACTTCAGAAGTTAGTACTACTTCTTCTCTGAAAGTTACTTCTTACTAGACTTTTTCGCAATACGCCATACCGCCCATGTAATGATACGAACCGTGGAGGAAATCGCATTATGATTTCGTCGAAATTCAAAATGAACTCTGGAAGAATAAATTTTTGTTAACGTCTAACAAATCGGTCAGAAATGAAAGAAGAAAAACTAAGACAAAAAAATAAAATAAAATTAATAAAACTGCAGTTCGAGGATGTGTAATTATAATTTGTATCCGCATCAGCTCGTAAAACGTAACGATACTTGTTTGCAAAAACAAAATCAACGAATGAATAAATGATGATAGAGTAAAAGAAGGAAAGAAAAAGAAAGAGAAATCGCGTAACTACTGCCAACAGGTTCGGAGATGGGGTAGTACAGGGGGCGGTAGTTCGGCAAAACTTGATTCATCGAGATTTCGATTACAGATTATATCCACCCTGACGTAGCTGCAGGACCCATATGGCCCCCTGAGGTAAAGTTAATTAAACAGCAGCCAAAATAAACGATAAACGAGCCTGGACTCTCGTATATTATTCTGCAAATCGGAATTTTATGGGTCCGTAATACACCTATACACTGTACACCCATATACAAATATATACTCATGTAGACCTAATTCGCAACGTATATATGTGAATATACGTGAATTAAAATATGGAACACCCAATTATATACGAATATACAAAAATATTAAACCATGATAATATTTTCACCGGATTTCTGCGAATTTTTTCCGACAAGTTCGAGATTTTCGTCATTATTTGTCACAATAAGGTTAACCCTCCCATGGGTCAATATTATTCAGGTCTCATTTTGGGTAAAAAATATTTAACGAATGTATTCGTAACGATTTTTTTTCAGCGAAAAGATATATTTTTCGCACTTATATCTCCCAGATAAATCCGCATTCATTTTCACTCCAAAATCAATCCTCTTCACATGTCAAAATAAATACTTCTTTTCGAACCTGCAGTATGCCAATATTTTTTTCCTAGAAGTACCACATCTGACGAGTATTCCAGTAGAAATTTGACTTGCAAATATTGAAAATTCAAGAAGTTATAATTTTTTGAGTGTAAAGATGTATTTTATGAATGACTTTTTGTGAACGTATTGTGACATAACAACTTTTTAATTTTGACATAACAACTTTTCGGGCACGTTTAAAAATGTTCTAAGTATTTTCAGTACTTCTTCGATACCGATCGGTCTGATGATAGAATGATTCTTATTATTTTAACTTTGCAACGGTTTTCTTGTTTCTTTTTTTTTGTGTCCTTTTTCATCATCTCTTTCTCTCATTTTCTCCTTCACATCCTCCGCCATATTTGATCGTTTTAAAATACGATACTATACGAGCCACACACGCACGCGGGGTGAATACTGCTGATAGAAGAAAAAAACAAAATTCTTCTCCAGGATGCCCAGACACTATGTATGTATATATACACCGTTTATATACTACGACGAGACAGGCACGTGCCGACGTATTCTCTGACGTGTGCCGTTCCAGAACGACAGGTGCTAGACAGGTGTAAAACTTGATCGGGTCTTCGTCCCAAGTTCTACACCGGAGAATCTCTCCCCCCCCCCCCCCCCCCCCTCCCAAATATATATATATATATATATCGCTATTATCGTCATCGACATCGCAAAAAGGGGTAAGATCGAGTCCCTGAGAAAATAAAGGGTTTAAAGGGATATTCTGATCTCTTTCTCGGATCAAAAATATTAACAATGTCCCCAATCAGCCGAAGTCAAAATCAAGAAGATATTAATTTAAGATTCACTCGGATATTCAGCTGATTTACTAGAACTGGAAATTATTTGCAAATTGCTGTGAAAGTATAGGAATAAATTGTGCCAATATCCGCCATTCGAGGATGATGAGAAATACGATTCTGTCTCTTGGAGGCAAAAATGAACGAGAAGAATGGAGGGATTTTTAATATTTTGAAATTTCGAAGTATTCTCAAAGTGTATTCTTCTTTAGTAAATTTTTTCCTGTGTCCAACGATTTTTTTCCAGATTTTCTTGAATATGGAGTTTGGAACTTGTGAATCGGAAACCCCCACCTGTGTATCTGTGTGAAAAGAATTGCTCTGTTTCTGTTTCCGTTTCGACAGCGTTCTTTCCGTGTATTGTTTCACTCTGGCGAAATCTTATTATCGTTGCTTTTCGCGAGTAGTAGGTATAAGGTATAAGGTACATAAGGTCGGTACGCGGATCCAGCTACTTCCTTATTTCTATCTTCTTCTCTCTTTTAGCCAGGCAATATTTACCTTGGCTACTGCAGAGAGACGCCATTGGATGTATACCTACCTGTATGTTGAAGGAAGTAAGGAAAAAGCGGTTCCTAGGAGAAAAGGTAGCAGCTAGCCTAGCCTATCTTGTTCTAGCCTATCCTAGACCGGCCTGGATAGGTATAAGTTTGGTAGAGCAGAATAAAGCAGGGTACGTACCTACCAGCTATACTGCAACACTCTGCAGAAGACCAGGACAAAGCGAGGCGAAGTCGGGTACTGATAAATAAGGCAAACACTACAATCTGAATAATTCATCTTGCAGGTACTACCTCACCCAACTCTCTTACTTCCTATTTCTCTTCCTCTTCGCCATCTACTAGCTGCTTGAGGTACGTGGATCTATGTACCTGGAACCAGACCAGGTGACGAAAATTAGAAATTTAGGAAGAAACATATTCCCATTACATAGCTCGATCGATATTGTACTGCGAATCGCTATAATTGACTGTCCGGATGTAATCGGAATACATTTTTTCGTAGAGGTTTGAAATCAGGAGGCCCCTTTTAATCAAGCGTCGACAAAGGATCCAGAGGCCTTCTCATTTTTGTGTTTTGAATTAATCCGTTCTCAGTGTTACAGTCGATTTTTTTTTTTTTTTTTGAAAATTTGTAGACAGATTATTTTCCCGGAAGTCTACTTACAATTAGCCAATTTGAAAAAATCCGAATGGAAAAACACCGAAGAGTCCAGAATTCCGAAAACTAAAGATCGGTAAAGCCAAAACTCCGAATCTCGGAATTCGCGAGATGCTACGTCGTCTATTTCACAGCTTTGTCATGAACTTCCCTTAAATTTGCGGATTTTTTGGACTCTCCGATTTTTTAACTTCCGGATCTTTGTGTCGTCTGCATTTCGACCTTTTAGAATTTGCAAGTTCTGAACTCGCACGTTTCTAGAAACTCAGAATCCCATCTCAAATAAATTCGGAATTTTCACCATATGGAACTCCGTTTCTGGTACTCAAGATTGTAAAATTTACCTTTGATACCAGCGGGTAGATCGTTTGATATTCGCTTGCCTATATTTGACCCTAAGAACTCAAAAAGTGTTTGAATTTTTTTTTTTTTTTTTTTTTTTTTGTCTCTCGTTTCATTGGTTGGATTTTATATCTCAGACGCGGTTGGGATGTTCGTGGATTCAAATTGATCGAAGAAAACCGTCTGGAAAGTTCGACAAGAGCGATGGGGGTGGTGAAGTGTATATATCAGTTAAATTATTGTTCGAGGTATGAAACGAAGTTGCCGAAGTGCTTCTTACGGGTTTTTTTCTTTTTCCACTGTTAAAATAACACGAAATCCCAAGCTTTTATACGCATAATATTGACTGGTTAAACTTTTGTTTAGTAAGACAATTCCCTTAGCAAAAATCTCGACAAATAAATAAATAAATAAAAGTCTGGAAAGATGACTCAAAGAGAATCGAAAAAGAAAGAAAGAGAAAGAGAGCGAGAGAGACAGAGAGTGGATTTTCAATTAAAGAAGTTGTTTTGACTTGACTTCATGGAAATCCAATCCCAGGCACAAATTTAAGCCGAACAGAGTTCGGGATTTAAATACCAAATCGAGACCTCAGACCGAACAATTACTACGCGCCTTGCCCTGCTCTGCCCGGAATTCCGCGATAAATATTCAAACTTTGTTTTGATCCAGTTCCTCCTCTGCCGCAAGGCTGAATTTCATTCCTCGTGTTTTATCAAGCATTATTTGTAGCCCGCGTTTACCTATATTTGAAAAAATAAGCTTCTGGATAATTAGAAGTCGATTCTGATTTGAAATACGTTGATAAATTTTTTGTCCGGTTGAAAAGTTTCCAAGAAAAATGTCGAACCTCGATATTTGATCATTAAATTTTCCAATTAGAAATTCATTTCCTCAACCCACTATAGCATCGCCTCAGCTGATCTTAATTGATTAATATTTTGGGTCCGACCTTTCTCCCTTTACCAAATTAATTATATTTTAAGCTAGAATCTAGATTGGGTCGAGGCTTGGCCCTCTGAAACCTCCGGATCGTAATCATCGAGGGCAAACGGTCTGAAATTTGTTCGTAAGAAGTGAGGAACTATGAGAGAGAATTTTCACTTCCCCATTTTGATTTCTTCTTTTTTTCTTCTTCATATTTGTTGTTCTTTGATACAAAAACGTTAATATAATCGATCGATTGTACGATAACTTTTATTTTTCAATTTCATACTCATTTCGGTATTAAGGCCTCGGTAATTGACATTCAGGCTTATAATAATTTTCCCCGCAATTCATTACAAGGTCTGCTGTAAGTTCGGACACGTAAAAATATACGGGTGAAGAAGATAATTGGCGCAAAGCCGACTCGCCGGAACGACAGGTGCGAATGAGAAACGGCGAGTGTCTTGAGACTCGAATTTAAATGTCGCCAATTTGTCCAGTTGCCTAAGGGAGAGGCGAGTTTCGTATATATATTCAACTTTTTTCATTCCAGGAATAATCGCGAATTTTTTGATTAAAAATTCTCCCCGCCGGTTCTTCATCGCTGGTCATTTTTCTCTTTTGATTTCTCACTCGAAATGTGAAAATTCAAATTTCTTCTCTCCTCTATATATAATACAGTATACTTCTAGGGTTTGTTTTACCTGAAAAGACGAAGCGGATTGTATGTACGCTCGGGTTGGATAGTGACCAGCCGCCTAAATCCCTTAACGAAGCTGGTACCTACCCCGTTCGAGGGAATGTTTGTTTAGGATAATTGCTGGCATGAATATTAAAGAGGTGGCCAATTTGTGGCCACTGTTCAGCACCAAGCCTGGGCAACCTGCCTACCTGCCTGCCTGCCTGCCCACCTACCTGATTCCACCCAATTCTCCGAGCCGGTTCAATTCATATAGTCCTCAATATTTAATTGAAGTAATTGTGCCCGATGGAACGCAGTTGAAGTCAATAAATCTTTGGCAAACAAGAATTCAATCGAATCCATATGCCCGGGGTATGGTATTTATCAAGGATAAATTCCCCTCCCGTCGATTAGAATGTTCAGAGGAATAAGAAAAAAAAAAAATAACGGGGTATAAGCTTCAGAAATACGATTTTTATGCCATAACAGAGTTGCTACGCACAGGGAAAACCTGAAAAATTGTGAAAAGTCAAGAAATTCCATGAATGGGACTGGATTTTTTTCTCGTCAAGCTAAAAAAGCTTGTTTTTATGCGAAATGTCTTGTATTTATTTGAAAAAACGTACATCCACTACATCTACTAAAAACTACGGCCAATCGCACGCACAGACGCACTTGTATCTTCGATATAGGCGCGTGTAGTAGCTACTGATATTAGAGTGCGTTGTTTGGTATATGCACTATTGGAGATACTATCACAATGAAAATAGTACATTATGCAACAAGGGAATAAAGTGGAAGATTATTCCCGAAAGTGAGTTTACTCCCCGAACGGAACTCCCGAGGGTGGGTTTACTTTTTGTCCCACAAATTTACTTTTTTTTCGAAATAGCGGGAGAAAAATGAATTCATGGGACAAAAAGTATAGCCGGGAATCAAATGCCACTTTTGCCCCGCTTTTTAGGTAAAAAAAAGTGGCCTTTACGGTTGCGTTGGGGATAAAATGATATCAGTGAATGGCATCCTCCCTGACGAGTAACTTCAAAAAGTCCTATTTTCAGGCTGGAATACCTGGAAAGTCAGTAAATTTCAGATTCCCAAAAGTGTACCAACCCTGCCATAACATGGTGTCATTTCCTTATTTCTTGCAAGTTTGTCCTGGAATCGACCCATTCGTGTAAACCAATTGAAAAATGAACTTAATTCAGAGTTACAATCGAGATCATAGGCTTGAATTTTGATTATTTTCTTCAAATAAGAACAAAAGTTTGTATCCGCAAAAATATTCAAAACCGCATCATTCGCGGGGAGAAAAAAACACAATTGGACGTAATGGTGAACCAACAAATAGAACCGATGGAATATCTTTCGATTACAACCTCCTGATTGCTTCATGATTATCCTGACTTCATTCCTAAAGTCAAAGCCACAAAATCGTATTGGAGAAAAAATCGTTGATTTTTTCAATTTTGATTTCAATTTCAATGGATATCTACCTTCATTGATGATATTTGAGTCGATAACTCACGTCGGCTTTGTCGAAATCCATAAAAATTTGAATCACTAAAAGATGAGAATGAAAAAGGAAAAAAAACGGAAAACATTCAAAATCGGGAGGAATCGTTTCCTATAGATTTTCGCATACATATATATATAGATTCGGAAACTAATTTCGCTCCTGGTTTCATCGATGCGTGCGTGGGATTTTGCCGCGATACTATAGTGCGGAGGCTCAGCTCGGCTACTTGATGCGCGAAAATCTCGTGAAAATTTGTTTACTGCCAGGCAGAGTCCTCGTAAACCGATTTCCAACTGGATATTTATTGGCGACCATTCGCAGGCCAACTCTCTTCTCGTATGGTCAATTATTATCCCAGAACCTCCGCGACCCGTATTGGTCAGTCGATCATTACAAAACGGTGTACAGCTTTTATTGCAGTCTGGACTGGAAACCGCTTATAGTTCTCGACCAACCCTATACCTACCTCCATTTTCTATACCTACCCAATACTCTCAGCGAGGCAGTACTGTTGTATAAACGTTTCGAAAATTCAATTCAGCAGAATTTTTTGATTTTTTAATTTTCATTTTTGGCCCAAAAGACCCCGTATAGAATCTGAATAAGAAAAATCAGGAGCTTGGGATAGTTTTTCAGTTTTTTCGATGCTCAATTTCATCGTTTTTCTTTGTCGAATTATTTTTTCCAATGATTTTCAAGATGTCGTTACCAAAATTATGTTTCTGACCTTATCATAACCGTTTTGTCGTACACCTTGCGGCAATTCTACAGTCATGCCCATTCGTCACCGCAAACCGCGAAGTCAGGTTCGTTGAACCCGTAAACCAGACAGTGGGCAGCCGTTCTGCCATTTGCACTGAAGTACCTACCCTACGTCGACAAATGACACCTAAGTTATTATCCTGTTAATTGTGAAGCAGTTAAACTAGATTCCGAGGAAAACTGCGAAAGGTTGGGGGGAAACTTTCCTGCAATTCTTAATTCCGCAAATATTCGTGCAAATTGCGCGGAGTTTAACAAATGGAAGAGGTAAAATAACATACGAGTTTCTGATCTCGTTCAATTTATTTTAAAATCAATGACCGATCGTTTTTTTATTACCCATTTACACTCACTTTGACCCTTGATTTCGGGAATTTGATTACCAAATTGCCTGACTCGTTCGGTACTGCAGGCTATATCGGTTTTGTAAAAACCTGAAATTCGCTCTGGATTGGGTTTGTAATTAAAACAATTAGCTACTTCGGATGGTCAATGAGCCGGGCGTATTTTACGCCACGTTATTTCAAACGGTCGACTAATTAGTCACTAATCAAGCGATGCTTTACCGCAAATCTACTTTAACCAATCGCCCGTGAAACTCTGGTTTTATTTTTTTGTTACTTTGCGTTTTTTTATTAAAATTTTATGTTATTCATCACAAATCAGAGTAAAATTCGCAAAAATTTACCAGTTTTTTTCGTCTCTCTTTTCTTTTCGTCTTATCACAATATCTTCAAAAGATTTCTATGTAGATATGCGAAAAGATGATTGAAACAAGAGTTGCAGGTATAGGAGATAAGAAACAGGCGGATTTTATATTCTAGAAATTTTTTCGTATCACCATTTGTTCGGAAGTGAAACCGGCTAGAAGTTTTCCAGGATAATACACTTCGCTTCTTTTTCATTCTTCTTTAAAATATCATATATATATATGTATATGAAGAGAGGTACCTACCTGTAGTAGTAGAAGGAGAAAACCTGGGTTGGAAAAATAACGGGCAACCTATACGAGACGTCCCGTATTTTACTATATATGTATTTACATATAGATATACATGCATACATACATGTATGTACCTTATTCATCCTCGTATTCACAATATCGGCGTACCTATCCTATCCCTATATATCCTTTTATTTTCTCTACCCAGAACCGGCGAACGTCACTTCGATACACACTCGATAGCGCGTCGTGGCGGGCTTCAAGATATATCGATAATATTACCCGGACTACGTAGCAAGATAGGTAGGTACGTACGTCTCAGGGAAAAAGCTTCGAGCATAAACCTGCATTTGTAAAAGTGCTCAGATTCTACCCTGCTTCATATAGCTATAGGTTACGGATAATACTCACGCTCTTTTTCTTTCATTTTATACAAAGAAAATACAGACACTGTGAACCAAATCTGTAAATTCTACTACCGAATGAAAGGATGTGCTACAATCCGCAATCAAATTCCAAAATTTTCAAACGTGAAAATTGAAGACCCCAGCTGTAGGTATTTTTGAAAGCTTTCTAACCATTGAACGGCAAACAGTTTTACAGTATTGTACGTGCATGCATAGTTTCTCATCGTATCTGTTCTACTTTTTAACTAACCAACGTGAATCGAAAATTTTTGAGAGAAAATACGTTAGAACAGCTTTTCAAGAAATTTGGATTTTTTTCTCCAATCTCGAATGAATTTTTCACGGAGGATGCAGTTGGCCGGTTACTTTATCGAGTGAAACAGTCCGTGAGGATAAATTCGCGTCGAAATGGTTATAGTGCGCCATTTTTTTTAGAAATTCAGAATTTTCCATTAAATCAGCATTCGATCGACAAACTACTAACTTTGATTTAGTTTTCACCGGGTAAAAAACATCCAACCATTTTCAATATTCTGCGAAACGGTGTCCAGATATGAATTTCACAGCAAATTTCCGAAGCCGTTTCTAGAAATTAGTAAATTCTTCGAAATAGAACACGACTAAACCACTTCTGTTCTTCGGGGCTGGAATCAAAATTTGAAACACCCTTAGGGCATCGCTAAATCGTATACGCGAATATCAATTTGCAAATAAATTAGTTGCACGGTTTCGGCTCTAGCCTCAGGTCCACACAGACAGACAAACAGATTGAATTCAAACATCTT
Source organism: Ametastegia equiseti (assembly GCA_963989295.1). Lineage (NCBI taxonomy): Eukaryota > Metazoa > Arthropoda > Insecta > Hymenoptera > Tenthredinidae > Ametastegia > Ametastegia equiseti. Next base: position 7,383,730 of record OZ022392.1, read on the forward strand.
TTTGTGAAAATTTATCATCACAGATAAGCAGGTCAAAGAATTGCATATGATTTCGAATTTTCAAATATTTGGAGGTTCGATCTTCTTCCCTTTCCCCCTGATTTTCCAAAATTTTTTACTCAAACCCCATTTTGAATGATGAAACGAATCTTTTTCAAGAAAAATTTTGACCGAATCATTGAGTTTTGAAAGCAAGGGGAATAGATCGTGGTGTTTGCCCATGGGGTTGAAAGGATATGGGCAAACTACCTATACACTCGGCTACGGTGTGTTTCAAAGGAAGAACGCGAACCCTAGGGCGCGAATAGGTATTATGTAGGTATATACGGTGAGGGGGGGTGCAGCGCTCAGGTGGCGGACATCCCGCAGGAGATAAATCCTGTTGTTTACAAAGTTTCCCCAGCTAGCTTGAGGTCGCGGGAGCTTCTGCTCTCGGTAATATCGATAACAAGGACTTTCCTGGCGTAGACTTACGCGCTTCGCCACGGCTTACGCCTACAATCTCTGTCTCTCTCTTTCTCTCTACTTACGAACCCTCTAACCACCCCTAGCTCCTGGGCTTTTCTCTTCGCTAGATTCAAACTGTCAACTTAACAACACCTCAGACCTTAAATTTCTCCAACGGAATTTAAACCGAATTAATTTTATTCTCGGAATATAAATGCGCTTTCAAAATTTCATCGTAAAAATTAGTTTGCGGTAAAAATTTCAGGTTACAGAATTTATTACACAAAAACTGTCTCCAGGTAATCAATTTTTTATTAACGCTCGGGTTGTTGAGACGGACTCTGTCGAATCCTTCTGAAAAATCTAAAGACAACCTGTAATCCCATTCGCAATTCGGTCTTTGAAATCATTAGCATAGCAATTATACAAAGTTTGTGATTTTTTTCTAAAATTGCAAAACTGCACCGCTTTGGAGAATACAGTTCGGATGATGTTCAGAGTAAAGAGTTTGATTAATTGCCATAGAATGCCCCATGTATGTAATAAAATTGGACAAAAATTATGGGTGTCTTCGTATTCCTTAAACTAATAAAGAAAACTCCCCCTAGTTTCGCAAAATCGTATTTATAGGCAATTAAAGCTCTCAAAACTCGTAAGTATCAAGTGACTCAATTAAATTTTGTTGTTTTTTTTCTGTGTGTTTTCAGGTGTTAGCCCCGAGGGCAGGACGTATCTCGATTTAGTGATCACCGAGGAGGACATGGTGAGTCGTTTTTGTGATTTCTATTTTGTTTATTTTTTGAACGTTTGTGTGCCACGTATCGTCGTCTTGTATCGTCGATTCTGAGATTGTAACAGAATATAGGTATAGGTAGGTTTGTATTTCGATTTGGTCCTTTTTCCAAGCGTCCTTTTTTTTCCAATTCGGTTCGTCGATCTTCAGTCCTTAGGCATCCTGGATACGACCGCATGTAGGGTTTCGGACACTCATCTTCTGAATGACTCATATCCTCTGCAGCAGCATAGAGAGACTAAAAATGAAAACAGGTTTCTCAACGCATAGTTATCAGGTGAATCTGCCAGCGTTTCTCAAGATGAATCGTTCGATTGGTGCGGATTCTGAGAATTTCCAAGTCACGATGCATTTGTAATCAACTCTGACAATGAAGTTTTTTTCATTCTAATCATCCGACACGTGTTTTGAGAGACATTCTTTCAAAGAAATCATTAAATTTTATTTACATTTATGTTAAATTGCTTATGGAATCTTTGAAATCTTTTAAAATGCTGTGACATTTAGTAAAGTTCTGTAAAATCCTTCTAATCCTATTCAACAGCTTTTTATAATTGTCTGAATATCATAAAGATGTTCAAAATCTATTAAATATCGCGATATCATTTCAAATCATTTGAAATACGAATCGATAAGTGTTTTCAAATCTTCGAAAATCATGTTCAATCTTTCAAAATGTTTGAATGCCATCAGAATCTGTTAAATCCTCATGAAATCCTACGTAGAATCGCTCGACAATAATATTTCCGAAAAGCTAATTTGAACGGTGAAAATTCTTTGAAATTTTCTAAAATCCCGCGAAATGATTTGGGATCAAAATCTTGAGAAATGATCCGGATTATCCTTGGTATCTGTTTATAGGTATCATCTTCAGTAATTTCAGATCCTACTGCATCTTTCGAGATTCTGGATCTTTGATTCAAAATCCGTTGGGACGTACGTTGAATCTGTGAAGTCTGCTCCTGAAATCTCGTGAATCATGTGAAATCATATGAAAATATAATCCGAGTCTTTTGAAATGTATTCCACAAAATCCTGTCTGAACCATTGAAAACTTTGCAGGAATGATAAAACGGCTCGTCAAAACCGCAAAAAATTTTGAAATTTTTCAAATACCCGTAAAATTCTTTAAATTTTCCCCAAAATCTTACGCATTTCATTCTAAATCATTCTAAATCATACCGAGTATTGAAAAATCTTCGATTCATTCAAATAAAATGATCGAGGATCTTTGGATGTCGGTGATAACGCGTGGAATCTGGTGTTCGAAAGTCTGCGATAACCAAAATTCACTCTTTTGAAATCCTTTAAAGAATTTCATTCGATCCATCGAAAATCCTTGATCGGTATATTCTGGAAAAAAGTTGGCTGAGTAGTTTGCGGTTGACTCTCATCTCTGCGTCTAATGGTATTGGAAAATACTGAGCGAGCTGCAGAGGAGTAAGTTCTGCCCATCATAGGTACGAAACTAGCTTATTAAAAAATTCTTTTATTATTTTTCAAATACCTCATATGTATCTCTCTCTCGGTCTTGATATTATTCCGAATAATACTTCGACGAGGTGAAGCGATTCTCCAGTCATCCAACCATCCGGTATGATCGGTATTTGTATCAATACGCTGCACTGGTGCACCGCCTGGCCCTTGATCCGTAGACTTTCACCACTATGGCCGACTGCTGACTCCTACCAGCATGCAGGCATGCATCGCATGTTCCCTTGATTCTGTGACACGATGAGTCGACCGAGATACCTTACGGATTACGGTGACCAAGGGCTAAGGGGAAGACAAGGGACGCCATGCCTTACAGTCGATCGGTCGCGAAGGAATTCTATACCATTTCAACACCGCGATCTGATTCCACTATAACCGAATTTCTCGAATCAAAACGAGTCAATCCATTCAAAATAATTCGAAAAATGATCTTTTCAATATTTCCCATGATTTGCAGAAGGATTAACTCAAAAAATAAAAAATCTAGAGGATCTGCATGGACTCGAAAATTTGAGACGGATGAAAAATCGTACGAAATCATCGAGAAACGGAAATGCTGTTATCCTCTTTCTCGTTTTCATCTTCGTTGCGACAAAAAATTAAAATTCAGATAATCTGTATATTCTAGAGTGGCGAGATTTTTTGAAAATTTTACGTACCATGATCGCAAAGTGGAAAAGCAAATTTGTTTTTCATCTTGAATTTAATTCGTTTGCAGCTGCTTTTTGGCTCTGTGATTGCAGAGAGAGAGAGAGAGAGATAGAGCAATTAGCTAATTAACAAGACTTCAATTACTATTCCCTATGTGCTGAGGTAGATTGGAAAATCTATTTTGACGGGTGTCACCGTGGGTAATTAGCTTCCAATCAACCCGATGCGTGATTAAGCACAAACCTTACAGCCCAAACCACACATTGGACGAAGCTTGCTATTCACAGTGGGCTGATTTTCCTTGTATACATATATGTAGGTATAGGCTATTCGTCTCTCGATTATCACCGCAAGGCTCTATCTATATCCGCATCTCCGTAATCATTACGAACACTAATTTGAACTTTGTTTCAATATTCAAATTTCAAAATCAATATATAATATATTCGTTGAATTTCATACGGTCTGAGAGATTCATCAAAAAAATATTTACCGAATATTCTCTTCTTCGCTCTCTAGTTTGAATAAAATATTTTCGATCAGTGATAGTAGATTTGTCTATCTATCTATCTATCTATCTATCTATCTATCGATCTATATTCATCCGTCTGTCTCGTGACGTTCGAGAACTGCAGTTAGCACGGATTAATCCATCTCCCACGATTATCGGCACACTCATATATCCGCCCGGGGATTCGAATAATATTTCTCTATTTTAGTTTTCATATTTTCTATAAACGTGTACTCTTTTTGTTTGCTGAAGTGGAAAAAAAAACCCGACAGAAAACAGAAAAAACTAAATAAAAAAAAAAACTACAAACACGTCAGGGAAAAAAAAATCGGGTTGCCTCTCGTAAAAAAGCTTTCAGAAACTATATCTGTTACAAACGGGTCCGTAGGTGTCGATGGGAGGTTCTGTTCTCTAGTTGCAACGAAAATAAAATATAAAAGTAAACTTTGTATTCGTCGAATAACCCTCTGAATTTTTTTTTTTTTTTTCAAAGACTATAAGAAAACAAAAGCAACAATATACAAAAATAGATACAAATTTGCAAAAAATGTCAAAGAATGAAAGTTGAGAAATGGACAGAATTGAGTTGAATAGAAAAATATATTCGTTGGGTTAAATTGTTACAGATGAACCAGAAGTTGGAAAAATTTAAGAAGCTTGGAAGAGAGAAACTTGTTTTGAAATAGATTAGCGAATTTGATAACGTGAACGCACGTTTCGCGAATGTATTGCGTGTGTGAAAAATGAATTTTTCAAATACTTCAGTATTAGCAGTTTCCGCTGTTTACCACCTTTTATTTCAACCCCCTCGACTGTGATTTCCTGTTCGTTTCCTGCCGTTCTATACCGAAGCACGATTGGCTTGGCAGTTAATCGCGAATACGTCTAACTGCTCTGTGCTTCTCGATACTCTGTAGGGGGTTGAAAAATTTCCAAGATAGGTATACGTATTTATATGTAGAGTAGATATACCTATACATGTATGGTATATATACGTGCGCAATTTCAGTTGTTATAGCTGTGTTTTCATCCATATAACAACCCGGATTTCTCCCCATCTCTCTATATGTCCCGGTATCTCTCACTCTCTCGCTTTGTCAGAGAGAACCTATACGTACTTCACTCCGGTGACAAATTGGTCCAGGAGATCGATTGAATAGTCCAATTCTCGAACGGCTGGATACTGAAACAGACTGAAACAGCTCTTAATCAATCCAAAACTCCGACATTACGACCGAGAGACTGCAGAGGTATAGCTGCTGGAAAAATCGTGACAAAATCGTTTTCTCTTCTCTTATATTCTTCGAATAGAATTAATTCAAATTATTTGAAACTTCGTTTTACATAGAAACCCTACTTTTACAAAAGAGAATAATAGAAATAAAATCCAATTAAAAAAATCAAAAATTAAATAAGAATGACAGAAACGCAGAAGAAATAGAAACAAAAAAATATATATTATATATTATATATATTATTATAAGCTGGTCCAAAGAAACCGATAATTTTTTTATTCTGAAATTTCGCACTGGAATATCTTCAGGGTACCAAACAAAGACGCCTGTGAAAACCGGAGATCTTAATTTTAATATTTGGAGGTCGCGCATCGAGAATTTCTATGTTCCATTTGAATAACATGGGGAGAAAAAATCTTTTTTTTTAATACTTTTCCAGCTCACAAACTTGTTAACATTTTTCTATGACATTTCTCTACAAAAAATGTCTCTTATCATTTTTGGATAAACTAACGAGTTCAAAAGTTATTCAATGTCAAAGTTAAATTTATGTCATAATTGCATTTTTTACTTCAATTTTACGCAAATTTATTAAAGTTATTATCAAATATAAGAAAAAATCATTGAAAAAGATCAAAATTACTATATTCAATAAGCCTTTTAAATTAATTCCACTGAAACACCTACTATTTCTGGAAAGAATTGATTAAAATGGATTTTAGTGGATTTTGATCAATTCTTTCCAGAAATAGTATAGGTGTTTCAGTGGAAATAATTCAAAAGACTTATTGAACATAGTAATTTTGATTTTTTTCAATGATTTTGTCTTTATATCTGATAATAACTTTAATAAATTTGTCTAAAATTGAAGTAAAAAATGCAATTATGACATAAATTCAACTTTGACTTTGAATAACTTTTGAACTCGTTAGTTTATCGAAAAATGATAAGAGACATTTTCTGTAGAGCGTTCGATTTCTTACAAATATATATATATATATATATATATATATATATATATATAATATATCGCACATAGCAATCTGTTAATTAGTTTGTGAGCTAGAAAATTATTTGAGACAAAAAAAAAATTTCCCCACGTTAGATATTTAAATTGGAAATAGAAATTGTCGATAAAATCTCGACCTCTAAATATTAAAATTAAGAGCTCCGGGTTTCACAGGCGTCTTTTTTTGGTACCCTGAAGATATGACAGTGCAAAATTACAGAAAAAAAATAGTCGATTTTTTGAACCAGCCTCATGTGGATATAAAAATTTCAATCAATTTGATTGAATTTGGATTAAATTCTTGAAGGGACGGGCGACAGTCATATATAGATAAAGATAGCGGCGTTGACGATTTGCAAATATCTCGCCATTTCGTTATGCATCAGGTTATACGTATACCGCGTTGAAAGGGGAAATTTTATGATTATTCATAAAAGAAATTTTTGTGCAAAAAATAAAAAAAAAATAAAAAAAATTTTTTTACCGTACCCAACACGGTTAATTCATGCGCATAGGAAATCGACGGACAATCTGCGGACCTCGAGCTGCTACGGATGGGGTTGGTTTGGTTTGGTTTGGTTTGGTTCGGTAGGAGCTGTGGGTTCGAGAAATGTAATTTTACAAATTATTAAAAGCTATTCAAAAGTATTTGACATTCAAATTCATTTTTTTTTTTTCTTCTCTTTCTCTCTTTCACTTGTATTCCTCTTATTTCATTTTTTTTCTCTCGTTTCATTACACGTGAATATTTCTGTGCCCGATCCTCGCACACCTTCCCGAGGTACTTTTATAAAATTAAATTTTCCACCCTTGCCAATACCAAATACAAAAAAAAAAATTTCGTCCTCTTACATATAATATACATATATGTATGTATTTACTACATATTTCGTTCAAATGTACGAGTAACATGAATGTGGCCAGTATATATATACGCTGTATATGGGTAGCTACTGGTCCTCTTTCTCATCCGATTCCTATACACCCCCGGATATCGAAGAGTGCTACCACCTGCTGAGTGCAAAAAGAGATAGGGATAATGAAAAAGGAGAAGAAAGAAAGAAAAAAAAAGAAAAAAAAAAAGATGAGGGAAATATCGCACGATTCAAGTCTCGCTATATACTCGAAAGGTTTTTATTTAAATGCATTATACCGAGTATTGGGTATATATATATATATATATATAGGCACGAACCAACCCCTTCTGAGTATTTTGCTTCTGTGTGTAAAGAATCGACGACAAGAAGAGGACGCATACGGCTTGTCAAATTTACCTGATATACCTTGAGAAATGCCTCCATGTATATATTTTTACCTCATTTTATCTTTTATATTATATACGATGAAATAATACGTATATATGAATTCATGTAGCTGTGAGGATGCCGACGAATGGGAAAACCAGATTTATTTTTATTTGATTTTTTTGAATCACTTGAAATTTATGAATAAATACGAAGCCAGTAATTTCATATTGCATGATGGAAATCTATGGTTGTCTATAGAGATATTTCTATAGGTGTCTCACACTCACATCTGCGCGAATGTATGTATGTATATGTATAGTCGATATAAAAGGCTCGATATTCTCGATAAAATCCGGTGAAACGTGGGGCATAATTGTCAGTATAAAATATACGAAAAACTTTCAATACTCCTACGCACACCTATATATACACACCTACGATTTTCGCGTATTTGCCATTTCTAGATCGCATGCTCGCGAATAAATATCAACAAATAATTTCACCTCCGATTGCGCGATATATAGATATGCTGGTGAAAATATTCTGACGATATATACATGTATAGGTATATTTTCAAATATGTTATCGGAAAAACGGATAAACCAGTTCGATTTCACTTGCGGATCGAATTCGCGAATTCGCGGAAACAAAAAAATCGAATATTTAGTATTTTTCACTTCTCTTCTTGTCTATAATTGTATTCGATAATTTCATCGATTATGACAAATCGCTCTGAAAAATTTATGAGTCAAAAATTTATCTCATGCTTTTATTTTCACTCTTCTCTTTTGGTATTGCAAATTTTTTGAGTGCCCAATTCCGGTCGGTTCCTACTTTCCCATATATACTCGTGTATAAATTTTGTATATACATATAAAGTAAAAGAGAGAAGGGAAGATAAAAGAAATGTGAATAGAATTGAACGGGAAGGGCCAAGGTCCGAAGGGCCAGGGATACTCGTATATTTGCATCCGGATTTTGAGGGTGCGAGGAGGTGGTCTCCAGGTCTGTTTCCCCGCATCAATTATTCAGCCATCGCAGATATGATGACGGGTACGTGATGCTGGATATTCGTTCGTCTGAAGGTACCTGCATACTTATCCCAGAGAATTCTCTCTCTCTATCTATCTCTCTCTGCTGATACTAGACCCAAAACTTTGCTCATACTATATGCACATTGAATCTGGCGAATTCATCCCTTCCAAAAATTTGTAAATGGATGTACATACGTATATTATATATATATATATATATACCTACGCGGCATTTCACATCAACTAAACCACCTCCACACCTGAATGTTTCGAATTTTTATAAAACTTTTATATTCCCTGATTCACGCTTGGTCCAAATCGTACACGGAAATATTCCTCTTCTGATTTTTGGAAGTTAATTGTTTGATTTGCGTTCATTGACTTCGTTGAGGTAGTTCGAATTCTCATAAGAAAACTCTAACTAAGGATTATTAATAATTTTACAAATTTTTTACTCACTGAGAAATTCGTGATTTCTTCAACATCTAAGTCAATGTATTTGCTTTTAGCTTCATATTTCCGGTAGCGTTGACGCAATTTTAAAACAGGAGAGAAAAGATTTTGTGTATTGCATAGGTATCAATGAAAAAATGAAATTTCATCGTTCGAATGAATTTCTCATTGCTAAAACACCGTCGCAAAATCCTAAAATTCGTTTTTATTCCCAAAAGATTCTCGAATTTAAAAAATTGCCGAATTCTAACTTTTTGAGTAAAAAAAATAAGAATTTAGAGAGAAATGAAGAACGATTCTTTCTCAAATCCGACGTGGAATGTCTCGTGCAGGATGTTACTGGGTATATGAAACCGATCGAATTCTCATTGTTCATCGTCAATCTTCCACGTCGATATCTGTATACGTATCTATGTATATGTATGTACAAATATTGACTGATAGCAGACGGGGTTTTTACCCCGATAACGCGACAACAACCGGGTCTTTGTGTCCATCCATAGTATAAAAATAGATAATATATACCTACAGGGACTGTCGCGTGTTGAAGAAAAATTCAGTACATATAGCTACGTGTTTATGTACATATACTGCGTAATAAAATTTTCATGTTGTATACGTAGAGCAATATATATATATTTGTGCATGTATATGGGTCTCGTGTTTCATGTCCCTTCGATACTTACTTACTTACTTACTTACTTACTTACGATACTGATCGTGTCACGATGATTTCGCGAAGGAAAATCGCGAGCTTTTAGCTTTGGGTATCGGTACTTTGAGCCAACTTTCAACACCGAGCTTTGCGACCCAGACAAACCTGGTTTTTGCACGAGTTGGGTAGGTAACGGCCGTGGCGAATATCATACCAAGGTACGAGACAAGTGTAAATTTGTTTGAAGCTCAGCCAGTTATTTATGGAATATTGTATACCCACCTTTACTGTACCGGAGGGCATTGGGACGCTAAATACTAGCCGGGCAATGGGATTATTTGCCCAAAGTATTGTATATGTATATACTTTTATCTCGTTGGGAGGTTTATAGGGATATTCCAGTTTTCGAAAATTGGTTGGCAGTCGCGTCACGGTATCATTTATCAAATTTTTATTTCAGATCATAAAAGATGTATACAAAAATTAAAGATATCTGGACATTTCTCTTGTAATCCTTCTTCTCTTTTTCTCAAAGCCTTGTGGAGTTTGAAAATCATTTTTATACACAGCTGCTTCTCTCGTTTCTCAATCGTTTTTTTTTTTTTTTTTTTTTTTTTTTCATCCTGTCCGATATCTTGGACTAATAAAATTATACTAACAAATTGGTGCAATTATTTACCGCGGGTTATCTCTAAGAGGCTGTTCGAGGACTTGACGTTTGGCTTCGTTAGGTAGAGAGATCGAGTTCGAGTTCGAAGAGTTCGATCTTATCGGGAATTGACTCTTCTTTTTTGTTCTGCTTCCTCTTCTCGTTTCTTTTTACTTCTTTTTTATCTCTTTCTCTTTCTTTCGTTTTTCTTACCGTTAGATACTTTTTTTTTTATTACTATTCTACCGTTTCTCTCTATTTGGGGTAGATAAGGAGGAGCGTGGTCCTTGACGTACGACTTGAAGAATCTCTTCAGTTGATTATGTATCTCTTTATGCATGTAGGTATGTAGCTTGTAAACAGTTTTTTAAAACGTAATAGAAAAATAATAACATTAATTTCAAGGTATATAGAGACAATCTTTGAAAGCGTATTGAAAAATTTCGATTTTTGCCACTGGGCCAGCTGTTCTCACGCAGATTGTATAAAATAACGAGAAATAGGAAATTTATCTGGACAGGAAAAAGCTGTTTGGTATTTATTTGCGCCGATGAAAAATGCTGTTATAAGGTTTAGGTGTAGAAAAAATTACCGGTTACTCTACGTGACGAATCTGTCGAAATGATCCGTTGTTTAGTTTCGACAGAATGCGTTTCCCATATAATCCGTACGATTCCATGAAAATCACGTACTTTTTTTCTATTATCGTACAACAGATACCTACTCCGGAAATTTTATTCATGGGAAAAATTATCAAATACAAATGGTGCAAACTCGTGATTCAATAGAATCAGTACGATAATCTGCAAAAACCAACAAAATAAAATATAAATAATCACAAAATTTCAAAGACGGAACTGCCGAGGGGAGAGCTTAAGTATCTACACATCATAAAAAGTTTCTCCATTCCTGTTACTTTTGTCGTAATAAAGTCACGTCCTGAAATTAAAGGTGCGATTTCATTTTTATGCCATTTTTTTTGTTCTTTTCCCTCTGCTTGAAAATTTTCTTTATTTCTAAAAAATCACGTGAGTGGTACGTGGTCTCATCATAATTCTAACCGTATCAACTTTTAGCGACAGAAAGCAGTAGTTTCTGATTATTTTCTAATTCATGCGTTTTCTTCAGTATAATTTTTTTCCTTCCGTTTTTTAATTTCTTTCTATTATTGTTCCTTCTTCTATTGGCAGTAATTCGTTGCAATAATTTCGTCGGATTGCCTGTAGGTAATTCTCGATCCAGATGATTCGTGCCTCTTGAAAATATATATAAGTCGAAAGTGTCGTTTGCTCGGCGTGTTTTTGAAATCGAGTTCTCGTTTTCTTGACGCCCTTCAACCACCGCTCGGGGGCTCGTTTATGCTAACGGGATTTCCGACGCGATTTTCCCGCGATTTTCTACGCATATTTTATGCTAATTCTTAGCCAACTCGACTATCACCCAATCAGTCACGTTTCACTTTGACGGACGAAATTCTTACATCACGCATTTTTTTTTTTTTTTTGTCTTGCCCTTCTTTTTCTTTCCACTTTCTCTCTATCTCGGCCAACCTCGACGTATCATATGACGATATTAAGATATATTTTTCGGAAAAACTGGACGATTTTTCATTTTTATGAACGCAGATATTTTTTCCAATTTATCAGATTGGCTACGATTTGATTTTACTTCTGTTTCGTTGTGTTTCCTCCGGTTATTTAATAACAATGAATTTTCATTTTGATGAATTATCAATGAAAGGAAATACTGAAATCTGCAAAAATTTATAATTTACTACTCGGGTTTCGCACATTTGTTTTTCTACCATGAAAACACAACGGAATTTCGACACGTTATTTCGATAAAAATTATGGAAAATTTCAGTATCCTCCACCCTAGACGTATTGTGTGTACCTCGCAGAACTGTAAGGTAAAAAATTGACGAAAATTTCAACTACTTTCAATCTCTCGTTGGCTGCAGCAATCTGAAGGCGTTATAATATTTTCTCTATGTAGGTAGGCGACAGGCACCTGATTACCTCGTTCCTTCCTTCGGTGGGGGTTTTTCCATTCTACCAGTTTCCTTCCTTCATGGTGGAGAGTAAAACTTTTTCTCCTTACTATAGCGACCCTAAATTTTTTTCTAACCTTTAAACGAGAGCCATATAACGTTTACTCGCGACACCCTGGGTGCCGCAGGAGTGAAAAAAAGAATGAAATTCTTCTTCTTCTCTACCTGTTTCTCTCTCTATCTGTTTAGGAAAAAGAAAAATGAAAAAAAAATGTACCTGCCTCCGAATTTCGTTCCTTCATTGATTTATTAATTGATTCATTTTTCTTTCGGTTTTTTCCTTCTTCTCTAATTGAGGTTCGCGTAATGAGTAATTCACATATTTTTGTCCTCGCGGGTGCAAAAGAACGGGTAGAATTATACAAAAGCACGTAATAAACGGGGTTCCATTTTTGCAGTGCAGTCCGCGAAACGAAACGAAACGAAACGAAACGAAACGTAACAAAAGTATATCTCTTTTCCGCAGTTATTAGGTTTGTGATAGAGAACAAACTCGTAGCCGTCGTCGTCGAGGTCCTTGCCAGGATGGAGGATCATGAGCACCGGGGCTGTAGGTTATACCTGCTGTACACACTATTAATAAAATGTAAAATCCTCACCGGAACCTCGTGCGAGTCGGGGGCGGGTTACGTATCCTTTTATTCCAGGATGAAATATTTTACTACCCTCAGTATAATAATATATATATACCTAGGGAAAAATCTCTCTCTTTCTTTTTTCCTTTTTTTTTTCTCTATTTCGACACCGCACCGTGCGAGACTGTAACGTGGATATAATGAATTCCAAAATTCGGTTGCCCTCGCAGATTTTCAAAACAACAAATACACTCAATTCGAATCAAATCTCCGTATCCAAACGCGTTCGTTACTTCAACCGGATCGAATCACATCTCGCGTTAATTTTATTTTACTCATATTTTCACTCAAAACATACCCGTGAATATGCGTAAGGGTTGCGTATACCAACGTTGAATCATTGAATGGAAAAATATACGTAAAAATCAACTTGAATATAAAAATAAAGATTTTTTCGCTCTCTTGATTTCTTCCACGTGAAAAGAAAGTAGAACTCGTACCATCCTCACCGCGGTTGACGAAAATATCCTTGGATAGGTAATTGGCTCTGTCGAAAATTGTTCGTCGTCGCAGGATATGTGCGAAAAGCTATCAATTTCACCAGAGAAAATTTATACATTCTCGTATTTTTCGTTAGTTCGTAACGTTAACGCAACAAAAGGAAAAAAAAAAAAAAAAAAAAAAATGGTGAAAAAATCCTTTATTTCGTGACTCGAACGGTTTAAAAACACTAAAATACAGTGCATTATTTTCCAAAGTATGAGTAAAACACACCCTACCTTGTCAATTTTTCAAATCTAACTACATTCGAGTCATGAAATAGCGAATTTTTTCAGAAAAACTCTATCACATCAACGTTACGAACTTTAACTTATCATAATATCAATGGTGTCTTTTTCACAGCTACATATTACCAAATTACCAAACGGAAAACGCACCCGATCTCATCTATGTTTCATATTCTAGTTGAATAGTGGAATAGCAAATTAGGACTTCATACCTGCACGTGATTTTCTACCCTTTTACTGAAACCGAGCCCTTTGCTCTTGGGAATAGGCAATTGGCTAATAATAACCATCCTTGATGACGTACGTAAAAATTAAGGAAAAGAAAATATACGAGAGGCAAAAATTGAAACAAAAGGTTATGGGACATCCTTTGACCTTTCATTTTCTCGTTTTTTTTTTTTTTTCTTTTTTGTTTTCTATTTCTTTTTCTGTTATTCAGAGTGCATATGTGATAGGTAAGGAAAATATGCATGTGGGCGAGAATAGGTAACAATACAGTTTGGTATGCATAAAAGATGAAGTTCGCAGCCCTGAAATTTGCTCTAGTAACGCTGGAGAAAGAAAGACTCATGAATAACTAAGGCTTGTCGTATAGTGTGGGGTATGTACTCGTATGTATGTACTACAGACATGTGTATCCATAGTGGACTGATCGTAACTCTGGAAAAGCAGTAGCACCGTATCACCAGTGGTACTAGCTAGAACCAGCAACCAGTACTTGCTGACTGTAATAAAAAGCTGCAGTGACTTCATGCACCGCTTTTTCTCATGCCAATTGTAAAATAACTGCGGCGTATGTTTACCGAGGATGAAGTAAACCGCTGGACCCAGTATAAAGAAGCTAATATAGGTACAAATTTATGTACAGGTAAAATACCTAGGTCAGAGATGTAATTTGGAGGTAGGGTAAGTGTACCAGTTACTGACCCTGTTCCAATTATTGACCATTTTCGATGATTTCTGTTCATCCGTGAGTTGTGAAATTATTTAAAAAAACAATTCGTATTCTCCGAATCTCTAGCAACTGATTTGTAAAACGGAAACATTCAGAATTCTTATTACCGATTTAAAATTCAGAAAAACATTAGGGTCAATAATTAGGTCTTAACGGGTCAGTAATTGGTACACTTACCTTATGAGCTTTTTTCTTTTCCTTATCACAAATTACTTTTGACATTCGATCAATTGAGATTTGACGAAATCCTCTGCAGGGTATTCCGTCTTGAAATTTTTCAGCCAGATTTTTTAACCCCGTCTTAATAATTGACTTAAAAAAACTCAAAAATCAAATTACAACCCCGGTTCTCGTAGGCTGTCAAAAAGCTCTGAGAGGTAAAGCTCGGGAATCAAGAAGCGGGTATAACCCTATTTGTCTTGGTTCGATCCAGATTTTGATACGGCTCAGCCAACCAGCCGCCACCAACGGCTATCGCCGAAAAAAAAAAACTGTATCTGACATTCTTGATCGCGATGCCAAGGGATAAGAGAGGTCAAGCCCCATGAAATTCAAGAGATCGATAACTGATCCCTGGCCAGATTCCGGGGTTGCTCAACCAGGTGATTACCGATCAATCATCTACCTGCTGATCTATTCGAATCACCTAATAATTAGTTTTCGAAGAATCATTTATTCTGTTCAAGGGAAAAACGGACACATATGAGTTACCCGTTCGTTTAGCTATAGCAATTACTTTTGTATTAATTAAGGAACCTTGCCACTGTTGTAGCTCGTAATTATAGGCGGCAGTTCGACGAAGATAATGAGGTGTCACAGAGCTCTGTGTATCAAAAATGTGACAATTTCATTATCAGCTGCAGCGATGAAGAAATAACACATTTTTTTACCAGACTTGGGCTGGATAGGTATATACATGTTCCGAAATTTAGCTACGTGTTTGAATTTTTTTTAATCATGTTAACAAAAAAGAAACTGGAACCGAGTTATTTCCTTTGGAAAAAATTCATTCTTCCCCGAATAGGAGAAAGTTAAGTGATAAAAAAATTTCAAAAGCGCTGGGTAGCCCCATAGTTGCACATTTGATGAATACTTTCTAAAAATTGCATCCAATTATCTCAAACGGCGCATCTACAATCACAAAAAATGTGCAAATTAGGTAAAATCAGTACCTATATAATGTATGATAATTCTGTAACGGCTCGGGATACAGAGCTCTACGACAACTCAGTTCCTTAGTTAAAAAAGGATCCTATTGACATGTTGGTAAAAAGTAGTAATTCAATTTTCAAATTGCCAAAAAACCGATACATGGAATTTCAGATTATGGCAGGATATGTGTGTTACCTTTCGCATCCCTGCGAAAAAGAAATTCTGCGAAAAGTCCCTCACGCAAGAACTTTCAACGCAGAAGATTGAAACTTCTTTTCAAAACATATCCTACCATATATTCTGAAATTCTATCCATCCGTTTTTTGATTGGACATTTTTTAGCCATTAAAAACACGAAAAACTGTGTTTTTTACCGAAATTTCAGTAGGGGCGCCCCTTAAACTACCTTTCCATTTTCGACGAGGTGACCGGCCCAGGGTTTTCTGGACTAGCGTATCACGATCTAGGATTTTCATTTCAGTTTTATGGATCGTTGGATGAATTCCCGTTTGCAATTTCGTTGGATCTACTATCGAGTCGTTGTCAACTCTATTTTCCTTTTTTTTTTTCTGAAATTTTCTGTAAAAATGCAGTCAGTATCAGTTCTGCAGGGTAAAACTAGGTAACGATTTAACCTTATGAAATTTCCTCGGTCATTTCTGACCTCGCGACATCCTGTTAGCCCCGAGGTGTCTAGCAAGAGAAGGTAGTAGAAGGCAATTCTGGTAATTGCTGATCCAATCGATCGCCTTCTCCTTAACAGTTCCCTTCTTCTCATACCTTCCTTCGAAATTCTCGCCTTATTGCTACTACCAACCTTTTTCCACCCTCTGTGCTCTCTACACCGTGTACTTACACATCTAGCTACACTGCAGCCCTCTTTTTTGTTTTAAAGTTTCCCTCTCGCTTTTTATTCTATCTCTCTGATATAAAGCAACCCTGTTCTAGATTCGATTGCCCAGAAACCCGACGTACCTGTTACTGCAGTCTCGCCAAGATGATACTAAATGAAATAGAACTAGGTGCTGAATCACAGATTTGTTAAGGAAATCGATCAAACGATGTTTTGTCACATTTTTCGGTGGTTTTCTGGAGGGGGGGGGGGGGGGGGGGGGGTCGTTTTTTTTCGCAGTTTTGATGTGACTCGACAATGTCTTCGTCTTGTAGTTTCAGCGTAAATTAGTCAAACTTTCGCACGACACTTGTACAATTGTATTCAATGTATCCGAGAGAGGGCGACTTGTGCGAATTCATACTGTATAGATACACTGCAGCCTCTTTACAACGCCGATCTTTATCTCAGTGGTGTAAATTAGTTTAAACTACCGAGGGTAATTGCGGGGCTCTTAATTAACGATAAATTAACGATGCCGTTGCAGTTCTGAACAACCAATTTATTCCTTCGTTTATAACCGAAACGGTTTACGTATACGTTTAAGATCCCGTGGACAAAGGATGTAAAAGTAAGAAAAAAAATATATATCGTATAAATTTCAGGAAGGCACTATACGACAGCTAAGTTTGCTTTTTATTACCTTAATATTGTCTAGAATCGATCAAATATTATACTTATGGGACATTTTTCCAACAGAGACGTTTACGATTTTTGATTCTTAAAATTTATCGGATTTTGTTGATTTTTTTTTCTCTCTTTTTTTTACTTTCCAAAGCAATTCGTTTCTGTATCAGTTGTATTTTTTTTTTTCTGGTTTTAGTCCGATGAGAAATGCTGCGGAAGCTGTGGGAAGATGAATAATTTTTGAAAATTCATTTTTATCTCTTCACAGTATGATTTTTTATGAGAGATAGAGAGAAATGGATGGTGACGGGCAATTATGAAGTGTCATGATAAATTATACGTATATGTATATACATACTCAGATATATCCACTGTACGGGGGATAAACCACTGAGCAATTAAATCCCTCTCACGTAGGTACCTATCTACCTAACCTACCTAACCTACCTACCTACCTTACGCCCGCGCCGCTACAAAACCCTTTTCTAATTTCTGCTCCTGCCAGGCTTACTCTCTCTCTCTCCGAATAAGAGCCGTAAAGAATTTATGTAAATTACTTTATATGCAACGGCGCTGCAGGCTTCTTGTTAACTGCCAAGAGTTATACAATTTCTGATTCTCGGCTAAGGAACTCCTTTACACTTCGTAGGTCACGATACACCTAATTGCGTCGTTGGTTACTGAAAAATAAATCTTAATTCATCGTGTTTTTTTTTTTTTTTCTTCTTTCTTCTACGAGGATACCGAAAAAATCTTCTCCCCTGTCAAAAGGAATAAGAAATCTATTCTCTTGATAGAAATGAATCGGAAAAATCAGGTTTCCTCGGAAATAAAAAAATGTCAAACAGATTCAAGGAAATCATTGTTGTTTTTTTTCTTCTTTTGGGGAAAAATCCAAACAATAATAATTTATTCAGTGACAACAAGAAAAAAATATCAATTTTCCTGAATCAAAAAAATCGTGTATTTTGCACTTGAACAAAACAATCGTATAATCTTGTCTTGTCAAAAGAAAGAAAAACGAAACAAAAAAAATTCTGAGAAATGAAGAAAAAAATCATCTATTCCGTCTAGGAAAATCGAAGAAATCATCTCGTTTGTCGAAAGAGAAGGTTTTCACAAATTTTTATCAATTTGGTAAAAATCTATTTTTCGTATGGTATATAGATATAACGAATGGGGTCGCAGCCCGAAATGCAAATATGAAAAAGGGACCTGGGGGCAGCGGAGATCCGCGAGGTTCAACGAAGTGAAAGTAAAGTTTCCGTACGACCGAGACCTTTTTTCAATAACTAGAAATAACCGGGGGTGAGGATGGGGTGGAGGGCAGATCTGGCCACGTTGGTAGGAAGGTAGAAAGGTAGAAAGGTAGGAAGGTAGGTAGGTACAGAGTGTGGCTGACGTTTGTCAGAAAGTCAACGAAGTGTGTTAGCCTCTGTGTCACGTGCTGGCGACACTCCTCACCCTGACTTCCAAACCCAACTCTCTGGTCTCCAATATCAAAACCAAATGTATTATATATATAGATATACATAACCTATAATACGTTTATATACGGCTAGTAGACAGAATTCGCATATCTCCAACTACAACGGGACGTCAAGACTCCGGGATCGTTGCCGACCGGAAGTCAACACGAAATTCAAATTCATTCAAATTCAAATTCATAATTAGCTCGATTTTAAACTACCTTCGAAATCCTCGGAAGTTCAATTCTCGAAACATTGACAAATCTTTCCATTCCCATTGACGCTTTATTTTCATTTTATTTTTTTATTTTTTCCCTCTTCACTTTCTGATTTTTAGAACGTAATGTAGTATCCATCTTGGATTCGGTATCCTTGGCAATTAGGAGGCTTTCGCGAATCCTGTGAAGAGTATTCGTATGTAGGTATATATATATATGATACGTAGGTATGCGATGGTGTAAATACCGTTGGCTTGAAGAGTTAATGAATTTGTGTCGTTCATTAGTCTAATTCACGCGGAATTTATCTACCTCGAATTCTGAAGTGACCCACGCGGTTCGGAGGGTCAGGGACATCGCCCTGGGGTCCTGAGCGAGGGTACATACATACATATATATACATACATAGGTATATATATGTAATATATGTATACCAACGATAAGCCTTATACGTATGTATTCGTTCACAAATTTTACTGGCATTTTGTACTGTTGTTTTTGGATACAAGTATTCCGCGAACGGTCCTCGAGTACCTATTTAGTAATCTAAATCGCAAACATCCGTATCTCGTCCTTTTTTTTTTCTTTTTTTTTCAGGGCAATTATATTCCTCCGTTCATGTTTTATTTTCAGTTCTTTCTCAATTTCTTTCTTTTCACCCCTGAAATTTTGTTTGTTTTTTCTTTTCGTCTTTTTTCTCATGGATAAGGGATATAATTTTTCGAGAAAAAGTTCGAAAATGTGAGAAAAAAAAAAGGGGGATGAAACGAAAAGATGAAGCGAATATCACTTCGAAGCTTCGACTTTGTCTGAGTGTAGAAGAGAGAAAGAGAGAAGCAGGCCTTAGTACCTACCCTACCTACCCTACCTACCCTTCGAATCAGTAATCTTGTTACGTAGGTACGCCATGGCGGGCGGGGGTAGCTATCGATCGCTTGTAATGTCATTTTAAAAACTGTCACACGCCGCACTCGCAATTATTATCATCCGCTAATCCGATTTCTTTACTCTTTCTCTCTCTCTATCTCTCCCTCTCTATCGTATTTTTTTATTTTTTGTATCTCGTTTTTTTTTTCACTTTCTTCATTTCTGTTTACTTCCTCTTGTGTGTGTTTTTTTTTTCGTTCATTCGAAAAGAGACGCGCAGAAAGTTGTAATTTATTTATCCACTTTTTCTTGCTATATATACCAACGTCAAGCTTTGAACAAGTTTTAAATGAAATATATTAGTGTAGCAGGTATCTTTTTGTATTGGAGGCTGATTTAGAATTTTTGGGGAAATTTTAGAAAACAGATTGTTGATTATTTATTCAGTTTTCTGAAAAATAGGATTTTTTTTCTGTCTTCTTCTATTACCTCTCGCTCTTAGGCCTTGTTTGAATTTTGAATCTTTATTTTCTTCAAAAATTGTTCTTTTTCTTCCTGAAAAATTGGGAAATTGAAGGAATGGTTGCAAGATAATTACTAATTTTATCTCAACCTCGACAACGATTGATTTTGGAAAAAATTCGTTACAGCTATTCTGAATAATCTTGAATACAAATCTCCGAGGAAGCAGTCAGTATCTGTCAAAAAATATTGGTATACATGTGTTGTATTTATATAGGGGAGATGCGGGCAAAACGGACACCAAATCGAAAATTTTAAATTAGGGGCAAAACAGGGACGATCAGTCTGAAACTAATAATTTTGTAATAATCAATTTTTTATGATATTTCGACGTGTTTTGTGTCAACAATGATACAAGAAAGAAAAAAGATGAATGAAATTCCACTAAGAAAATTATTATTGATCACAAATTTTCGAAAAACAGTTCCGGGCGAATTTGAGGAAAAATTCTGATTTGATTCGGATTGAAAAAAATTTACGAACAAATTGACTTTGCTTCCGCATTTTATTTTTGTAAGTACCATCAGAAAACTAACACAAGTAGTTTTTAACCCTCCGCCGTCACCCTGCCAAATAATTATTACTGTTGTCACACTGGGGTGGATTATACCCCGACAGTTTACAAAAAACGATTGTAAGAAAACTATCACTCCGAAGAATTCATAAAAAATTGGAGAACATGCTTCGAACCTTCTGAATCATGAACAAAAAATCGATTGAAAAACGGGAAACTGCGACCTGTTAAAAAAAATCATGACGAGGTAAAAACGCAGAACACACATTTCTTCGCTCAAAAAAACGTCTAACTTTGTCAATTTTCAACATTTTCAACTCGAATTTGGACGTAATACTCCTGAGATCTTCTAGGAAAAAAAAGGGTAGGATAGTGTGCGTTCCAAAAAAAGTTGTCCTTCTGACGTGTAAAGAGGGCGGTCCGTACCTATAGGAGAGATTTCAAACCCTAAAGGTATACAACGATTGACGTCTCATTCTCATTTGGTAAATTTTTGTTGTTTAGGCCCAAATTTCGTGCATGGCTGGAATCCACCTAGCTAGTGTGACATGGGCAGGTTCAGAAAGTTAATATACGGGGCCCGTTTTGCGCTTAATTCCAATCTTTTTGTTTCCATGTTCGTTCTGCCCGCATCTCTCTTGTACATATAATGTGTTAAAGTCAGAATAAAAGGGAAAAATGAAATAGAAATGTATGTGGTAATAGAAAAAAATAAAAAAATAAAAAAGAGACGAGAACGAGTTTTCTTGGCTCGCTAATAAAAAGGGTTGGTAGCCGGTGGTGGAAAAGAGATGGTCGAGTGAGGTTAGCTCCCCAGTTACCAGTCCGGGGACAGTCGACTGCAGGGGCAAGATCTTAAAAAGTTTTATCTACCCGGAGCGATAAAAAATAATTGGTATCGGGTCTTTTCACGATCTCAGGCTGAACCAAACCCCCTGCTCCTTCCAGCCTCCCTTGTCCTTCTTGCGGCTCTTTCGGTCGGTGTCGACTTCTCTCTCCTAGTATATATTCTCCCTCAGGGTATTTCGCCTTTTTCATCTTCTCCTTCTCGGTTATTTTTCTCTTCTTCTTCTTCTTCTTCTTCTTCTTATTCTTCTTGTTCTTTTTGAAGGAAACCCTTAAGCCGTGTATATAAATTGTTAGCTTTATTTACTCGCCTGAGTCGTCGACGCCGTCGCGCAAGCCAACGTTGCAGGGTCGGTTATGCGGTTAAACAAGATCTTCAAAGCTCAACGTGTTATAGTCTCAGAATTTTCACGCTATTGCCAGACAAAAATGAAGAAGAAGAAGAAGAAGAAGAAGAAGAAGAAGAAGAAGAAGAAGAAGGATAAGAAGAAGAAGACGAATATAAGGATGTCGTGTGTGGATACCATCATCCTTATAGTCACATGTAAGTACGACAAGAAAAAGAGAAGAAAAATATGGGAAGACGTCTACTGGAAAAGAGAAAGAAGAGAGAGTGACTGAGGCGTCCATATCCGACTGTATCTAGCTTTGTCTTATTTCTCGCGGCTAGCTATCTGGAGACCAACGAACACGAGTCGTCCTCAAAGTCCCTGGAGAATTCTGGCAAGAAAAAGTTCACCGGAAATTGCGTTACCGCACAGGAGAAACTGATATATACCAATATAGATTTATACGTAAAAATATATCTATGTATATGTACTATAACAGGATTGCGTGTGCCAATCGCGCGTCAGTCCTGGCGACTTCAAAACCCGATGAGGGACCGAAATAATAATATAAAACAAAAGACATATATCGGAAAATAGAAGCCAGTATATGTATTGATAGCTGAGCGAATTTCTCACCCTCCTAGATCTGAGGCAGAAAATATAAAAGAAAATTGGTCAACGTTGGGTTGCTTTGGGGTTTTCATCAGCTTTCATATTTGCTTTTTTTTTTCGTTCAATTTCAAAGTCAAGGTTGAATCAATCGGTCAGTCGATTTTATGGGACATGGCAATTTTTCATCGTCAAGATTCAAACTGTGATCCTATAAAGTTCCCGTTTTTTTTTTTGTCCAACCATTTTCCAGAACACAAGAACGGTTATTCATTTTTTACTAGTCGACTGACCAACTCCCTGAATTTGAATCAGTGAAAATTCACTTATCACAGTGAATAGTTACTGGTTTGCAGTTATAAGTAGGCCACTGATTGGTCTCAGTGGTAGACTTATAACTGCAATCAGTGAATTTTCGCTGATTCAAATTTAGCGAGAATGTCTAGTTAAAATTATATTTGGAATGGATGGCATATGGAATTTGAGATCTTCCACGATTGGCTTTTCTGAGTCGTTTTTGACACGAAACATCCGTTACACGATGAGTAGTAAAAAAATAAATCACCGAATACAAATTTGCAGTTAGTCTGAATATCTGTGTCACTTTTCTGCTTTGATACTTTACTTGAAGACACAAAACGCACTCTTTCCTATTCAGGAAACTGATGAATTGAAATTGAGGTATTCATTTTTGTCTCTTTCGTTCTGGGCGATAGAAATTTCAATCGATCACAGATACCTCGTAAAAAATTCGAATGGACGTCACATCCAATCACATGATTGAAGAACTTATTCAAATCAAATCTAAAGGGCGAAGGAAATTGGAGAGATACTAAAATCAAAACGTATCACGTGTACCGAATGTCAAGTAACAATTTGTAAGATGGAAAGTTTTAAGGTAAAAGTGACTCACAAACGAGCTTATTGATTGACCATCTTCCAACCACGAGATTTTTATCTTAGTAATTATTTCCCGGAAAACATGGTTCCTCAATTATAAGCGAGAGATGTTGAAAAGAGTGTAGAGTATACATACCTAATGATTGTTAGATTGATATGAAATGGAATGAAATTTTACCTCAACCGTTTTAATCTTCGTCTTGTATTATTTTTCACAATTTTTTCTTTGTTTTCTTCCACTCCGCTGGTCTCGTTCTTTCTTTCATTTTTTTCCCCCGTTTATTTCTTCATTCATCTCTGCGCAGCATCCCTTGCGGTATTGTTTTCTTAGCGCTTCTATTTTCCCTTCTAACTTTTTACTTTCCACTTTCCACTTTTCCCCCCAATTCTCTTCCTCCCTCTCTTTCTTTCTCTCTCTCCTTGCTCTTTCTATCTCTTTTTCACTTACACACTTTTTCTCCACCGCTTTGATCGTCGGGATTAAAAGCTGCCTGTTAATTGCTTTACGGGTAATTAAAAATACCACTCAAGTACGTATCAAACGATGTCGAACGAGCCCTAAAGACTCGCTTGAACCATCCGGGACGAATGCATCCAGTGGAGAGAGTGAGATAAAGGAAAAAAAAACAGAAAAATACAGGGTATATAGGGAAAACTCGGTGATAAACAACGCGACGCAACGACCGATTTTCTCCTTGATCGATCGGAGATCTTTACCAGTGACAAAGATAATTGATTAATCAATTTCACCCTCACAACCTCGGTCAACTCATCCTGCAGTCCTCCCCACACACACACACACACACGTCTTCTTTTTTCTTCACATATTCAACACCTACGTACTCAGGATCGGAAAATTGTTCATTGGTTGATTAATCGCAGCAAATCTTCTAATGGCTGATTGAGAAAACTCGATCGCACTAATTATAAGGTAGCATTTCAGACTTTAAATTGATGATTGGGAAACTTATGATATTTGAGGGGCGAATTCCGAAAGCTGCGAAGGGTCAAAATTCTGGATTTTTTTTCTACTGACTCACAGATTTTAATGTTAGATTATTTCCCCGAAAGTGTACATAGCCAATTTGAAAAACACCGGATAGAAAAACACCGAAGAATCAAAATTCCCAAAGCTGAAGATCCGAGAAGCCAAAACTTCGAATCTCGTCGTTTATTTGACAGCATTGTCATGAGCTTTCCTTAAATTTACGGATTTTTGGACTTTCTCTGTTTCGAACTTTCGGATCTTTGAGCTGTCTGCATTTCGACTTTTCGGAATTTCGATCTTCTAAACTCTCAAGTTTCTACAAACTCAGGATCGCGTCTCAAATAAATTCGGAATTTTGACCGTTCGGAACTTTTAGAATTTGGAAATCCAATCTTGCTCCATGTTTGCGGTTCTTTCAATTAACAAACATACCCGCTCAAGGGGAGCAGTATCTCGCGGTTGTAAAAATGAATCGTGATCCAAAATCAATTTACTTTTCCACCAAAGTTCATTTTACATCATGATAATCATGTCACTAAAAATCAGTCCCTGCACGAATTGAGGCACATCGTAGGTCCGATTTCACTTTCTCAGGATCCGAATTATTCGGAAGACACGCCATTATCAATTGAATGAGGAAAATTGAATTAAAAAAATTATCATAGAAGATATGACCAATTTTCCGAGAATGGAACATTTCTTTTTCACTTATTCGCATATAACTCAACCTCAAAATCAAACTCTCCAATTTCCCTCATCCAATTTGTGACGGCCTGTATTCCTTCGAATCTTGGTCATAGATAAGTCGAATCGGACCTACGGTGTGCCTGAATTCTTGCGGCAACCGTTTTTGAGTAAGATGATTATAATGATACAAAATGAACTTTGGTGATGAAACAAATTGATTTTGGAGTATGTTTAATTTTCCCAACCGCGACGTACTGCTCCCCTTAAGTCTGAGAGCTGTCAATCGTTTTGATATCACAAATGGAAAGCCTGATTCTGATAAATCATCTGCTCTGCTTTATTACAAAAGGTTTTTTCACTGCGACGTTTTTGGCACAAATAAAGATGAAATTTTTAGATCCTAACTATACGCAGGTATACTTAAGGATAAATGTTGCGAAATCAACGGGACGGTGTGTGGGTAATTTTCCGTACAGCCATCGGTATAGCAATTAACTTAATTAATCGGTATAAATCTCCGCAAGAAATGATAATTAATCCGTAGTAATCGCGGCAAGGATCAGCGGGCCAATGTTTCTCTAAGCTACGTCTTAGCTGCTTTGGAGCCATACCAACCTCATCCCTCTCTTTATCTATCTCTTTCTCTCTCTGTCTCTCTTGGGGGAAATATACCCCATTTTGCGCACCGCCCTTTTCCGCACCCGGTAAGCTTTCGGAGAATTTAGCTGTAATGCCTGTGGAAAGCAGAAATAAGTACAAGTCAAACGAAGCTTTTTATCGCAAAATTTGGAGCTTTTCGATGACTTTTAGTCTTTATTAACCAAAGGGACGTAAAATTATCGATTTGATGTAAAGAACAAATTCCGGGCTTTTCTGAGAAACGGATGGATGAAAGAATTCGGAATTTTCCAGGATCATATAGCCTGTGCTTTGACGATGAGAAATTGCCATGTCCCATTGGGTTGGATCGAGCGAATTGGTTCGGCCGGAGAAAGTCGTAACGTCTTAATTGAAAGGGAAAAAGAATAATCCAAGGCGATGAAGAGTCCAGGATAACACTCAGTCGGCCAATTATTTGAGACGAATTTTCTCGCTGAGTGTTAGGGCGGCTTGATCAATGATTCCGGAGATGAATCCCTACGCCGTAAAGTCTCTGTGCTAAATCAAGAATGACATAGGTAGTAGTAGGTATAGTGCCTGGCCGGATTCCCTCCACAAGTTTGCGGTTAACAGCTCCAGGGGGAGATTTCGGTCACCCAGGAGTTCGATTCGGTCTATAAAACATGCATCCCTACCCTTTTACCTATCCTGCGAAATCCTTGTGGAATAAAACGGTTCAGGTGCGCCCCGTTGTTCGATTAGATTGTTGTAAATCGACCCTATATCGAACGGGGGGGGAGGCCATTCTGATCACACCTTCTAACAAGTAAGACAAACAAATTTTCTCTTCAATTGTCCAGTTTTTTTTAACAAAAAGAAGTTGTTTTAACCACCTCGAACATGAAAAGTTGAATTTTCACCAGATCTCTACGTTTTGAGGTCCAGAAAATCATTGACGACCATTTTTGGATGGACGTCTGTGTATTTGTACGTTCTTATGTAAGTGATCAATTTTTTTGGACCACGATATCTCTAGAAGGAATCAACGGATTTTGATGATTCTGGTCTCAACTGACGCGGTTCTCCATACCTTAGAGCTGATTAGATTTTGGATTTGATCGGTGAAGTGGTTTTCGAGTTATTCATAAACAAAATTTTGAAGGAAGAAAATTTTAATCGCTGATATCTCAAGTACGGATTTACGGATTTGGATGATTTTAATATCTTTGATAGGATTGGCTCCAACTTGAAAATGGCTAAATTTCGAAATTCATCAATGCAGTAGTTTTTTTATTGTTCGAACTTATTTTCTCCTTTTAATTATTAGAATTTTTGACATTTCAGCTTGGAATAAGTTTGAGAACGGGAATTACAAGGGCTGGTCCATGGTCAGCCCAAACTTGGGGTTTCTCATTCACTTATTTATTTTTATTAAATTTTTCCAAACTTTTCATTCCCTCTTTATGTACTTTATACAGACATACTATAGAACCTCGAGTAATTTTACAAGTTCAGAAAAGCAGAATTCCGGGCTATTCGTTGAAGAATTTAATCATTACCAAAGAAGAAATCCGAAGGATTCCACCGGCGGATAAAATAGCGTATGAGGTAAAAGAGGAGAGGCGAAACGAGGAGAGGAGAGGAGAGGAATGGAAAGAGAAAAAAGATATATAGAGAAAAGGGAGAGGAAGTGGGTCAGAAATAAGCAGCGATAGCTGAGGAATTGCTGAGAGGTTGGGCATTGTTCGCAGAATGACCGATGCTCGGGATAAATCCCTTTCCTGACCGTGCCAGGAACTTGGACCTGCGGAAGTGTGTTTGACTATCGGCTCTAGCCAGTTACCAACCTGGCGGCGGTTCAGGGCCCATACCTCTTCACACCCATAAATTTTCACGAATAGGTCAAAGGCGTTTTACGGTTTTAACTACCACTCTTTTCCAGCGTTCGTCCTCTCTAGTCGTCTATTTCTCTCACATGGACAAAGATACCCGGAGAAAGATCGAGACTGGAAATTTTTATCATCATATTTTCCTTTCTGCATTTGCAGGCAATGTGAGAAACTTAATAATTGCAAATATGGGGCAAAGGAGTGAAATTACACTCGATAGAAAGCGAAATTTCAAGTTTATTTAACACCAAGGCTTTGCACAGAACTCTCACTTCTGACTAAATATCCAGTTACCCAATCGAAAGCGAGTACATTGACGGATATCGTTCGTTGGTCAAGGGTTCAGGGTCTAGAACTCTAGATGAAAAGGTATCGTATATATGTATGGTCATCAAAATTGCTTACTTTGAGACCGTGTTCATTACACATGAATGAATCCCTCGTCACAAATGGTATAAACATGACCAAAGTTACCAACCCAGTATGTTAAGGGGAGCAGTATTTTGCCGTTGGAAAATTAAACATAGTCCAAAATCAATTTTTTTCATCACCAAAGTTCATTTTGCATCATTATAATCATCTCACTTAAAAACGGTTGCTGCACGAATTCAGGCACACCGTAGCTGGTCTGATTCGACTTATCTATAACCAAGATTCGAAGGAATACAGGCCGTCACTAATTGAACGAGGGAAATTGGAAAATTCAATTTTTAGGCTGAGTTATTTGCAAATAAGTGGAAAAGAAATGTTCGATTTTCGGAAAATTGGCCATATCTGATATGATAATTTTTTTCAATTCAATTTTCCTCGTTCAATTTATGACGGCGCGTCTTCCGAACAATTCGGATCCTCAGAAAGTGAAATCGGACCTACGGTGTGCCTCAATTCATGCAGTAAATGATTTTCTAGTGATATGATTATAATGATGTAAAATGAACTTTGGTGAAATAATACATTGATTTTGGACCACGTTTCATTTTTACAACCGCGACGTACTGCTCCCCTTAATTATTCAAAAATCTAATCTTTGAACATTTTCACCAGCAGTGATTTGTTATCGCGATCGGTTCAACGACTGATTAGATTCTACAGCAGAAAAAACTTGTGCAACATGTACTTGACGAGATCTCTAGCCGATATAAATAGGATTTTTTTTTTTTTTTATTTTTTTTTGCTTTTGAAGATGCTAGAATAGTTTTGCTTCTTTTTCTACCGGTGCATAAAACGGTCCTAGAGATTAACTAGGAGTTAATTACGCCACAGGTAGATGGTAGCCAGACCAGACCCCTGGGTCTCGTGTTTAGGGCCCTGACTCGGTTCACGTTCATGGGGCTAATCGCGCTAGAGGTAACCGGTTTTCTATCTAGGATAGGAATTTGTCTGGGAACTTGTTTCATTCTGTAATTCGACAATGCGTAAGTATAATCCACAGCGGGTTTGTTACACGTATACATATACCTAATATAGTCGATTCCTCGATTTAGCCGCGAGGCTTCATGAGGTACAAATTTTTTACTGGTTAATATACCAAAATTCTAACTATTTTTATGGGAATTGTCAGAGATGAGATTCGTGTTGGGTATAGGTATAGATATCTACATGTACCTACTCGTTCCTATGGGGCCGTTCAATACCGTGACTGAAATTCTACACTTTAATATACATGTACGTGAAAAGCTCGGATGACTCTTTCTCTTTCTATCTTTTATAGTTGATTATATTTTACACTTTTTATTCCTCAAATCTGCATATCGTTTTCTTTCTCTTTTTCAAGCTCGAGCTCAAGCTCAAGCTCGACGAAAACTGATATTACCATGGCTTGGAGAGGAAATAAAAAATCTTTCTTTTCACCCGAAAAATCCTTCTTTCTTTCACTCCGCAACTTTTGTCTTGAACATTTAGTTTTGCGGTTCCCTCATACTTCCGAAGATATGAAATCAAATACTAACCCTTGACGATTGGCAATGAAATGAACAAAAGAATACCGAATTTTATATGATTTAGGCAAGAATTAGCTAGAAAAAATCGTTGATTTAAAAAATTCTGTCTTTGATTGTTCCACAACTTTCATATGGAAGATTTTTCTGTGTAATTCAGACTCTGGGAGATTACAGGAGATGGAAAGTTTAATCGATGAATCAATCTGCCGTTGGATCGATGAATGATCATTGAAACGAGATATACACCCTTGCAGAAGTGATATTAAAAATCAATTCTTAGACTGGCAGCGCCCCTCGGCAAAAAAGATTCAGGGATACGGTTATATAGGTAATTTGAAATTTCAACCACTGATTTGTTATCGGGGGTAATTTATCTAAACGGTTTTGTTTGCATCCCCCTATCGGATAATTGCCAGGTCTGGTACTAGGTACCTACTTCTTTAATTCCTTACTCACTCCTGAAACCCCACGCCACTGGGGCCGCTTTTCGCGGTACAAATTTACAGGGGAGAAATTGCACCGTGCAATCACAAACCGCGATCTTCATCCCTGGGGTTAATCCCAGCCTTCCTCATTCATTAACCGTTTATTATTCAAATCCATTTCATTTCATTTCGTTTCATTTCATTTTTCTTTCTACTCCCTTTCTTTCTTGAATAAATAAATAAATAAATAAATAAATAAATAAATATACAACTAACTCGTAATAATTTTGAGTAATCTTCTTCAATCCAGAGCACATCTTATGGGTGGCCTACCAGTCAGTTTCCGTTAGTAAAGCCTGGGCGCCTAGGCTGTCGAAAGGAGGAATACTAGGCGTGACCGAGAAAAAAGTCTTTAACATGGTCGATAATGAGCCTCAGCCGTTGTCGCCTATGTTTAAAGGAACTTGAACCCAGAAAAATAACTGGAAACTATCATCAGTTCAGTATAGTATATGAAGGAGGATATACAAGCCCTTGGCTGCACGTGCTGCGGAAGCTTGCTATTAGAAAGCCAGCAGATGAAAATTATCAGTGATCAATGATACGCGTGTCAATTAACTAATTATTTATATCCAGCTGGTCACAGGGTTCCTCGGTATAAAATATATTTCTTTCCTTTTAAAAACGAATTTGAAATCCAGATTGTGAACGAGCGATAGGGAAAGAAAAAAAAATTCTAAAAAAAGGAAGAAAAAAAATGAAAAAAAAAAAAAAAAAAAATGGTTGAGCTTGGCTCTTTTCAACGAGATGGATCAGCGTGAAATAAAAACGAGGAAACGACTTTCGTCCACCTCGCTCGCGAGCGGTCTTTACTGTCGGGATAAAAACCGAATGGATGTATACGTGGAAAGATAGGAAAAGACAGGTTGTTGAGGCGGTGAAATCTTAATGGCTACAAGTTTAAAGATCGGTCAGAGTCAAATCCGTGTATATTTCTTTTATTTTTTATATTCTTTCTTCGTTTTTCTTACTCTGATATCTTAACAAGAAATTTTCCGAGAGATGATCATACATTTTTTGAACAACGTAAGAAAAAATGACTAAAGAGAAACTAAATGTATAAAAAATAAATAATAGTAATTCCGCTTCTTGACTTTCGCGCATAAAATGTGAGATGGCTTCATCCCTTAATCCACGATCTAGTTGCTCCTGGATTCCATTTAGCTAGCTCAGTCACCTATCGCCTTTTGCTGCTGCTGCTGCTGCTACTGCATAGGTTGAATGGGGCTTTGGCTATCCCAGAATCCGCTCTTCTATCGTGCAGCAACATTGGCTCAATAAACCTCACCGATCTTCGTCCTGAGAGAGGCTAGACTTTAGCGTTATTCGCTTCATCTTCATCTTCATCTTCATCTTCATCTTCATCTTCTTCTTCATCATCTTCTTCTTCTTCTTTTCGGTCTTCTTTTTCATAGTATTTTTATTCTCACTTGCTCTTCTCGTTCACGGTAAAATAGAACGAGAGGTGAATTTTGCCTCGTCGAATAAAGGGGCGAGCGGGGACCCTTTTTCTTCCATATACCCATAATGCATTCTGATACGCGGAGCATCAACTACTTCTTCTTCTTCTTCCTCTTCTTTTTCATCTTCTTATTTTTCTTTTTCTTTTTCTTATTCTTATTCTTCGTCTTTTGCCTATACCTTCATCGTAATAATCCCCGAAGGCGATACCTCCGGCCAGAAGTTATGGGTCGTCAATTCTATATAGTCATCCATCCGATGCTGTTATCTGCAGTTCCACTTACGCCTGCAGAATTTTTTTACACCTCAAGATATAGAAGCAGGAAAAAAACAGTACCGAGCAAAAGATGGTACAGTAGCAAACGGAAACGATTCAACTGCCACATTCATTTTCATCAAATACTTCATCTTATCGAAATCTAATTTCAAGCATATCGCGTCCCCTGCTGTCTAAAGATTATAGGTATTCTCGAATGGATGTAACATCTGCATTAAGAGGAGCAGTATGTAGCGGTTGGAAAAATTGAACATAGTCCAAAATCAATTTTTTTCATCACCAAAGTTCATTTTGCATCATTATAATCATCTCGCTTAAAAACGGTTGCTGCACAAATTCAGGCACACCGTAGCTGGTCTGATTCGACTTATCTATGACCAAGATTCGAAGGAATACAGGCCGTCACTAATTGAACGAGGGAAATTGGAAAATTTGATTTTTAGGCTGAGTTATTCTGCAAATAAGTAGAAAAGAAATGTTCGATTTTCGGAAAATTGGCCATATCTTCTATGATAGTTTTTTCAATTCAATTTCCCTCGTTCAATTTATGACGGCGCGTCTTCCGAACAATTCGGATCCTGCGAAAGTGAAATCGGACCTACGGTGTGCCTCAATTCGTGCAGTGACTGATTTTTAGTGACATGATTATAATGATGTAAAATTAACTTCGGTGAAATAATAAATTGATTTTGGACCACGTTTCATTTTCACAACCGCGACATATTGGTCTCCTTAATGACGGAAGATCCTGATAGCGAGAAATGGTAATAGACGGTGTTAGAAATAGTATAGCTATTCAAAAACCACCTTTTTGGATTGACAAGGAACCATTAAACCATAATTTCTCATCAGACTTATGTTATTTTTATCACATTTCTTTGGTCCTCTCATTTTTCCCGGAAGTCCTTTTGTCTGTATTTTGGAAAAGCATGAGTTTAGTCAAGGAAAATGGTGATTTATTCATTACCTGAGCAATGAGAGAGAGACAAGGAGAGAAGAGAGAAAGAGAGGAGTCGTTATTATTTTATAACGCGGAAATGTCAGACGAGTTAGGTTGACATTATCTTAAGAAAGCATTGAGACAGGGTGGGTTTTCGCTTCCTGACATATTAGAGCTTTGGGAATTAGCTGGCATTTTGACAGGGAATAACAAGGAGAGGACTTGGCTTGGTTTTAAAGCCAGAATAGAATGACAATAATTTTGGGAAAAGTTGATAAAAACACGTGGGTAAGTGAACGTCCCAACGCGCGAACCCCTTTCTCTCGGAGAGTAAAACACCCGGGTTATTTGTTGATGGGGACATATGGCAATGCCATCCCTACAGGTATGTATGGGAATGGTGGGTGAATATAGGGGGAGGCCCATGAATACCTTCGAATTGGCTGATAACGGTTCAAATAAAATCGACAGCTCTACGAAAGTCGGAAATCCCTGATCCTGGCTGTAAACCAACGCCAGGTAAACCCCTCGATTGATGTCGCTTGTTTACCGAAACGAGATGAGGCGCGGGAGGATCGATCCGGGATAAAAGGCAAAGGAAATTTTCTCCTTGTCAATAATTCACCGGGCTTTCCCTCGGCTTTCTTTCTTCTCTTCACTCTTTTCCTCTCCATTTTTTTTTTTTTCTCTTCTTTTTCCTTGTTGTTCCTAGTCAAATGTTATGTTTTTCTTCTTTTCTTTTTTCACTCAATTTTCTATTTACTTTTATCCTGGAAAATAATGTAATGTGATGAGAAACACTGCGGCAGGACAAGCCAGGGCAAGGGGCAGGGGGCAGGGGCAGGGGGCATGGCAGGGTGGACTCTGGTGGTGCCCCCACGTTTACCTATTTGCGGATACGTTTTATGGCTACGACTAAGCTTAAAACCGGGAAAGTACGGCTTGTATACAACCGAGTATGTCCCACTTATGGATTTCTTGGGGCGCCATATGGCTCCGGAGTTTCCCGGGTCCCCCAGTCCAGACCATACCATACCCATGCCACGCCACACCAGACTGCAGACTCTCTATTCACGTAAAAGTCTTGTCAGCGGGCTACGTTACTGCCAAATAAAGTTTTGCCGATTTTTCTAATACCGACGACTTTAACGACCCACTCTCTGTATCGATAACTATACATATATGTTAAAGCCATACATTTTATTCTCTCTCTCTCTCTCTCTCTCTCTCTCTTACAAATTATTTTCTTATTTTCCTTTTGCTTTACAGTTTTTATTTTTCTTCTGATTTGTAATTTTTTTATTCTCTTTTTTGTATGTATGCCCTTTTCTCCCTGAAAGTTCTAATTTTTTTCTTCTCCTCGCACTT
The DNA here is from genome assembly GCA_963989295.1 of Ametastegia equiseti. Lineage (NCBI taxonomy): Eukaryota > Metazoa > Arthropoda > Insecta > Hymenoptera > Tenthredinidae > Ametastegia > Ametastegia equiseti. The sequence goes on from OZ022392.1 coordinate 7,417,856, forward strand.
ATACCCCTCGAGACAATTTTCGATTTAAAAAGCTGACTCTGACGTTCTAAACAAGAAACGTCACGCAGGTGCAGCTCGTAGCGCGTGTTCAAATTTTCTCTTTCCTCTTTTTCCAGTTCTCTCTCTCTCTATGTTTCGGTTTTGTATTTCTGTATAGAAAACGTTTTTCGAATTCTCAATGCTTGAATATAATAGGCGTGAGTCGTGACGGATTGGCCATATGTCTTGGAAAAAAAATAAATAACTTTACTCACTCAGCGAGATGATCATTTTGTGTACAATTTTATCAAATGATAGTCAATTCGAATTCACGTGGCAGCTGTCCGAATATACGTATTTTAAAAATACATAAAACTGTTCCTCCTCATTCCTGGTCTTAGAAAATTCCTATGAAAAAAAATATCTTCAAACTCTGTTTTCGATATTCATGAACTTTGAGATCGCGTGTTTTGAAAATTCTATCCGATCTATTTAGCGTATCGTTTATTATACTTTTGGAACCGTATGTTTATAGACAAAGAAAGCCATCTGGTTTTGGTTTTATTCATTTTGTTTATTTTTTTCTTATTGAAATTTGGTCGGTTGTATCAAAATTAACCGTTTAGGTCTTAGGTGGCTAATTACCGGATCAACATCTGTTTAGGACGGCTGCACGTTAATCAACCGCAAGATTAAGTGGATATTATAATATTTTTTTCATCCTATAGCTTCTCCACTGCGTATTTTAAAGATGATAAAACGAGGAAATAAATTTTTCAGATCCTGTGATCCACTTTCCTGAAGCTCGGTATCGAAGTCGACAGCTAAACGATTGAAAATGTTTCGTCTACCTTGGGTAAGTTGATCATATTGTTATTTTACACAAATGACTTAGAGATATTTAATCAGTTTATCAATTAGTTAAATCGTGAATCTGTTTTCCGAAGAAAACCTTCAAATACCTGAAAATTATAAGGGCTTCAAGTTTCTGAAACCAAGAATTCCAACGCACCTATATACATCTAAGGTACAAATTCAGTGGAATTCTATGTTACCTTCTAAGTTTCGCGCATGAACTACGTGATAATTAGCTAAGCTCTAATTACACTTCGAATGTTATTACCTCGCGGTTATTACCAGGTACCCAAAACTTCTCAGTCGTTGGTTATATACATTATATATACTCGTGATTCGGTCAATTAACAGAATAAATTGTACCAACCTCGTCTTTGTGTATTAGATATACCAATCAATCATAATCTCGATATATTAGCCACGTTAATTTTCCTGCTGCACTTCCTGACAATAATTAATATTAGACTAATGTTAGGCTAATAACGATGAAACGATATCAATAATAATAATAAATCGTAAAGATCTTTTTGGGAAAATGATCCGCCTGGAAATGATATGAGTATCGAGAAAAAAAGCTGGGTGATAAGAATAAGGGTCAGAAATCTTGCCGCAAGTGGAATTTATTATAATACCTATCCTGTCTAGCTAAAGGAATATGATGTAGTTCGGTTTATACTCTGTGAAATCAATTTCCCAGTCAGGGAGAGTCTGGGTAGTACACGGTGTGCTGTATAATATGGTAGTTGTAATATTTCCAAAATTTTCGGTCAATTTAACCGCCGTTTGGCATCATCGTCAAATTCTATCCAAGTTCTTTCCCTGCATTGCTCCGTGGATGAAATGAATAGCAAACATACAAGAAATAGGGAAGCGGTATATATAGGACTATACATACATATAGGCACATATATGCCTATAGCAATATACATATAGCAATGCTTGCTGAACCTTAAATCGTTTGTTCGTTCGTTCAGGGTGGTATAGGTAGGTACGAGGGTAGTTTAGGGTTGCGGAAATCTGCTACGAGGGATGTTGCTGGGATCACATAATAACTAACATTCGTGCTTTTTCAAGTATGATCAAGTTGTATAGGTACATGACGTTCTCGACTCGTCGAAAATTAGTCACGTGCGCAGATCTCGGGTTAAAAAAAAAAAAAAAAAAAAAAAAAAAAATTCAAATGAAAACTCATAAAACTACATACTATACGTATATAATTAAACGTACAATAAAGAAAATTTAAAAAAATCAGAAACCTATACATATATGTGTACTTATCATCCCTTGTGCCAAAAAGGGGCGAGTTAATTAACTGGCAAACAATTAAAGACCCCCTTCCTTCCCTATGCTCGTTTCTTATTCGCCCTTACATATATATATATATATATGTGTGTATAACGTCAGTGAGCAGCAAAGGCATACGTACAAATATTGACGAATCGGAATGAAAACGTTGGCTCTCCCTGCACGCTTGCTGATTACGTAATCAATTTTTAAACGCACCCTCAAGCATCGCGAAACGCTAATTGCCAGCTCTGCCTGAATACGGGGGCGACCTTTTTGTTCAGGCACACATTCTGATGAATCGACAATGTTATACGCCATTAGTCACTGAGTTGTAATTTTTTTTTTTTTTTTTTTTTGTTTTCTCTGTTCTTCTTATTACTCCATTTTTTGGCATTTTTTGAAACTTTATCCATTTCAATTGTTGTGTGTTTTTTTGTTTTTTTTTTCAAATCTTTCTTTACCCTGAATCAAATTGATTCGGTATCGATACGTAGATATATACATAAAAATGTGTACGTTTAGAAAAGAATCGGTATATCACTTTCGCGGAGGTGAAAGAAACGGGGGGAAAAATAAAATGTCATATATAAGATGAAGAAAGTGAAGGGGGTGATTTTTGGAGTACGCGTGTGGAGGATGTCGACACTTGAGATCTGAAAGCGTGTTATATATATGTATATACTATACATGGTTATATAGCCCACCAGCTACTTAGCGACAGCTACTAAACTTCCCCATACGACATCTGGGCGACATCAACACTCCTTCTTTCACGGAACACCCCTGGCTTTCAGGCTTCTATTAACATCTCATATTCGTCATATCGTACGTTCGAAAGCCACCCGCTTAAGGAATTGTATATATTTATATATATATATATACCATATACAGCCACGCATAAGAACCGGGTACCAAAGAGGTGAGAAAAAAGATATAAAAAAAAAATTCGGGTTCTAAACAGGGAGCCTGGTACTTTGTATGCGGAAAAAGTCATACGGTTATTATTTCTCTTCTTATCCGCATCCGTTTATCTCATTCCTTTTTTGTTCTACGGTGGGAATGTTGTTGGATTTTTTGTAGGTCAAAATCCGGTACTTCAGGTCAAGAAGTCCTGTGGATAATTCTGATAAGAAAAAAACTTGTTAAAGTTCTTCTGAGTACTCATTTTGTTACAAGGACCAAAAACCAGCTGCTCCTCTTCCACATTTTTGTCCATTTCTCGTAAAGGAGGATTCCATTCCTACTTTCCATTTCCGGTACACATAACTATCGCAGTTTTTTTCAAAATCCAAAATAATCCTTCGGAAAGAGAGAATCAACTAGTACAACTTTTCTGCAGATTAGAAACTATTTTTTTCCATACCATCTCATTCCACTTTCTTCCGTTTATTTTAACTGAGGAAAATTCTGTACGCGTACGCGGAGAAGAGAAAGGGGAAGGAAATTCTGGGGGAGGAAGATATCTTCCGTGAAAACGCGTGGCATGATGATATACTGCTAACGCCATCTTGGATGAACTCGATGGGAAAGTGTTGCTAGACTATTAGCCTGCCAGAGGTTAGATTTAGAGGCTATTTCGATGCTCCTGGATTTGAAATACATTTGCAACCACCACCACCCCCAAACTCCGGAGTTGATACCTAGGGGTTGATGGGAGGAGAGAAATTGCGTGGTACAGAAAACCCTGCCGTGTGGAAAACGCTTCTGAAAAATTCCCATAAATTTTTTTACACGTATGAATAACGAGATCAGTAGTCGAAAACGCCGGAGGTATACGCGAACTTTAATTTCTGAAATTATTCCACTTGGAATCAAGATGATTTATAGTTAAATATTAAAACAAAACTGTATTTTCATCATTCTCGATGATCCGGATATTTTTCATCGTTGAGTCAGTCAAAGAGAGGTGTTCGCTTTTTGGTGCAGCTTGCAGACGTGCGGATTTTTCTATACAAGGATCCTTGAGGCTGCCCCTGATCCTGATGATCAGCCAGAGATGGATCACCGTGATATTGCATCTTCAACCCTATCATCACCCCTACAGCTTCTATACCTTTTTTGAGCTTATGAACACCACGAGGGTCAGATATTGATGGATTGCATTAGAGCTTTGGCGATGATAAGGATGTCTGCCCGTCTGCATACGAGTATATCGTATCTATATATGGATATTTGAGTATAGAATTGATCCATGACGTTTGATTAAGTGCAAACTGTGCCAGAATTTGAACAGCCGTTTTGGTCAAATCACGAGATTCTGAGGTTTTGAAATAGCTTTTTTCATTCTTGGGGGTTTTTTGACGAGTGTAACGAATTTCGAACATTTCTGAACACTTTTTTCAGCAACAATGATTATTCTAATTGTCAGAATTCTGCTAGGTTTTATTTATTACCGTTGAATGAATCCAACGATCGATCAACGACGTTGATAATTCGCCATAAAAGTACAGCATACTCCAACACGAGCTGCCCTAAAACCTGTGGTAATTATAACACATAGTTCAAGAAACTTAGTTCGTTTAATTTAAATTGATCAAGTACTTCAGAAGTGATTTCTTCGTGAAACTATCCCGTAACTATACCTGGTATGAAACTCACGAACTATCAGAGCTCATGCGGTTTAACCAGATGGAAAAAGGACATCGAAATTTTAACGAACCGAAAGAGTTTTTGATTTTAGAACCAAAAAAAAATATCTCCATTTAAAGGAAGAGATGAAAAATTTTGCGAGAGTACTTGATCGTTGAATTGAACATTTATACGTATAGTTTGAATTTACAAAGACCTAATTTACAAAAGTATTTCTCATTCCGTTGCTTTTACCCATTCTTTTTCGGTTTCAACCCCCTTCTACCATTTCACCCTGTAATAGAAGAGCTAGTAACTACTTAGTAGGCGGTGGTAGATCGCGACAAGTTCTTCGCCCCTGCAGTTCTTTGAAGTCCTCACTTTTATACCCTCCCCCTTTCATTCTTCCAACCCTTTTCTTTCACCATTTTGGTATATAATATACTTTATGTCTTCTGTACATACCTATACAGTGATATGTATCCCTGTAATTTATATATGTATGTAGGTATAGATAAGTTTCAATATTCTGAGAACTTTTCATAGTTTTCAAACCCACCAGTCGGTGCCGAGGGAGACTCGAACATACGTTATACATTTCTGTATCCTCTTTTTTTCTCGCGTCATACGTTTCTACAAGTAGTACGTATTTTGAAAAAAGGAAAAATGAGGGAATTTTTGATAGATGGAAAACAGCAAGGGGAGAAAAGGGATGGAAAAAAAAAGAAAAAGAAGTAAAAAAAAAATGAAGAAAAAGGGGGCTCGTAGCGTACGCAAGGGGGCACACGTCTGGTACATGCAATCGAACCTCGCGTGAATGCGGTATCAGCTCTTCGTCTAGTCTCTTTGTCCCGAGGGTGGCACACGTTACTCCCAAGGGAAACAGGAGTACGCGTGTACATACATTCATGTATATATCTACCTATAGGGGAACCAGCAACCAAGAAGTGGAGTCGACTAGTCGAGGCCCTCCTCAAGGAGTACAGCGGCCATACCGTCAGGCACGAGTTCGGCTCTTTGGCTCCGGCCCTCATGAATGCCAACGATATACATCGAAACGTAAAAAAAAGGAGTGAAAAAGGGAAGAAAAAAATACAACACCGAATTGCGTTAGATTAAAAAAATAGAATTTGAAAGATTCAAATACATTTTTATTACATAGAAAAATATTCGAGTCCAAGAAAAACTGAAACTAATAGTTTTTCACATTCTAAAAAAAAAAGTATATTGACGTTTTCGAAGTTTTTCAAGTGTCAAAATTGAGTGAGAATCGTTCTGCGTTTGAAAATTGATTTTTTCAAAGGCGTGGCACCTGAGTAAGGAGTTAGTTTCGTTCATCTTGCCCATTTCCCGAATTACTACTACGTTCAGATGTGGACGTATTTGCTTATCGATCGCTGAAAGATAAAAAAAAAAAAAAAAACAGAGAAAGAAAAAGTAGAGAAGTTTTGCGTGATGCAAAAGCGAAGAGATTCTGGAGTGGAGGAGAAAAGAGATGAAAAGGTTAGACGTATCGTTCGGAAGAGAGTTGAAAAGGAAAGTACGTAAATTGAAATTTTATCCTAAAAGGTCTAGACCTGCAGAGTCGTACCTTTCCACCAGTCGAATAAACTGTTCGATAATATATACCTATAGAGTCTCGAATCTGAAATGCAGTTGGAGAAATTCAAGAATAAATCGCTTTTCGAATTCGGATAATTAGGGTAAGTGTACCAATTACTAACCCTTTAAGACCCAATTATTGACCCTTATATTTTCTTCAATATTGAATCTATGATAAGAATTCTGAATGTTTCCGTTGTACAAATCAGTTGCTACAGACTCGGAGAATACAAATTGATTTTTTCGATGATTCGAGAGCTCATGGATAAAAAGGAATCATTGAAAAAGGTCAATAATTGCGACACGGTCCGTAACTGGTACACTCACCCTATAGAGAAACAAATTACTCTAAAGTAACGTCCGTCGAAGCTGTTTCATTACAAAAATAATGAGAAATGAGATTCTTTCGAAAGGGGGAAATTCCTACCAATCGATCAATCGATCGATATATCGTATTGAACTTGAATATGAAAAAACGTGAATCAATATGTGTGAAAAATTTGATTTGGAAAAAGGGAAAAGGAAATTCTTTAGAGGCTTTCAAAATAGGAATATAATTGTCGATCGATTGATCTGGCGATCGTCGAGGCTGAACGGAACGAAATACCATTACCCTCATCCGCAGGGTTTCCTTTGAGGAAACTTTCATACTTTGATGCCCACCGACAGAAATCGGGGGGTCTCTTATACACTGGAACCCGCCATAAAAACAGATGTTGGCGGGGCGGTCAATGGCGCGTTGCAAGGGATGAAATACGCCGCGTCAAGTCAATACGCACGAAAAATTCACATCCACGCACACGGATACGGGGAAAGAAAAAAGAAAAAAAAAAAACCTTTCGGGTATAGAACTTACATAAATATACATACCTACACAAGGAGACGTATAGATCCACGCATACGTGTATAAATATATATATATATATATATATATGTATGTATAGGAACATCTTGATTCAGCAGATATTTCCTTTTTCCCCAAACAAGACGCCCAGTTTGCCCCCTTCAACAGACATCCCCCTAAAGCTCGGTGGATCATCTGGAAAACATGGTGATGGCTTTGGAGATTTCGACAGACCGCACGGTCATATCGGATGCATTTATTCGTCCGCAGCAGTGTGATACGGACGTTTATTAAGCTCTTTCGTGTATGTCTCTACACGGGTATTGGTAAAATGTAGATGGAACAAGTATAGAAGAAAAAATAAAAGAAAGAAAGAAGAAAAAAACCATCGAAATCATCCCTTTGGAGAACTTTTTCAAAGTTTCAAAAGTTCGTTACCGATTTGTCTGTTTTTTTTTTCTCTCTTCTTTCTTGAGTTTCTTCTCAAATACTCTGCGATTTATGCAACTGTATACACTTCCGTAGATGAAAAAAACTGAAAAAAGGAATTTTTAACACCGTGTTAATTCGGATTTTGAACTCGAAGAATTCAGATAAAGATTTTTCAAAATCTAGGGTGGAGTCCGCTTATACCCGTTCGCGCATTTTCAAATCTGATGATTTTTCAAATGATATCGATTCTTCGATCCCGTAGATTCTGGATCTACCGGCTTGATCGATGTTTGATAAAAACTCTCAAAATAATTCGATTTCGAGAATTTTCAAAAATCTGGAAAGTACGCTCTCTAAAGAACAAAAATCATCAAAATCGAACGGTTTGCTTAGAACCTGACTGCGATCTGCCTCCCTTGAATTCTGGATTTCACTTAGTCGTCAGAAACGAAAAAAATCAATAAAATCAATCAATCAAAAACCCTATAGAGCGTGTATATCTAAAAAACGACTGAATCGTAGCCCGGAAAATTCGTTGGGTTGTTTTTTGGTGTGCGTATAGTTACACAGATGTTGGAGGCCTCTTAGATTAGAGAGAGGGAGTGCAATGATCACGTTGCATTAGTCACCCCCTGGCTCGAGAATCTTGAATTCTTTTGGACCCCAAAGGCCCTTGCGGATGGTGGATTGCGCGTGGGGACATCTTGGCCTTGGGGAAGCTCGCGTTGGGGGTTACTCAAGTACCTCACTAAAGGGGATGAAAACCGGAGGCTGCGGGGAGGCAGGCAAGCAAGAAGGGAGGCCTAGACTGGGCTGGCGTGCATTTGTTGAAGTCTAAAATCGATCCAAGTACAGATATATACAGTATATACGATACATACACACACATGGATACGAATTCTATAAGTTCATATGTATTTATATATGTATATCTACATATAAGAATTTCATTGCCACCAATACGAGAAAACCTGAGCCTTAATTTTTTTTTGTTTTTCTTTTTTCTCTTCCTCCGCCACAAAAAGTCTTAGATATTTCGAATATGAACAGATTTGTCAGGATAACGTATGCTAGCCGATTGCGAATAGGGGATGAGCAAATACTTCTCCGATACACATAAATATAGGGGAGTGGTGGGCAAAATGGGCCCTCTAAGGAATTGACACTCTAACAGTAGAGGTTTGAAGCAATGTATCGGCGAATTCTCACCAAAAAACGATAGCCTAACCTATTATGCCGAGTGTTGAACGCTCTTATCTGAAAAGTTCAAAAATTACAGGCAAAATGGCCCCCTGGAAATATTTTGGAAATTTGTCAAAATTGAACAATTTGATTTTTCGCGCCCTTTCAAAATTATGCATACTTTTCTAAAGTTACTTCGAGGGCGTTGTAGAGATTTGGTCAATATTGATTTGATGCTGGAAATTTGCGAAGAAAAATAAATAATGACATTCAGAAAGCGTTTTTCAATTTTGAAAAAATACTCGACACATTTTCAAGGGTGCCCATTTGTCCCGTTTCTTCCAAAGATGTCAAGATATACATATATAGTTGATTTGGTGTTTAAAGTTTGCTAGAGCACGTGAATAATAAACGTTTTTCGATTTTGGAAAAGTATAAAAAATTTTCATTGGGCCTATTTTGCCCGCCCCTCCCCTATATACATATTCATATACGTTTATTACGTAGAACGTGATATATTTCATTGCAATTACAATTTTTTTCTCTCTGTTCTGTTCTTTTTTTTTTTTTATCGTTCTTATAAATATACTCATATCTCTCCGATCTTATCACCCTCTTCCATCTGCTATAAAAATTAATTGACAAAAAAATTCCGGATTTTCCATCATTGAAAATTTTTGTTTTTTTTTTCTCAAATTTTCCTCTGTTTCTTTTCTATGTATTTCTCTTTGCTGGACGCACAATATATTGAGAGAATTGTTACCACGATATAGAAACGTGTTGAATATCCTTACTGAGCTGCGGTCGAGTAATTTTTCATTTTTATTTTCATCCTCCTGTATTTATGTGATTATCATGATTATTATTTTGCTCTTATTTCTTTATTTCCACCTCTTTTCTTACAGACGTGTGTATTCAAGTGTATTGCCGGAACATCCCGTGGGTTTAGAAAGAACTGTATATACCGTATATAGACCAGAGTCCGGAGGGTAGCTTACACGTTGATGGGGGGGGGGGGGGGGGGGGGGGTTGAATAAACCATGGAGTAAAGAGAGGAGCGAAGATTTTAATTTTTCATTCACGAATCGTACATGGTGGTCGTTTTTTTTTTCTTTTATTTCTTTTTTTTTAATTTTTTTATCGTTAATAAGAAACGGTAAAGTTTGAAGATTCGAACAAAATGAAAAAAAAATAAAAATTCTCCACCCTTGAAAATGATCCTCATTATGTATAGGTATTATGTATTATAGGTATGAGTATTGGACTTACGATATTTTTTAGTCATAAAATTTGACGCAATAATAAGGCGAGGTGTGAACCGAGGCAATAAAAATGTAAGGATAATTTCTATACCGATTCATAATACGCGGGTGTAGGGGGTGAAACGAACCTGCGGGGTACTAAAAATCAACGGAATTTACACATAAATTGAATTCACCGTTTCTACTGCCATTTGCGGGTTCCTTTGTAGAAACCAAGCCGAACCTAAAGAGAGGAGAGAAACCCGACCGCTTATTATTCATAGATTTTAAGCTCTGTCCCTGTATTATAGCTGCTTTGTCGGACGGATTTTTATTTCATTTTTTTATTTTCATTTTTTGGGGTTTTTTTTTTCTTGTTTATTTATTTCTTTTTACTCTTTTATCAACCCCATATTATAGACGCCTCTTTCTTTCTTTTTCTGCGCCGTGGGGGTCGCTACGGGGTTCCTAAAACCTTGTGACTCTGTCCCCATAGACCCACCTGGGACTATAAATTACCCATGAAATACGAGCTTACGACGACTGCGATGTATGTAATTTGAATTGATGTGTCCCCGCGATTAATCGCGAGTAAAGACGAGTGATCGTAAGAAATAATATAACGAATAAAAATTCACAATTATATATATACTTGAAAAACGTATATATTTAAGGGATGAAAAATTGTCGATTTGTACAGTTAAGGGAAGGAAAATTCAAACACCGGTAATTGCTCGATGTCTGAATTTTTTTTATTTTGTTTTTCCTGATTCTCTTTCTGTGTTTCGACATTTTTCAAGACAGAGAGGGAAAACAAATCGCGCACAATGCGTATCAGCCCTGTGCAGAGTGACGTTCATTCAAGCCAATCAGAAAACAATGACACAATACGGCGGAAGTTGTCTACAGCGACGGGGGCCTCGATGCAGTGTATCGAATTACGAACGATGAATGAAACGATTATGAATTCATACGTGTGTGTTATAGGAGAATATGGTACATATACATACCTCTCTCACACATATATATATGTATATCGGCAAACGCGATTTGTAACGAAAGGAGATTCAATTGTTCATTTTTTATTTTTATTTTTTTTTTTTCATTTTTTTCGTATGTACCTACGTGCGTCAATTTTCCGGGAAATGACGGGTTTTCCAGATTTCGGATTTTCCATTTTTCATTTTCATACATGTGTACTTATACCTATATGTATGTGACGTACAATCATCCGGGTATTTTCATCGCTTTACTTTATTCCATTAAGCTGTAACGGATTAATTTCGAAGAGATCTATACTGGCAAAACAATCACGTTTATTTAGTTTCTAAGTGAATGTTATCGAATCAAATTCATCTCTCAAAGGCTCGGTGTTATAATTTTTGGCGCCCAACGTGGAGCGCCAAAAAGCTACCCCTGCAGGCGATTCCGAAGATTGTTAGGTAAACGACACAGGTGCAAAAATCTCGATTCTCATCAAATCTTCATATTTCGTGGACCAAGATATGGAAGTCTTATTCATGTTTCACCTTGGGTTCTTCCTTCTTCATATTGTGATCAGAAAAATAAGTTCGATATTTGTTTTCGAATTGATCCTTGAACTCCGATATGATGTGCAGTATATGAAATCCACACGAATTTAACTCAGACGCGATTGCATGATCATTTGATTCTAAAAATCTGTGATCCTAATTACCAATCGTCTCTAAACTTTTTGATGGGTCTAAAAAAATTTAACATTTTAGCTTAGGGAACCCAAAAATAAATCCGATTCCCTCGTACATGAAAAAAAATGTGTTATTTCTGGCACTTGCTGAAAATCCATCCAAAAATCAAAAGAATCAAATTTTATTTTTGAGGACTGGAAGTGCAGAAGTTATGAAGATCAAAATTGCTCCACATATCAAACCTGCGTCAAAATTGCGGGTAACTCGAAATTTAGTATCTTGATTGTTTTTACCTATTGATGGCCAAAATGTATCGCAAAGAAAGGACGATTGGGGTTTTTCTTTGTCGATTCAGTTATACTTCTCGTGTGATTTCGTTGCGGTAGGGTAGGGGGTAGATACAGAAGGAAAAGCTGCACAGCAAGGTTCGCTGAGAAATATGCGTGCAGCGAGCTGTGGCCTAGGATCAATATTTTACTTCCGGTAGTATTAGGGGTCATGCCAGCCAGCTCGCGGCTGGTCCTGCGAGAAAAATGTTATTATACCTGCGGCGAAGCCGAGGTTGAACCACCGCAATATACTTTTATTTCGGTCTCTTTTTCTCTCTTATGCTCTTTGTTCAGGAGCGTTACTTTCTGCTTTTCGTTGCTAATGAAACTCACCCCTATTCTCTCTCTCTCTCTCTCTCTCTCTCTCTCTCTCTGTTTCTGCCTCTCTATGTATACATAGTTATTGCATCGTTTTACTTCAGCTTCCAAATTGCAAACAGCATATACGATTGATTCTGAAAAGAAATATGGAATGAAATCAGAATAAAATGAATTCTTTGTGGCCCAAACTCTTGTTTTATCGACACAGAAATCGAAGAACTAAAACGCGATGATTTACTCTTTGCAGGAAATCTCGACGATTTTTTCCGGATATCTTCTTTCGAATCTCTCTTTGGTTCTGTTTTTTGTTTGTTTTTTTTCCTCTTCTTTCCAAGTAGGCATGTACAGATTTTAGATATATTGAAAACCGACGGTCGATTATAAAGAGTTCAAGTTTCACGAAATTCTGACCGTCGAATAAGCTCAATATGAGATTTTCTTGCTATACTTTTATTCAAATGAACATTCGGAACTTCAGGCGCATTTTTTTTTTTTAATCCAACGCCAGAGAATCTTTGTTGATTGATGGAAAATAATGGAAAATCCTGTAAAGTTTCCACTTCTGTGAAAATTTTATTGATTCGATTTTATTTTTATTTCTTGTAACTCGAGTAATATTTTGGATTCTTTTTTTTCTGTTCTTTTTTTTCACTCCGGCGCCTGAGAATCGCGCTTAATTCAGTCGACTCGTTCCCTCCTTGTAAAGAGTCCTCTGATAATTTCAAATTACACCCTCGGTAGCCTTTTCATTATTATTTCAAAAGCTCTCAACGGTCCTACGCGCGGTTGGGGGTGTTATGGGCCGTACTTCGAGGAGGAATGAAAAACGAAAGAAAATTTACAAGAAAAAAAAAAAAAAAAAAATGATAAAACAAGGGAAATAGCGGAAAAAGAAACGAGGGTAAATAGAAAAATAATTGATAACCCAATGGTTTTTTTCTCTCGATAGAATAGAAATACACGTAAAAAAGAAAGAGAAAAAAAAAATTGAAATAAATATGACGGAAAATGCTTTCACTTCAATATTTTTACATATACGTCTGCTAAAAAATAAAAGTGCGATGAAAGGTTTGCACCGCAATATTATTTCGAACATTCTCTTTAAGCGAAGAATTCTTTTACCAGAATTCTTATCTTCCAGATTCGTGGGGCGGTAATTACGAAGGGGGTTGAGGCGTTAAATGTAGAGACGCCATGTTTTTCTCCTTAATCGTTCTGGTCGTGCTTATCGTCGGCCTATTTTAATACGTAATAAGCGTATATCTTGATGCTTTATGGATAAAACTATAAAATTTTATTAAACTGCTAAAGCTAGCGAAGTGAAAAAATAAAAATAAATAAAAAAATTTACTCCAGTTCTTCAGCGCGCGGGTAAAAAATTTGGGAGGAAAATGAAACGAAAGAAAAAAAAAAAGTGATAAGAAAGAGACAAAGAGGAGGAAAAAAAATTAATCGACGTGATTCGTGGTGTAACTAAGAAAGAAACTAGGCGCCTTTGCCTATATATATCTTTTCGAGTAAGAAAGTCAAAGTAGAGGGTAAAATGCGAAAAGACGCGCAGGGTCCTGCAAGGGTAATTTTACCGTCGCGGCGTTGAAATCCTTAGAAATTAATTAAAGAAAGGATTCAGGCGTTATCGTTAGCAAGATAATTGGCCAGAACCCGTGGGAACTTGAAAGCAAGACCGATTGCTGGTTGCCAATGGAAAGCAGGACCCTAATGAGTCTAATTTACTTAAATGTTTGCTAATTAATCGCTAAAAGACAGTCGCTTACGCAAGCACTATTCTTCCTCCCCCGACCAACTAATGTAAACGTTCTCTCTCCCAACCCCCCAACCCCCCAACCCCCCTTGATTTTCTTTCTTTTGCCCCAATTATCTCCGTTTACTTTTGTTAGAGATTTTTCCCGCAAAAATGGCTTCAAAATCTCGATATATCTCATATTTTTTATATAGGAATTACCTTCTTCTCTAGAAAATCGAATCGCGGTTAAATTTGAAATCTTCGGAATGATTAGAGGATACCTATATGAAATTAAAAAAAAAAAAAAAAAAAAAATGGAAAAAATCTCAACCCACACGAATTTTTTCAACCCTCGAATCTCTCCCACTATTTCTTTCCTTTACCCCCTCAGTTCCTGAATAACAGCCTAGAAAACAGGGAACTTACCCAGGGCTGGAGGGGAAACTCCTATCTCCTAATGTGTTGATATCCGCGAAGGCGGGCCAGAACTTCTTCGAGACGATATCGCGGACATTAAAGTCCCATCAGCGCGGGTTACAGGGGTGGAAGAAAGAAGAAGAGAAAAAAAAAAATAAGAAAGAAACAAAAAAAAAACAAAAAAAACAGCGAAATAGGGGTGCTTCGAAAAAACCATGGGACATAGAAGATACCGACTATAAAAATGTATGGACAAATATATATAGGTACCTACTTTTTACTTTTCATCACGTATAGGGAATAGAAAGTATTGGTTTCATGTCAAAAACAACTTTAGTCAATTAAAAAAATTACCTACTTTTCAACACTTCAGCGTTCGTCTAGCCCAACGTTCTGAAAAAAGCTAAACCAAAAACTTTGAAACTTGAAGAAAGAAAACAATCAAATATATGTAATGCAAAGTCCGGGGAAAACCATATGTCGATCAACTATCCGTTTGAAAGTGGTACACAAAATAATTTCAAAAAAGAGCCAAAAATAGAATAAAAATGAATAAAATTGGTTTTTGAGGAAGATGGTGTTTTTGGCCGGGTAACCCGATGGTATCTACTTATATATCCCGGGTTGTCGGATGCGAAGATTAGGGCCTCTGATGTTTATGAATACAAATGACGTGGTCCAATGATGCAGGGCTAGCCGGGTAGCCCAACAAAGGGAATCATTAATTCTAGTTGCATCAGAACGATCCAACGTTCGCTCCTTTCAGCCAGGGGTCTCTTGATTGATTCATTTTCACCCCCTGTAAACCCGGTGTAATGTTATTCAAGGTTAATTCATTCCCTCTCTCTCCCTCTCCGCAATGCCCATAGTATTCTTCGAGCTTCGAACTTCGAACTTTGAACTTCGTGGGATGTTAACAAGAGTTGGCTATATCTCTCGTCTTTACGCGTCTGCCTATGAGAAACGGTGGACCCTCGAAAATCTGTTGAAAAGATTTTTTATTCTTGGGATTCTGAAAAAAAAAACCATTGGAACTTATAGAGTCTTCATCTAATTCATGCTTTTTGAGTTTCGAAAATATACGAGAATCGATGCAATTTTATTAATATGTATAAATTTCGCACTACTCGGATTCAATTCTTGTTTTTTGTTTGTATTTTCGTATTTGCCAGAAATTTTGCAGAGCTTGAATTCCTTTTTCAAAATATGAAAACCTCATTTTTTAGATCCATATGCTTCCTAATGAATCACGATTAGGCTTTCCCCGTCAGCAAGGAAACGTTGTGTCGAAAATTTAGCAAAAAAAAAAAAAAAGAAATAAAAAAGGGGGAATAAGCGCGAAGAAGAACACGAAAAACAACCACGAAAATCGATAAATTTTCAATAATTTATCAAATTTAATATTATCACAAATTCCCGATCTCCATTGCGACTTTTTCTTTACTTTTCAGATTCCGTTTCGATCTCACGTTGTTTTTTTTACTTCGAGTTTTTGTTTCTTTTGACGTAATAATTTAACCATCGCGATATCAGAGACCAATAGGATCCAAAAAAATATGTATTTACGAATAGAATGGGAAGTTTCATAGTTTGAGAATGGAATTCAAGCACTGTGAAATTTTTCATCGCAAAGTAGATATATGTACATACAACGTGCGAGAATGTTGAAACTGAAAGAAGAAATATAAATGGACTGAGCAACCGCATGGGCAACTCCTCGGGAATTTTTTCCGAACAAAAAAAGTGAAAAAAAAAAACAACAAAAAAATGAATTCAGGGAGATATTGAAATTGTTAACTGGTTCAAGATTGAACGGTCGCTTTATGAGCAATAGAGGAAGTAGGAGCAGCCCGCTTGCCAGGGGTTGCAGATGACAATCAGTACCCTGCGGAAATCGGCTTTTATATATTAGCAGGGCTCTCCGCAGTTAAGGCCTCTAGAATTTCGAGAGATCCTTAATTAATCCCTCTTGTCTCTTGACGGGGAATCTTATTAGAATTAGGTTAGTCGTAAACACTCTCCCGTAATCTTGAACCACCACCCGGGCTTCCGCAAGTCTCACAGTTTTCCGTTTATGCAGGTTGCCTGCTTTGCATTAGGGTTCTTTGATTTGCAAAATTTTAAAATAAATTGGGAGGTGAAATTAGTATCGATATTTTTATAGGCTTCTTCATTTCGTGGCGTATAAACTTATCCGAATTTTATATTTCTTTTCAATTTTCTGAGGGTTGAAAGAATTCTACTATTCTACCAATTTTCGAAAAGCATATGAATGGTAAAATGGATCTTAAAGACTTCAAGGGTGTAAAGGAGGCCTTTGTGCCAGGGGTACCAGGGCCCCTAAACGCCTCCGAAAAACTGTCACGGATATCAAAAACAGAAACTAGTGAAGCGTGTTAAAGTGTGCAGTAAAAGCAGCAGCAGCAGTTTGAAACGATTTAACCCAGGACATCTGCCTCAAAGATACATTTCGCTTAATAGGAGGCGTGTTTTTTGACAGACGAGTTTTTCTCCCGAGGGTTAAAATCCGAATGCAGCTTTAGCCACCGCGAATTTTTACCTCCGCCATCAACCAGGTTGAATATTATTCGATAAAAGTTAGTCAAGGCTCGGTTGGCATCGGCAAACTCGTACCGGGAAAGCAAATCTTATTTTTGGGGGGCTTTTTCTTCTTCATTGCAACCTCCAGGAAACGAAGAAGAAATAGGAAATTTTTTACCTTTTTTTCTGCCCTCAGCGTTGCTTCAATGTTCGTCGAGTTTTACGGATTCACTTTTAAAGAAGTTGCAGGAATGTAACTACATTGCGGCTACAACGTGGGCACAAATCCCTTGGCAGAAATTATTCGTTCTTAATCATATACTGAGCTGTATTTTCTAGCCAAGTTTCAAGTTTTTTCATCGTCTTCGTATCTCGTTTATGCCAGCTGCGCGGTAAATCACGTCTCAAAGACTTGAGCAATTTTGTATCATTTTTGTTGTTGTTTTTTTCATTTTTGTATTCTTGGAGAGCTTTTCTCGAACGACCTTTCTCACTTTTCCGTCTCAAAAAGTGTACAGCTTATATATACGGACACAAAGATCACGAAAGAAAATAACTCCCCATGGACTCTGAGCTAGAATTTATAATCGCAGGATTCTCTTCGTCTACCATTCATAGTCTTTTAGAATAAGGCAAAAAACCAAAAGAAGAAAACATATAAGGTTCACCGCCACGTACGTTTCACGGGGCAGAAAATATTTGATAACAATCCATCAGGAAGCAATCAAAAACCAGGATCTTGTACCAGCACCATGCGACGTCGCGACGCCGGCTGCATTCAAATTAGAAGGATAAGAGGAACCGTGAGTGTCCTGGAGAATTTCCTATACCGAGAAATGCACCGCTAGACGAAAAAAGAAGAAAAAGATTGAAAAAAAAAAGACAAGATTATCTGTTTTCATTACAGTTTTTTTTTTTTTCCTCATTTTTTCTTTTTGGTTTCTTCATGGTTATTATTTTCTTTTTCTTTTATGGAGGAGAGGGAATTTCCCGTTTGATTTCGGTACCGATTTTTATATCAAGGGTTAGTCCCGTATCTTTCCGATCAAAGGATAAATAGGACGTAATCTTACCACCCGTGAATTTGCTGCTGCACCGTGTATATAAGGGTTGTCAAGTGGATATATAAGATGTCGAGCCCCAGTGGGTCGACGTCGCGACGCGGGGTCAAAATTTAGTGTGATAAAGCGTATATATTCCGCTGTCAAAAGGACAAATTTGAATAACGTCATACCCCACGGTATTACAAACTCGTTTTTGACCGTCTCGAAGAAATTAATGTGTCCGAAATGAAATAGAGGACAAGAAGAAGAAAATCAAGTGATATAATTTGTAGTTTTTTCGATTTTTTTTGTTTTTGTTCTCGTTTTTCGGAGCCGGACATAAGTTTTGTTCGAATTTTTTTAACGCATCAGGATCGTTCTTCACAAGGCAGGTATATAAAAGCGAAGTCCAGGTGCATTTCGATTCTCACCTCACGCCCAGAAGGACTAGAAACTAGGGACTGAGGGCTGAAGGGCTCGGGGGATATCTGACCTGCGTCCATGGTCCGGTCTTTGTCAGTGGATTTTGAGTTTGCCCAAAATAACCAAAATTGTGGAGAATTATTGAAAAAGAAGTTTCTACCCTGTGTATAGTGGCTGCAGGTATAGCACCTACCCCAAACCGTGTCAATATAGTAGCCATTGTGCCAGAAATCTTGACGCATGTATGTAAGGTACACACAGTTCATGTGTGCGATTTTATTGTGTTTAAAAAGTTTTCAGATTGTAGGTAAGCTCGGCCGGCCCTCAGAGGTTGACTTTTCGGTTTTTCTCTTTTTCTTCTCTTCTCCTCTCTTCTCTTCTCTTTTCTATTTCCATTCTTTCGCTTTCTTTACAAACGACTTTGATATCGTTTCTCTTATTCCTACGCCTGGTATAAGGAAAAGGGGAAGCACCGGGCACCAGGTGTCGTCGTAGTTTCGATGGCGAAACGGTTTGACCGATGCTATGGTATATATGCCTTTTTCTTTTTTTTTTTTTTTTGTCGGGAAATTCCGGCCAGAGGAAATCTTGTTTGTATTGAATAAGAATCGAATTCGTATCAGCTGAACAAACTTCAACGAAATCCTTCTTTACATTATTTTTTATCTTCAGTTTTGTGCATACTAAAGATTGCCCACATACATTTTTCTTCATTTTTTAACGTCGTTACATTTTGACATATAATTTTTTTTTCATTTTCATTCAAAATCATTTTCAAGTTTTTTTTTTTTTTCGTGTTCAATTTTTCTAGTGAACTGAAAATT
Source organism: Ametastegia equiseti (assembly GCA_963989295.1). Taxonomy (NCBI): domain Eukaryota; kingdom Metazoa; phylum Arthropoda; class Insecta; order Hymenoptera; family Tenthredinidae; genus Ametastegia; species Ametastegia equiseti. Next base: position 7,437,155 of record OZ022392.1, read on the forward strand.
TCCGACAAGAATTGGTTCTTTCTATTCCTGTTTTTTGCCAAGGTAATTTATATTCTTGACAAGATTTGATCCTTCGTCTAAATTTTTTTTTTTTTATATTTATGTATATTTAATAGATTTTAGCTTCTGTCTAACGGTAAAGAGGGAAGTTAAGCCTGCGCTGCCTAGTGGGAAGTAAGGTACGTCGTTTTATCCTCCCCCAACCATCTCGAAATCTTAGAAAAATATTTGCTGAAGAGTGGGCTTTTCGCCGGGCTCTCGGAGTTACGCGGGAGCTTGTTCGGTAAACAAAAACAGTAAAACTTTAACACGCGGTTAACAAAGGTCTCGTCGAACCAAGTCAAAGATTGTATACCCATGTATACATTCATGCCTGTATAGGTACTACAGCTTTGGCGAAAAAGGTACTGAAAAATTCTCCGCCTAAAGCCAAAACGTCAATTATTTTAGGCAAAATATAACAGTCACCTATATACGAAAGATCCTATGAAAATAGTTGCTCAAAAGATCTGAAATCACCTGCCTGATGAATAAATAGCAATAAATTTTTCATGCAACAGTCAACTTTTATCCTTGTTTTGGTAATTTTTGTCAAAAAATTGTGATATTTGTACTTTTTATTCTTCATTTTCTATTATTGTACGTGAATTCTTTTCGTTGCTACGGTTTTTGGGTGTAATAGGACGAAATATTATTGAAAAATTTATTGACCGTGTGCTATGTGTGACCATTTAGAAATAGCCCTCTATATGTATCTATATGTAAGTATGTATGTATATTTTTTTCACGAAACACACCTGCCTCAGTTTCTCTTTCTTGGGGTTTTTTTTCTTCTTCTATTTTCTTGCCCCTGTAGCTTTTATACCTGACTCCTTTTTAGCAATTAAGAAACTCTAATTTAGCTGGCATTTATATCTGAGTTAGATCTTAGGTAGGTATACAGAAACTGGGCTAGACCTTCATCTGAAAAACTTCCTCGACTGCAGCTATACATGTTTATAAAATACAGTCGATATAGAATTTTAGAGGCAAGATAAAAGGTTAGAAAAAGACTGAGATGAGATGGAAAATTTATGAATGATTCGGAAAAATCTGCGCATATTAAGCCAGAACAGGAAGAGAAGAAAGAAAAATTGTTGTTTCTTCTAGTTATTTTTTATTCATTTTTTTTTTTTTGTTTTTTGTTTTTACCAGGGGATGGCTATTCTGAATTTTGCCAAATTCTCTGTCTTTGGCAAATACAATGTGCTATTGTGTACGGCCACCTGCAAAAATTCTTTGACACCTAAAGGTCGTCAGGCTACTCAAAATATATGACTTTACAACTCCGCAATAACTGCACAGCTTATTATACCTGCAGACAGCAGTTTCTCTGGGTTTACAAAATTCTCTGACTCAAGGTATTTCGGAATTCATTACGGGGTGGTTGTGGGTACCGGTAAAGGCGTGACGAGTCACTCGTTGTAAAATCTACCTGCACAAAACTTATACCATGTATAGGTATATCGTTTAACAGACAATGTTTTCCACCTGGTTCCTCCGAAGAATTGTGAGAAATGCGGTTTTTGCCACCTTTTTTTTTCCTATTTCCGCACATTTTATATTGCGGTTGAAATTTTTCCTCCTATTTATATTTTATGTGTATTACATCCTCTTTTTAGAAACTAGTAAAATGAATGAATGAGATGAAATGAAATGAATCGTCGAATTTTTACCATTCCGTGTTTCCGCAGAATATGATATATTTTTTTTTCTTTCGAAGATCGTTTCTTCACGCAGCATCCGGTTCTCTTCAACGATCTATGAATGAAAAAATCAAACCTAACTCCGTATCTAACCGCAAGCTATGATGAAAAAAAGTACAATCGATGCTGGTCCAATAGGCATAACGAAATTGCTAGTAGGGAATTAAAAAAAAAACAGAAAAAAAAAATCTTTTTGAGATTCGAACCGTTACCGCAACACCGACCACCTGAAAAATCTCCAATTTCTGAACGATATTGTCGGGAATAGATGTTCGTTTATCTAAACTAGATCGATTAGACAACGAAAAAAAATGAAATATAAAAAAATATAAATTTTCTGCGATGAAAGTTCCAGCGCTGGGAACCTTTCGCAGAATCTCTCCTTCGCAAGGCTTTCCTTGGCCATTTAAAAAATAAAAGATTGCTTCTCACCTGAATTTCAGTAGGGTCTTACCTCAAGTATTACTTGAAGAAGCAGCTATCGCTTGAATAACCGTCCGTCCAGCGAGCGTCTCTGAAACCGCTCTGTAGTTGCATGGCAAGTCAATAGCGCTACAGAGCGGTTTCAGAGTCGCTTTTGAGATGGCTGCTTTTTCGACTAAAAATTTTTGATAGCTGCTTTTTCGAGCAAAAACTTGAGATAGCTGCTTTCTCAAGCAACTTCTGAAATAGCTAGATATTCCGCGGACCCATCGAGATATTTGTGATTAACACATGTATTTAATGAAGACGTTGGTTCGACGAATATATATTTCAACATTGTTTTTTCACATCTGTATGTATACGTTTCGACGAAATAAATAATGACCAAATGACTGACTGCGAGAATCCTGACGTTGGTTTAGTATGTAGAAACACACGTGTGTATAGGTACATGTGTGAGAATACGAGGATGAAATTTCATTACGAGAACGTCATAACAATGTAATATATAAGGCGAGATACGTCGCATGTCGGTCTGTAGGTATGACGCAGCGGCACATCATCCGGCTGGTATGAACCAACTTGCAGTCTCAGAGTTCATATTATCTTCTTCTTCTCTTCTTTCATTTTTTAATTTTGTTAATTTTATTTTTTTCCTTTCTTCCTTTTTCGTTTTATACTCTCTTGCCTCTCATCGTCCAGCTATATAATATCGTGGAGCTATTAGCTATAAGCTTATCATCTATAAGCCAATAATATACACCTACCTATTAAAACCCGATAGTCTTTCAGCCTGGGCTACGTCATGCAGCATTAAAGAGAGAAGTTGATAACGAAAACCCTTTGATCAATTTACTCAACCATTTACCACCCTCTCATCTCCCACAACCCCATTCTACCTACCCTACATCGGTTATTGGGATCACTTTGTCCTTGAGTTGCGTGTAAAAATAATATGGACGATAAATTATGAACTAAATACCGTGTACGATAAACTCACGGGTCAAAAGTTTAATCAACTATACATACGTATATGTATATGAAACTGTATGATACGTTGAATCAGCTGTATTATATTACACATGTATAATCCTTGGAAAAAATTAGTGTCAAATGATACTTTAACATTTGTCAATGATTTGTACAAAAATTTCTTCCCTTTCGATTGCCAAAATTTTTTATATGTTCACTTTTACATTTGTAACAGTTCGTTAGAAGGAAATTGATCACTTAGATTTACAAATTTGACGAACTATTCACTATTAACTATTTTTGCAATAACGAATAGAAATTGATTATCGATTATTGATCGAATTCGTTTCTCAATTTCCTTAAAAATTTGTTTTTTCTTTGGTGGGTACTATACATAGATTGATCTGATCGTAATCTTATATGAATGATAGTAAAAATTTGTATAGTGCATTATACATATAGCATTGTATGTACGTAATCGAGTTTGGAGATGTTTTTTATCGTGGGAAAGAAAGATTCACTATTTATACTATATTATACCTACTCGATATGCATGCACACATGTATAGAGAATTTCTAAGATGATATTAGATAGAAGATCATGTCACGAGATCTCATCTCGTTAACTGTACCATCTCCTACATACTATATTATGTATCTAGGTACTCGACGGGGCATATTTACCTCGAACAAAAGCAAAAGGAAAAAGATGAAAACTTGTTCGAAATTTAACGTCGTCGTATATATGTATGTATCTATACGTGAAGAAAACAACTCCAAAAAACACCGAAGAACCAAAAATAAGAAAAGAAAAAAAAAAAATGGAATGAATTATGATACAGCAGAAAAAACAAACTCTACTGACTATTTTATACAGGTGGAGCAAAATTTGTGAATTGGTTTCGATGGAACTGCAGTAAAACAAATTTCTAATTAATTATCTCGATTTCTACTCGTTGATACAATTTCTCAGCTTTCCCCATTCCGAATTGCACTTCTGTATATCTAATCGTAGGGCAACAAACAAAACAGCAAAAAAACAGAAAACAGATAACGAAAATGGTAACAAAATTTCGTATTTCTGTGCGAAATGCGCCAAACTCTGTATGTGTACGTAATTTTATCATTATCATCAATTCTATCTATTTCTCCCATATGCGGTTGCATACGTGTCTTGTAAGAACCTACACGATTTTGTTGTCAAGGATTAATATGTAGAATGGCAAAAATTTTGAATTTTAATAATACGAATACTCAAATAGCGATAGATGGCAAAGTGAGTTGCGGGTTGCTCACTCGCAAATTCGATGGCACGACGATTTCCAACAGGTATCTCGAGTTCTAATGATTTCGACTACGATTCCAGTTATTTCCGAATCAATGAGATCACCTGTGTTTCCGTGTGATTTCTACGAATTCCAACGATTACGAGTAATTTCTAAATTTCATAAATCATTGATTTCTACAGGGTGTTTCAGAATTCGCGATCAAAATTTCCGAGAAATGAACATTAATTAATTCAAGTGCTTGGAAAGGGGATGAATGATTTCTAGCGATTTCCGAAATCGAGTGATTTGATTTTCTGGTGATTTCCCATGGATTTCCTATATATTTTGAGAAGTCATGAGAAAATCGGAAATCATGCGATTCAACCGATTTCCAGCTACTTTTGGCGATTTTCTGTCTGATTTCGGATGAAATGATTCAATGATTTCTTAAGTGATCAGCAACCCCTCGAATCGAACCTATACTCGTCGTTTTGTTTGGCCTTTCTATATAATTTTGAACGATCGTTATTTTAACATTCGTACTTCTATACGGGTCTTTGAAATTTTCCTCTTTCGATATTTTGACCCCCACCTCTCCCACCCACCCCATGGAAAAAAAAAACTCATTTTCGAAAGAGCCTAAAAAAACTGGCTTAAAGTACGTCAGGAAAGCCTCCTCGTATCGAATAGGGAGAGAACAGCGACAAGGGTACGCAGCACAGTAGTATAACCTGAACTGCTGCAGTACCGCGGTGTAGGATTCTTCACCGTTTCTCTCTCACAAGGGGTTCCCGAGTGCAGCAATGGGGCATGGGGCTTGGGGCATCATGGTGTTGGGTGGGGCAGAGAAACGAGACTCTATACCAAGCCTGAGGGGGGCAGCGAGGGGCTCATGGCGGTGGTAGGTACTTTTCCTCGCTTTTGATGGGGTGGCTTGCTGCCTGGCTGCGGTGGCGGCTCTGGCTCTGGCTCTGGCTCTCTTGGCTCTCTGGCCTGTGCCCGGCACTGTCTAAGCGTTTGGTACCGACCGTCACCGCACCGCGGCGCTACTGTTACCCGCGACGACGCAACTAGGGGAGAAGCTATCCCCGCTCCAAGCTCCAAATCGTCAGTCGGCATCGAGTCGTTGCAGCGAGCGGTTGTCAGTTATTGTCTCTCTCTTTTTCTCGCCCTTTTCCATATCAGTTCGCGATTAATCCCGCGTATTTTTAGTGATAAGCTAATGATACCAGATCGAGGCGTGGATTGCCCTACATCGAGGTTCGAGCTTTACGTACAAAAATATACAACGAATTAATGGATGAATTAATTAATTAAATGAATAACGAAGTGAATTGATCAATCGACTGAATAAACAAAAAGAAAGTCAAAAGTGTCCTCGTTTACTCTCTATACAGTTATTCTACGACGATTTCTTCGTATTTATACAAAAAGTAAGAAAAGGAGAGAAAAAAAAAATACTATACGCACGGATGATGAAAAACAACGAAAAAATGACGCGTGTCATAAGTTCGATTGGGTGAACTGTTTAAATACATAATATCGGTGAATATTTCTTCGAGTGAGGCTGTTTTAATATTAAAACCAACGATGCGGTGATTGTTAATAAACACAGCGGACAGGTGGTGTCCGTTTTTATTTCATTTTTATATTAATTTATATTTTGTGTTTTTTTTCTTCTCGTTTTCGTATTGCCCCCTTTTTTTTATTTTCCCTCCTCGATGATCAGTGAATGGATATGACTTGCCACGGTTTCATATGTGATCTCGTGTGTGTGTGAGGTGCGTTTCGTGTTGAAAGTGCGCCCTCAACCCCCAAACTACTTCCTCCCTTTTTTTTCCCCCGTCTCATCAATTATTGTGATTATCATCATTTTTCTAAAATGACTACGAACCACTGTGTTACTTGGTACAACAATTCCATGGATACGTTAGGATCGAGTAAAACTTATAGCCGAGGAATATCAAGGGTGAGTTTTACACTACGTTGCAATCATATTTTTTATTTATTTTTTTAAATTTTTCTCCTCGTTTTAGATTTTTGTTTTGTTTGTTTTCTTTTCACTTACATTTTTATTGGCTCTCTTATTGGATTGGATGGATTTTTTTTTCAACTTTCGGTCAGATTGAAAGAAAAGAAAAATCTGATTTTGAAATATGGGTTTGGATCGTCACAGAAACAAATGAACGGTTATAGTAAAGAATGTGAAAAAAAATTCATGCAGAAGTCATTTCTTTGAGATCGGCAAGAATCGTATAAAAAATTACGAACTAAAATTAAAAATGGTTAGGGAAAATCATTTGTCGAGTTGACATGATGGAATGTCCTACGATACAACGTATAATAAAATACGTACATCCGATGATGTACTTACGATTGAATATGACGTTGGATGTGATTCATGCAATGTTACATATAATAATTATAAGATACAGCTGAATGGATGATCATTAGTTAGATCATGGTTAGTTGGCTAGGTAGGAATATCTATATATATACGTTTATGTATGTATCTATATATATAAATGTAACTACGTACATACATACATATATGATAGATAAAGTAAATATGAAATGCGATATATATATAACGACGCGTGATCAAAATTATATAGATATAATTATGCGGTTGCATGTATGTACATATATACACCCCATTCACAATACATACATAGATATATGTATGCATCTGTGCGGAATATATAAAAAAAATGAGTATGACAAAACCTATAGCAAAAAATATTCTACATACATATATGTACATACAATGCATACCTAATAATTTTCATGTTGTGAAACTTTTTTTATTTCAAGAAACTTGTACAAAATTGTCTTGTCTTCTCGCTCGCTCTCTCTCTCTCTCCTACTCTCTCTTACTTATGCTTTCTGTATCTCCGTTCTATGAATTTTTCTTATATTATTATACATACTCATTAACACCCCCTCCCTTCGAAAATAAGAGAAACACGATAAAAACCACAACAAGAATAACAATAATAATGATGATAATACCAATGGTTATAATGATGATGATAATCATGATGAAACTTTAATAATAATGAGAGGTAGTCGGTGACGTAAGAAACCGGTATTACTGCTATACATACATTTACATACATACATACGTGCGTACCTATATACATACCTGTGTACCTACATATATGTGTATGTATTTTGGTGGTTTTTTTTCTGTTTCTTTTCTATACATACATAGGTACAATATTATCCACCTATTTTACTCTTTCTCTCCCTCTAGTCCGTGATCAAGGATTATGGTATGATGATGTTGCAGCGATGATGCACTCGACTTATGTGTATAGTGGTATAATAATATATATTATAGCAGGAGTTCGTAACGTTAACGCAACAAAATGATGATAAGGAAAAACAAAATTCTTCATTTCGTGATTTGAACCGTTCAAAAAAAAAACATCAAAGTACTGCAGTGCATAATTTTTCCAAGTGAGTAAAACACACGACGGGTGTGAATCACGGGGTAGATATGGTGTACAAGTTGCAGGAGATATTCAGGAAATATTGTCAAACATTGGGAGATAAGTCTTGGAGAATGTTGAAAAGTGTTGAAAAAATCTTGAAAAAGAGTTTCAAATATCTAGAAATGTTAGAAAAATTTAAGGGAGATATTGAGAAATTGGAGATATGGTGTACGAGTTTTTGCCTCGTGGTTCACCATGACATTGAAGTTTGCATCGTTGAAACGCAACGAAATCCGAGAAAAATTTCAAAAATACATCTATAATTACTGAAAATGATGCAGCTGCCAGGATAATGTTTTAAAGTTATTTTTAGTGGTTTTTATCTGTTAAACCTAGCAGGACCATTTTTGGTCGATGATATATTTATTTTTAATTTTCGTCGAATTTCGTTGCGTTCCAACGATGCAAACTTCAATGACATGGTTCACCCCTTCGAAAAAACACGTTTAGGGAAAGGTGAATTTTTTATAGTGAATTTTTAACAACATTTATGTTACGTTAACGTTACGAATTTCAACTTCACGGTATGATGTGCGATGCATATTGTATTGAAGCTAATTGTAATTTACTGGCATGCTCATATAATTATGTACATATGTACATACAGGCTGTATGTATCGCGAACTTGTTCTGAAACAGACAAAACAATCAATCGCCGTTTAGTAATCGGCAATGATTAACATATACGTACCTATATAGAATATCGAAAAGTTTCAGAGATTATTTTAACAGGATAATTAATTTTCTTCACACAAGTTTCATGCTCGAATTGGTCGACACTCATTTTCCATGTCATTGAAGTTTCCGGAATTCAGGATACGAACACAATTCTTCTTCATCAATTCTTCAATTATTATTGAATTTTTGAAAGTTTTTCTGGTGGAGAGAATAGATTAGATTTGCCAAATACTCGGTTGTCACAAAAACGTGAAACAAAAGAAAACAAAAAAAATTGATTTCTATGTATAAATCTATATCGTTACTCTTTACAGTAACACATTTCGAAGTTTGAGGTATTGATTGCTAATTAATGAATTCTTGATTGTGTTTTTGCGGTGAAATTATAAATATTTTTTTTTTTTTTTTGTTCAATTCCATTGCTTTTTTTTTATACATGAACTTTTATCGCTTCTTTCTTCCTCTCTCAAATATTTTATGTATATAATAGAAACTAGTATACGTACATACATAATATGTAGCTCGTGGTAGCAACGTATGGTCAACGAACCAGCCACCTATAGAGGTATATAACACATACCTATATATAGATATATATGTACAGCATACACACCTACGTTCATACATATTTAAAAAGTTTCACAGGCCCGAGGAGAATGTACACAACGTAATTCTATCTTTACGTGTAAACCACGTGGCCAATTCAGTTCGCTTCTATATCCTATTTTATTCTATTCTATTCTTTTCTATCACTTTTTTTTTTTTTTATCGCTTCGGTTCTATTCGATTAGATTTTACATAGATATAGAGAAGTATGTAGCGATGTGGATATACAGACATGTTATAAGTGGGACAATATTTACATTATCATTTGTGTAACTTTTTTTTTCTTCTGAGAGTTGGGGATTTTTGATTTCGTATACTACATAGATATACAAGGGTTAATTTTTTTATCATCTCCTTTTTCTTCTATATAATGATTTTTTTCTTCCGATGACGAATATGATGCAGAATTATCAATATCTCGACTAATATACCGTCGACATTATTATCCATTGGAAATAAAATATCGTCATTTTTGAAATTGAAATCCGATCAGGAATTGAAAATATTAAATTGATGCGTAATTAACTTCAGGCAAGCTGGAGAGTAAAGAGAGAGAGATGAAATATAATCAACTCATGAATAATTAAATTTGATTTCTACGAATGTTACTCGAGATCGTTATATGTTCACGAATGTATGTATTTATCTATGTATTATGTGTAAATATATAGGTACGTATACTATATACATATTTTTTTTGCACAAAGAAATGAGCCAGTAGAGTATATAATCGCTTACGATAACGATACACGATGATTGCTCTTTATACATATGTACGTGATATTATGACCATAAACGTGTATTCATCTACCTATATTTATACCCATGTATGTACGTATGAGTCGTGTATATACATATATATACAAACGAGGATAAATAGTTGTTCTTATACAGGAAAAGGAAAAACTAACTTATTTCTTCCTATCCATAACGAGACAAAGAAAGGGGCAAAGAGAGAGAGAGAAAAGTTTACGAAATACGTATATCGTAGTATAGGTATATACCTACGATATAAATGCTTATAACAAGTTGATGGAATGGAGAAGGGAAAGGAAAAAGTTAGGAGGAGAAAAAGAAAGAACCTAAAAATGGGAAGAATTTAGCAGTCAACTTCATTTTGTCGTTTATATCTTTTTCGTCCCATTTTTTTTTTTTTTTTTTTTGTTCTCTTCACTTGTGCCAAATGTTTTCACCAATTTTTATTATTGCTTCTCTGAAGATCGTTGCTTTTTCTCTTCTCTGTTCCTTTGTTTTTTGGTTAATGTTGTTCTTTTCAAACTTTTTATTGTAACAATTATCGGATTTTTCTACTATATACTCTTGTCTCGAATAGTTTTCAGGCTCTTGAATCGTTGGACTATTTTACTTACACTTCCTCCTCCTTCATCTCCGTTCTCTATGAAGCTGAAACTAGCAGCCAGAGTTGGCAGCCAAACGAGTTAATCGTCTTCCGAATAGGATAATGCAGTACAGATTTATGAATTTTTTGGTAAAATTCATCCGTTTTTTATTAAACATAGCGAAATTCAGATTTTTCCAATTTTACTGCTCCATTTTTATCAACTAAATTCGTTAGGCTGCTAGTTCTGGCTGCTAGCTCCAGCTTCATCCGTTCTCTTCTTATTCTCGTTCTTGAAGAAAAAGAAAAAAAAATTTCTCATTTTCTCTTTGCTTCATTTGTTTATTTGGAATTGAGAATCATTTTAGAATCAATTATCATATCGCTGTATGTATTATACCTACATAATTTGTAAATTAACCGTATTTTTCATACAAATACTAAATCCCTTGTCCCGTTCTCAACCGTTGATGAATGTAATCAATAATTTTTCCATAACGTTTTTTATATTATACATTATACTGGTCTATTTTATTTCTCTCTGTATTCTTATATCCTGTTTTGTTTGATAAAAATTTTAATCGGGAACTTGAAAATCAATCGATTTTTCATATTTTTGTGACTGAAGACTCTTTCAATAATTTCCTACGTATTTATAATATGTACATTGTACATAGGTAGGTATACATATACTTTCGTACATGTGCTTAATGAATATTTTCCAAAGCCTGGAAGAGGTCACACCCCGGCGCTGTATATACCAACGTAAAATGGTAACCAATCATTTATCAT